>CM076580.1:1157395968-1157995968 GCA_034641835.2 Pinus albicaulis | reverse complement strand
GTTTCTTCACCTTGTGCATAAGCTCAAACACCTTGGCATTTTTGAGCACGCTGATTTCTGCTGGAAGCTGGCACCTCTTTCGAGGCCTCAGGTCAGAAGCTTCTTCTGCAGTAGTCCTTGGATTATCATTTTGGAGGTCTTTGTGTGATGCAATATAAAGTTTGAACTCCCATAAAATTGAGGAGTTAAAAAAGGAGCATAATACGTTGAGAAATTATTCTCGAATGGGAATTCTTTTGAAATTTCGAGTTGACGCTATGAAAATTGGTTAGTTGCAAAAAATTTTGTTATTTGATAGCATTACTGGTGTGATACGCAAATTATGGTTTTGAAAACGGCTTGCTCGAGGAGGTCATGGAGTGAGTAAATTCTGGAGAAGGTATGTAACATCATGTTGCATGTGTTGTGTTGTTGAATCTAATTCTTTTGAAGAATACATGGAAGAGTCACCGAAGTAAATTTAATTACAGTGACACATCCTTCCTCGCATAGTATGCTACATTTGTTACAAAGCAGTTAGTAGAAAGAAAAATTAGCATTTTTTTGTTACGCATCTATCGGTTAAAATAAATGGGTTTTTGAGGTTATTAGTTTTGATGGGTCTGAATTTATTTTCAAACCAAGAGTTTAACAGTGGAAACAAAGTGTCTGGAAAGTTGACTAAAATCTTGAATGAGGTGAAGTTTTTTTAAAAAAGAGAGATTTCTTTTAAGAAAATGAGATTTAAAAAAGAGAGTTTTGTTAATTTTAAAAAAATTCTTTAGGTTTTAAAGAATGTATTTTTAAGCTTTTAAGGATATGAGATTTAGGAAAAGTTAATTGAATTTGATGCGGAATATTATTTTTATAGTTTTATTTTAATTAGAAGCGAAAGGAAAATTATGAAAGTATTTCTCAAAATATGTACATCTAAAGTATTGCCAGTACATAAATTTTGGAAGTTTTTGGAAGCAAGGTATTTGATGCATATGTAAAATCATTTCGTTTGTGGAAATTAATTAGAAGAGTTTTTGAATCCCACTATGCTCGATCACGGATGGATGATATGAAGAAATTGTGGAAGCAGCAGAGAGAGCACAAGGAAATGTTTGTGGACCCCACTTTGTACACAGTTACAAGTGGACGAAGATTTGTTTACTTGTACACGATTCTAAGTGGACGAAGATTTGTTGATACCGGCAACATGGATTGCTGACGAAAATGTTTGTGGACCTTGTGTTTTGATTTACAAGTGGACGAAGATTTTTTGATACCCCATTACCTGATTACAAGTGGACGAAGATTTGTTGATACCGGCAACATGGATTGTGACGAAGATTCAGTGGTTCAGCAACGGAGCTTGTGACAAGATTTGTTGATTCCGGCAACGAAGCTGGCAGCGAAAGTTTGATGAAACAAGCAACACGGTTCACAGTGACTAAACATTGGACTCGACAGCTGACTTCTTGATGATGAGATAGTGAATCCGGCAATGCACAACTTGTGATGAAAATTTGATGGTTGATGTTAACTTTGATCATGAATTTTTTACTAATGATATTTGGTTACGGATGATGCAACAAAAAAATATGATATTGATGTGATGTTATTTGAGGTGAGATTTCCTCAACTGGGTTAGTGGAAGACAAATTTGTTGCAGCATTAGGTTAAATAGGAAGAGACGAGAGACGAGAAGCAAGAAAAGAAGTAAAAAGAAAAACCGAAATAAGAGATGGATATAGTGCTGCAAGCGAGAGAGAGCACCTGTGACGAGAGAAAAGTTTGTCTTTGTAAATGGAAAACAAAGATAGAGCGAGAAATAGAGAAAGAATTACCGCAAGGAGAAAGCTCTCATTGTAGAGCGAGAAAGACGAGAACCAATGTCGTTACGAAAAATATTTTGGATTCGATATTGATTTTTTGTGTGCGAATTTTAAAATGATTATAGAAAATTAAAGTTGATTTCATTTTGGCACAACACCATGTCTGGATAAGGATCTACCCAAAAATTGAAATGAATGTTAAAAGATGAAATGCATGATGAACATGTCAATGAAATTTTCACGCATTGGAGTTTTGAAGAAATAAAACATTATTCTAATATTATAATTAGTGATTGATCATGAAAACATATTATGGAAGACGGTATGTAGCGACAACCCACATTTCTTGAGGGTATCAGGACACTTAGACAACTGGAAGAATAAAAGACTGCTGGCTAAATGAAAAGTCTGAAAAGTACGAGTTTGAACAATACAATAAGACAGACATTAACGAGGAAACAATTTAGAAGACTCACAATTTGGAAGAAAAGAAGAAAGAAAGATAAAATCCGTTGAAGTCAGAGAGACTTCTCTCGACTTCGGAAATATAGAATGAATTTCAATGTCAAAAGTTAGGAACAAAATAATGTAACCCTCCAAGACTGAAATTTTAAAGAATTAATCATTAGGTGGTTGGGAATGATTGAAATCGGTTCAGTTCGGTTTTATGCATAAGCATTTAGGTTGTATAAATGTACATTTCTCCTTTCAATAAATATGTATATGATTAGTAGTATACGCATTCTCTGTTGTCTCCTTTGTTAATTTGACAATCTAGCAATGTGTCATTGCGATTGAACGGGCAGGAAAGCACAAACTCGGCCAGAGTCAATATTTTGCCAAGAATTCATGACCATATCCGCATTGAGGCGAGTTGGCTTGGAAGATGAAAGCCATCGCAACTCTCCCCAATCCCGGCGCGGATATCTCCTCTTGCAAGGCTGTAGTCGGCTCATCGAGGTCCATTATTTCTTTTGAATTCTATTTTTCCCATTTTGTAACCTCGAATTAAATGCATGCATTAATTAATGCGGTATGATGGAGGCCAAGAGGCAGGCGAAAAGAATTTGGCTGAAGAAGAAAAGGCTCACAGTTCGTTATACGACTTGATTTCTATCAAATGTATGACGACGTATAAAAAAGTACGAAATTAATGTTCACAATTCGACAACCATTAATTGATTGCATTAGCAAATAAATATGGCATTGATTGGTTGCATTACTGTGAGATTCTCCAAGATAACATGCATATTTGCTTTCTTATATAAAATAAAATACAAAAGTGTCCAAGTAGATATTGCACTTTATTCCTTCATGCTTTATTTCTATTCTCTTTTCCATATTGAAACTTTCCTAAAATTCTAGGAAATGGATTATTCATACATTTATTCAAAAAAGTTAACTTGCTATTTAAAGTTTTTATCTTTTTCACATAATAAAATCTGTTATTTTTCTCCTTCTAATAATTATTATTATTATAGAAGCAAGATATCTCATTATTTTAGTATTTATAAATTAAAAATGTTTATTTGTATTATTATAAGAATTTTAAGATAGCTCATCTGTTATTATTTTAGTATTTATATAAATTTAAAATATTTATTTTTAATATTATATTTTATGTAAAGTAAAACATTTATTTATTTTTTAATAATATATTTAATTTTAAGTAATTTTTTATATTATTTTTTGGAAATAATTAATGTAAAAAGTGTGAACTTAATATATAGATATATATGAGATCTCTAACTATCAATACTCTCACAACATAACTTGAAAAGATGATATTCAGCCCATTGGAGTTGTCGAGAGGGAAATGGGCGTTGGGTTCGTGGGGCATCATCGCGTTGATGCGCTGTAGTCATAGCGCCTCGATCAAACGCAACGACCCTCGACCATATGAGTGCGATCTAGCCTCGTGAGACCAACTCGGACCTAAGTGACAACGATTCACCATTGCGGCCAGCGAGTCAATCAGGCTACTGCCGTGGTAGCCATCGGCGGTGACTCCAGAGGCATGTGAGGGTACGATCCATTGCGAGAGATTTGTCTTCATTGTAGTTGCGGGCACAGCAGAAGCAACTTGCGGACTCTCTGAAACAGCGAGGATGCTACGCACTACGGATGCAAGACGAGAAATCAAAGGAGGCATCGCCAAAAAAACAAATTTGGCTTAACAATGGCGTATTCACCAGCAAAAGCAGATCTCAAAACACTAAAAGGGTTTATGCATGCGAATCTCGTAACTCAGTGGACATCAAGCCCCAACATGGCCCTATGAATGCAGATCTGGGAATCTAGAGATCAAGCACATTCCTGTCTTAGATACGCTTGTGCGGAGACGAGTTTTATGGATTTCTTTATCGCATTCTTTAAGATCCGAGATTTGCTGTTCTAGCAAACCATGCTCCATTGAGTGTGCTCAATGGATCACAGTGCGAACCTCCTCGCATGACCTCGAAAAATGCGGGGATACCCCATTTAATTAAAGCCTTCTATATGGAGATAAACATCTAGATAACACTCTTCCCCCTCTCTTTTTTACAATATTGAAAGAAGATGCTTACATGATATTAACTGTAAATATGCGAGGGAAGGCAGCCGGAAACCATCTTCTGTTGCTTCTTTCTCCTACAAGATGCGATCCATACACGGTCATCTAAGAAAACTACTCAGGCATTTGGGCTCCCAAGCTTTTGTTTGATAATGGGGAAGATCCTCTGAATCTCAATAACTCTGGATGATCGACTTCAAGGTATTCGGAATGTTGCCATTATTTTACGATTTAATGAAGCATGGCCTCGCATAACAAATCTATACCAATGGATTAACTCCACTTGGGTACTTGACATCAAGGTTGTCTTCGCCTCAGAGGACTTTCCTTCACATCGTTGTGTTTGCTGAGTAGAATTCCACCAAAGCCTTGTGAAGGCCATGGTTTTGGGAAGCCCACATGGGCTATTCCTCACCACTAGTTCCCGGACTGACACCTACGTGGTCATCACCAAGCTTCCTATTTTGGTCAGACTCCCAAACCTTCCTGCACATCTATGGAACTTTTCTGCCTTCCAAGGGATTGGAAGCACAATGGGCCACTTTTTGGCAACGGATCCCACTAGAGGGGAGAAAGGAATATACACCTATGGGAGAATTTGTGCAAAAATAGACATAAGCAAATGACTACTCGACCAAATCAACCTTAAAGTTGGGGATTTCCTGTGGACATAGACCTTGGACTATGAGAACACATCTTTACGATGCCACCAACGCCATCGAAACGAGCATCTTAGAAACACACTAGCCACATTCCTTGCCCAACAAATAAAATAAATTGAAAATCAAAATCCAAAGGCTGAAACCATGTGATCACCCCATGGATGACATTGAGTCCTTGACTCGGATGAGGAGCGGCAGAAGGAGGAGGACACAAAGTAGAGAGGGATGGACATGCGAGTCGGCAGGCGCAGGGGTCCACTGACTCCGCCCCAGGTGCAAACGTCCACATGAGTCCTCCTGTACCAGTTTGGACAGGAGACACTTCCTCTGATCCATGACAATCTACAAATGGTTGAGCCCATTTTGCTACCTAGCAGTGGAGTCAAAGTTAGAAAAAAGAAAGGAAAGAAATGTCACATGGAAGACTCGACCGATGCAGGTAGATTTTATGTGGCTATCCCTTTGATACCTTGTTACACACTTCTTGTTCCCTTTCGCTTATTCTCTTGTTACTCAACATGGCCGAGGTTGATAATTTATCATTACTGGCTTCCGTGCTATCTTGTTTCCCTTGATTGTAACTCCACATTGTACCATATGCTAATAGAAGATTAGTCTAATTTACAATATATACTATATATTATTTTATTCATCACTATTATTGATGTACAACTTGCATTATATACAAATGCGCATAACATATATACTATTTTACTATTATATAGATGTAAAAGTCATAACTCTAAGTAGGATCATGATATACTTTAGACTATGATAGGTAATACAAATTACTAACTTTGCTTAAATATGTTTTGAATTTATAATTTTAAACATACCTCTTGAGAACTTCCATTCTCACCATATGGAAGTAAATTTAGTGTTGAGAGATTTGGATATTTTATTTTTAAAAATATTTTGTTTTAGTTTTCATATTATTTCTTCTCACTTGGTAAAGCATTAGTTATCATGAAGAGTAGAGAGTTTGTGGAACTAATAACACGTAATGTTGGACTTCATGATAGAGATTATTTAATTTAATCAAGCCAATGGATGTCTTCTTGTGGTGGAAAATGGTATACTTATATATTTTAATTTCATAATTTAAGTAATGTATTTTTTATTATATTTTCTTATAAATGATTAATTTCTTCATCCTTGGCTAACACAAATGGGAATCTCATTTTCATGTGATTCTAGTTGCGCTAGATTGCAACATCATGATGACATAACACTTGTTTCCTCTTGGATTGATGCAATATAGTGTATTTATTTTATTTGTTGGGTAAATCTTAATTTCAATCTATTTTCATGTCTAAGGATGTTTCTTGACAACGGAAATGAAACACTATCATATGTATAATCTTGTCTTGAATTACCAAGTTCACTTTTGGGTGATTGCTCCATAGTCTACAAATTTGCATTATCAGCGTGTGGCTCTAGCTAAATATGCATGTGTTGAGATTCAACAAGATGATGAGCTTAGTGAAAAAAGTTGCCTTCACTAAGTGGGCCCATAGGCTATTTTTGGCGCAGAATCTATTTTTAGACTATGTCTATTTTCTAGACATGTCGATCATATTCTGATTTAAGGGATGCCTTTGTGGATGGCTGGTCAAGTTGGAAAAATAGATGGACTTCTATTTTTAGACATATTGGACGGAGTCTATTTTTACTGTTGATAAAAAATAGATATGTGAATATTATTAGCTCTTAATAATATTTGAATATCAACAATATCTTATTCTCTTGGGGCAGTTAGTGCACAAATGTAGCTGCTTGGTCGACAAAGTCATTTATTCTGAGAGAGTTCTTGGGCTACCATGGAGGACTTCGATTAGAACTCATGTGACAAGGTTGGTGGAGTTGGAGAAGTAGGTTGGTGATTCATGTTCAGTTTTAACAATTGGAGCTAAGTTCATTCAATTTGTATCTGATATGAGATTGACCATAAGCGGGAGTGGAGTGAATTAATTAGTTAATTAATTCACAAAATAATACTCATTAATCAGGCGAAAGAATAAATTAGTTAACTATAGTGCATGGCGAGTTTCGGTGGAGACAGGTGGAGAGATAGGTGAAAGAGCAATTGTGACTATCGGTTGTTACTATAGTGATGCATTGATTGCATCCAACACTTAGTGGAGATGCCAATGAGGATTGCGTAGTCAATCCAAGAGTAAATGGAATTCATTTAGAGCTATTCTTCGAGCGGGGATTGCGCGATGAGCGAGCTAGCGAGGTGGTAAAGATCGGTGCATAGATTTGCAATATCGGGCTTGATTAGTACATAGTGATTGTGTGTCACGAGAGCTTGATATGATCAAATTTGTATGAGTTGTTACATGATCTCTATGATATATATTATATCTGAGATAGTTGGGGTTTTCGGCTTGAGCTTTAGTTAAGGCATTAATGTGTGTGAATTTTTATTAATTTCCATGTGTATTTTGTTGCAATCTTGATTTAATTTCCCGCGGATGATCAATGGTGAGATGAATTTTGTATTTTGCATGAAGTTAAAATAGTGTGAGATCGGGAGAATCTTGAAAATATAGCACATAAATTATATAATTTCTTAGCATGTTATCACATTCTTGAGAATCCTTAATGAAACTATTAAACCTTTGAAAGGCTTGTTTGTATCCATGTGCATATAATATTTGTAATGCATAGATGTCATTTTGATTACCTTTATTCACAATGTTTCTTATTTTAGAAATATTTGATTACATAATTGTTTGTTTCATAGTCATTGTCATTGTATTTATCATCCACTTCATTGTCATGGTGTTTCATGTCTTCCTCGCATATCCCTAAAGGAAAAACCATATATTCACTCACAACAACATGATATTGTGGATCTATATTTGCACGGCATAAGTTGAGGCATCTTGAGCCAACATTGTTTATGATGTATAAATATAACTTCTGCTCCAACACTCATGACAATAGTGCTTTGGTTCCTCCATGTGTGAATAATACAATCATCAAACATGTATTCAACATGTAAGCAACCTCCTTTTTCTTTGGTCTCATGTTTTATATGTCATGATGCAACCCAAACACCTCACAAATATAAGTTATTGAATTGTAGCTATATCAATTCTATCTATATCATTCTCTACAATGTTTTCTACCCATTTCATTAAGCTTTTCCTTTGTTGCTTACACGTTGCTTAAAAATATTTTCTTCATTTCTGATTTGTTGGGTTGTTTTGAGAACATCTTGTACATCCTAGAAAGATAATATTTCTTTTTATCCCTAAATGTTGAAATTGGGATCCTCATTTTTCTATAATTTTCATTTGATAAAGAAATGATTTCATTTACTTTCTTCTATTAGGTTATGCTTTGTGTTAGAGTGAAAATAATGAGCAATTTTTTCTTTCATAGCTTGACTTTGGAAATTGTTCCATGGAGCTTTTGCATTAGTACTTACATAATTTGTAGTGATGGAACCACAACTTCAACATCTTTTCTATTAAAATATATAAAAATCAACATTGTCAACTGCTTATAGTAAATACTTTAGCATTGAGAATTATCTGAAGTAAAACAATTGTGATACCTTTAGGACATACGCATCGATGAGAGAAATAACACTTGATCCATGTACCTAAATCAATAGTAGGAAAAATTTGATAAAACTACAAAAAATTCAAGTTGATCACATTTTTCACAAGAGAAATTTATTAATTTATTAATAAAAACAAAATTACATGTTACATTAGGTAGTAGTGGGGCTTAAAATAGTCTCTTGTGGTCCGAAATACAATGAAGAGGAGGTGACTTTCTCCACGCTGTTTTCAACATATGCAAGCACGCATGGTGGCGTGGTCAATATAAGGACGAGATGGTTCTCTATACGCATGTGCTCCAACATCCTTATCGAGTACGTGTCAATAGGGTGTGTAGTCTTTTGTTCCCCCATTGTTGTTCCCAGGCCTCAGTATCCGGTTGTGTCATGGTAGTAGCGTCAATGGGTTCTTGCATTCCCTATTCTTGTGCACCCAAAACGTGCCAATTGAGTTTAATATCTTGTGGGATGGGTTCTTCCTCTTCCTCTGCTTGTTAGAATACTATTGCTGGATATTTCCATCCCTTTGACTTTGCATGTTTTCTTCTTTCTCTTGTTATCTCTTGTGGCTGAGCAAGTGTTTTTTAGATATTGTATTCTGCAAGATCAGATGGCAGTGGTGTTCTCATAATCTAAGTGTTGTGTCCATCTCTTGTTGTTTGTGATTCTACATAATGCACTTTGGTAGACCTTTACTCAAATCCACTTCCCACGAGAGATTCGTGCGAAAGTGTAGATGCGCTCCTCCATTCGTTGTATATCAGTTTCAATATATCTACCAAGGATGTTATTACCTAGAGCAGCATAACAGAAATGAAGTGGAAGGTTGTGGCTTGACCAAATAGCCCATTCTTGTACCTCCATGACATTATAGCATCAAATTCACAGATATAGTGTGACGATGAAAGTGTATAGTGAATCCCAGAGAACATAGCTACCTCTTGCTTCATCCTGTCTTTGTCTTCATCGATGAAAAAATTTATTAATGAGAAAAGCCTTTTGAGCATATGTGGATTTCACAATCCATGAATCCTGAATTGGAAAAGAGATCCATTTGAATAGCTCTGAGGTTTGGGCCGAGCTTGATTGAATGCATATTATAGCTTGAGATTCAAGCAGTTCTGTCACAATCTATGTCGGGAATGTCAATTTTTATTTCGGGCACACGGTCCTGGCATTTCACAATGTAACGATTATGGAAGTTTTCTTCCGAGACCCCTGATCCACTATAGTTGCTTTGTTTTTTCCCCTTATAGTATGTTTCTATATGTGGGTCCTTTGGAATGGGCGATGTTGGACGCACTAGCAGGGTGCTTTGCCAAATCCTTGTTTTGTCTAGGTTCCTCTCGGTCGTAAGTTAAAGCAAACGGAGAGGATCCGAGGAAACTGTGGCATATTCATTTAGAGAAGTGAATATGTTAATGCTTTCCCCCAAATATCAAGGACTAAGGTGTAGCAGGTTGGGTAACGGTGTACATTGTTCTTCAAAAATATTATGGAGTCTATGTCTAGAACCCATGATAAAGTATTTCTATGGAGGTTTAATGAAGATTTGAAAAGGCATAAAACACGATCTCATACTTGATGCAGGGAAATGGTAGCACAAATAATCTTTAACGATAGCTCTGATGATTCGCTGTGTCTTGGATGGAAGTGAGTAGGTATGTACGGCCTTTAACGTGAGTCCCAGTAGAAAACCAAGAAGTCGAAGCCGAGATGGTTATTAGCCCACGAGTCACCGAGTTGATTCAAACCTGGCGTCATGCCCCCCCCATAATATACTTCCATTGCCTCCTTTAAGCGTATGTGATTTTGGAAACCATAGATGCCATGAATCGGTGCTCTGAGTCCTCCTGAAACGACCGCTTATCCCGCCCGATCTGCTGAAGGTCGCCTTCCCATGCGACCTGACGCGGACGATACGGTTGGTTTCCAAAGCCTGCCGGTGGCCTTGGAGATGGGCACTGAGAATCACGGTGCCAATGGCCATGGTAGCACCTCTAGGTTGATAGCACGGTGAGCGATGGCGTTTTTGGATTTGAAGGAACCTAGTCAAAGAGAATTTTGAGCTATATGGCGTTCCACTGCCTATTATAATACTTTCATGTTCAAGTTGATCACATAATAAAGTTTTCATGGTAAAAACTATGCTGAATTTTAGGTGATAACCTCCATGCTCTTTTTACTAGCTCTTGGGTCATTTTCTTGGAGAATGAGTTGAATCAATACTATGAGTAATGGGAAGTGAAATTGTCTAATGAGGTAATTCACCGAGGACACAATTTGGTATAGCTAATCATGATGCCTATTCAATGAAAAAGGAACCAATATATGTGAAACAGGCCAATGCTAGCTATAGTGTCTCTAAGGATTCTAGGATCATTTCAACTAATAAAAATTAGTGATAAGGCATAAATTATTTCACAAGTCTGAAAAGATGCCTAGTTTAAATAGCACATATTGAAGAACTAAAGATGATTATACATTATGTAAGTTCTTGATAGATATACCATATTTACAACATGTGTAGAAATGAGTCAATAACCATAAACTTGTTCATTTTCTTGGAGAAAAAATATAATCTTTCATAATTCAAGCTAAGCAAATGATGCATTATCTACCACCTTGGTATCATTATACGAGAGAAAGGTGAATCAATGTTATAATTATTTCCATTATAGAATTAATAACATTGAATGCTACTTGTTGGAAAAATGTTTTTAGTTATTGACAAAAATGTTCTCTTTACACTAGTGGAGAAAAGAACACGAGATAGGACAATATTTCCATAATAGAACTACCATGAATATGAGTAGATGAATGGATATGAGAAATCTTCCAAAAATTTTATAAAATTTATTTAGCCAATCAACATGCTCTTGGTGATTAAGCACCCCTAAAAAGCAAGGATTATACCATGATATACAATGACTAAACAATATGAAGACACAATATTTTATAAGTTATTTAGCACTTGTTGCAAGCACCCACTTCTAGAAACACCTTTCTAATTTTAGCAAACCATGAACACGAAAGACCCAATTGAGAAAAATGATGAGACTATTAACATTGTGTGGATAGAAATTGCATAATTCGGTAAGAACCTTCATTTGACTAAAATTATCACCATAATCTTGTAATCATTCTATAATTTCCTTCACATATAATACCTCTCCAATGTAATATATGATAAATTCTCACATGGAATATCCTCCAAAACTTTGGCCAAGAAGCCTTCCTTTATTAGACAACACAATGTTTATAAATGATCTCTTTTGAAACAATTGGATTTAGAACAATATTCTCTACAAGGATGTATGCCAAGAACACATTCAATATTCATAAATTATTCCAACATGTTTATCCCCACCACAACCATGACTACCATCTTTAGGAGGTTTTCATTGATAGACCATTAACTTGTCGATTGTTTGACTCTTTTAGCTCTTATACTTATAAACATTATGCGAAATAACTTTCCATAAATTTTTCTCGACACCCTTCATGATATTTGATAAAAATATCCTTTAAATTTATACGACCATTTACATTATGTTTGCATACATAGTTAGGAAATATTAAAAATATTAATTTTTGCATTGATTTTCTCATTGGACCTTTCATCATTAGATATTTATTTGGAATTCTCCTCTAATGGGAGATATAATTATGCACTTCAATTTTGACTTCATCATTAGTAAAATATTGTTCATCAATAATGTCATCACTTGAATTTGGATGCTCAAAAAAATTTCAAAATTCCTTTCAACATTTTCTAATATCTCTAAGCTTGTGTTTAATTTCTTCATATGGAAACTTTTTGATGCAGGGGCATTAGACACTAGCCAACAATGTAGAGGATTGTCAACATGTTGCTTTGGCTAGAAGGGTTCGAAATTACTTAAATTTATGTGACAAGGTGTCAACACCTTAATTTGTCTCTTGCGATTAGGATTAGCTAATAATGAGAAGGTGGATAGTTTCTTCGTGTCCAATCTACTGATTTCTGTTAATAAGATATAACTTAGGCTTGCTGACTTTCATAAGAATAAATCGGTCCTCAAAGAAGCAGAAGAGTCACCACTGATGAATTATATATTGTAACCCGAAACCACCGGTAAACGGGGGATTTTGGCGATTAATTTACGGAATAAAAAATACTTTAATCTACGTGAACATTCTTGACTTGAGTGCTTGTCTGTGAATTCATTTGGAGAGCTCGAGTCTTTCGAAATATGGGTCCTTTGCATATCATGTTAATCCCCTTTTAGTTATCTCTTGTCTATGGTTGAACACAAGTCTCTGCCAGTTAATTTGAATGTGTAACCTTGGTATATAAACCTGTAGAAGGCCGAGAGTGCGTTGTAGTGGCTCTCACTCCAAGCAAGGATATTAACCCTCTGTATAGGCGTTAGTGCGCATGTAGAATTAGCGTAATTGTCTTGTGAGAGAGACTGCTTTGAAAAGAGAAAGATCAAAGTTAGACTCGTCTATAGTGAAAATGAGAGCCATATACTAATAGACGCATTGTTATTTTGAGAAGACTATTGAACACTTTATTGAAACAATTACCACCGTAATCGGAGTGATTAACTGTTTAACATGGACTGGCTTGATATGGTTTAAAACAACCACAGTTGGCAATCAGAGATAAGACGAAGAAATTAGATTAACCATAGTTAGACCACGAGCCATGTGCTCTTCCAGTCCCGGTGGGTTTGGAGCCCATTCTTGCTCTCATCGCCATAGCTTTTATTGGGAGGTAAAAATACTTCAAAAAAACTTTGATCCAATAGTATTGTGCCACCTCACTCACCCAAAACCACCCATTTTTGCGTTACTCCAGAGTGGGCCAGAACAAATGAAATGAAATAATGTGAAGATATTGATAAGCGTATCAGTCCCTGAAGGTGAATTTTGATAGAGACGACCAATGCTTCAGCAAGTAGCACGGAAGATAAGAGTGAGGTATAGCCCCACTTGTTTTGAAGCGGGTTTTTGTTTATTTAATTCATAAGGTGAAGCAGTGGGCGTGGAGACTGTCAGACGCAATGTAATGCAAAATGTCGCATTAACGTTATAATCCTTAGTTGAAATGTTGTAGCACTAACATATTGGTTTAAAAGCATTGAACCATTTGTTATATTATAAGTGCTAAAGTCGGGATTTTAAGTAAGTAGAATAAAAGGCGTTGATTGAATATTATTGCAAGGTTAATTCTATTAAGGCTCTTTTTTATAAAGACTGTGAAGATATATAAGGGGATATAGGTGGTGTGTGTCATTTAACATTCCAAAAGGTCATATTATTCAAGGATTAATTAACGAAGGACATAATTATTTCATTTAATCAATTCCTCGAATTGATTAATGAAATAAGAAAATGAAAATAAAGGCTCCCTTAGTTGATGAAAAAGAATGAAACGAGAGACTAGCTCTCCTTAGCACTGACTTACTCATTTTAAATATTGCTTTTAAGGATGGGAAACTATTTTGAGATTTAAAAAATTGGCGAATCTCACTAGTCCCTAATATGAAAAATATAAAATTTTTATTGATATATTTGTAAAATTATTCAAATTTATAATGATTTTATATATAATCTATATATAATGTTGTCGGTCTTTAAATAAAAATAATTTTATATTCTAAAATTTGGGCGAATCATTTTTATAAAAAATGGAAATTTGCAAATCTTTTTTTTGGAAAAAACATGGAAAATTAGCCCACCCAGAATATTTGGCCCTAAAATTTTCCATGTTCTTCATAGACTAGTTCAGAGCATGTTGTGGTGGCTAAAAATGGCTCTAAATCCAATTGAGTGAACAGGATATATGAATATGTATTGTTTTATTCATGACTATTATAATGATGCCTGCTTTGCATTATAGCAAAAAAGGTTATAAGATTCATAACTCTTCATATGGTCATGTTATACATTGGACTATAATAACTTATTGGATATTCATGTTTGCATTTTAATCCTATTTTTAGGTCAACTACATATTCTATAAGTTTAATCTTAGTGTCTCTTGTAATTTTATTTAGTACATTTATGTTTCTCCACTATAAATACTCTTAATAATTTTACTATTTTCATTTGTAAAGTGCATTACAAGTGGCATTAGAGACTCTTTCTTTTAAAAAATGCTTAAATTTTTGAAAAAATAAAAATTTCGGCTAGAGATGTGTTTTGACACATTTGGACATGAACATTCCTAAAATCGATAACCATGTAACAGTTTAAGAGAGAATACGTGTAGTGAATAAAAGAAGGACATCACCTAGTTGGTTCTATTTGTAACCACAATGACTATCCTTTGAGCCTTTTCCATTAAATGAACTATATATACAGACTAATATTCCATGTACTTAAGGTATATTGAAGTGCTGAGATCATTAAACTAGCCTTATATATGCCCTTAGTTGTTCTATTACAATAAATATCGTAGGCACACTTACAGGAGATTAGCTCACAGCATACTAAAGAATTGGATCATATAGCTAATGGTATGGTCTATTATCCATAACTCTTTCTATGAAATATTAAACCAATTAATAATGTGGAAACACTCAAGTATAACATAAATCTATATCCGTGAACTCTCCTTTGTCCTTAAGACCTTGAGATCCCTAACATTATGCTTTCAAGTAATGAAATTCCTACATAATTGGGGATGGTTAAAAGGAGCTGAGTACAATACATGATGATCACTCTACTAATATGTTAAAAGATTCTTTGATGTTGATCAATTGGTATCTCTATATTGTTTTCTGTGACTTGGCTGCAACACAAGGCAAAACCTATCCAGTATGTGCCAGAGGAGTTCATCATAATGAGCCTAATTCTTAACTAACCCTCTTGATAAGCTAAACAAAATGATGTCCATAACTAATAATCACTGATGTGTCAATAACTTGACACTATTGACACTAATATGCAAACTTATTGTTTTATATGGAGTAAAATTTCTGAAGGACCAGATTCTGGAAAACATGGTCACCAACCTTAACCACAAGGTTTCCCACCTTGATGCCAAGCTCGGGGATAATTTTCCCTTAACCATCATTATCTTGCTATAGTTCTCAAATACAAATGAATTCAGCAATATATGGAGGTGTCATTGGAAGTGGGTGACTCTGCCAATGAGGAAGTATCACTTAGGGTCACGCTTTAGAATAACCAACAAATTGTAATTGGCATATACATCTTTAACTAGAGTTGAACAAGTTTCATCCTTTGCAGTCCAAAGGGATGGCTATCTAGATAGGAAAACTATTTCTCCATCATGGCATTACAGTGGCTGGTGAAACCACAAAATGAAGGTATTATGTAGATCAAGAATGGTGAAAATGACACACTAGAAAATCATGGAGATACATTTCCTAGAAATAGTTCATGAAATACATCTATGCTTGTTTTGAAATATGTCAAACTACATAATTACAACAATGAGACATTAAACTCCTTAGCTCACTTTAATTATTATCTTAGTTGTTATACAAAATATATTATTAAAAAATTAAATAAATGATTTTTTACTTTATATAAAATATAATATTAAAAATAAATATCTTAAATATATATAAATACTAAAATAATAAGAGATATCTTAAACTTTTTATAATAATACAAATAAGTATTTAAATTTATATAAATACTAAAATAATAGAGGAGATATCTTAAACTTCTTCTAATAATAGTGAAAGGAGAAATGACAGATTTTCTTATATGAAAGGAACCAAACAGCCCAATAAATAGTTAGCATTTTTAGGTGTGGTAAAGAGACTGCCAAAAAAGTATGAATAATCCATTTCCCAAATAATAAGAAAAGTTTCAGTATGGAAAATGAATTAAGAAACTAAAGCATGAAGGAATAAAGAGTGCAATATCTGCTTAGACACTTTTGCATTTTATTTTATATAAAAATAAATATACATAAAGCATCTTGGAGAACTCATACGGTTGCAATCCAAGCCCCATGCTATGATTAATGGTTGCTAATGCAATCAAGTTAATGATTTCTTGAATTGTAGATATTGAATTCTCGGAGATTTTTTATAATGTTGTCATACATTTGATAGAACTCTCAAGTTGAGCCGAGTCTTTTCGCCTTGGCCTTGGCCTCATTTTGCAACTTGCACTAATTAATGCATGCATATAATTTATTCTACAAAAATGTAAATAAATTCACAAAAGAAAGAATGGAATGCGATGTGAGAGTGAACATAAAGACATGCAGGCAGACTCTTCATGTCAGGGGGATTGGGGAGGGTTGAGATGGCTTTGATCTTAAAGCCAATTGCACTCGATAGTGTTGTTCTTAAACTTTCTTGGACTCTTTACAAGATCTTGACTTAGTAGTTTCACGCTCTGCTCTGACTGCAGCCAGCAGGCGGACGCCATTATTGTTGTGATTTCAAACCTTGTTTGTGTCTTCAAAGATCCAAAGGGATACAACTTGTGTGATGGTGAGGCGTAATCCCTCATAACATTGAGGAGCTCTTGACGTATCTAGAAAAATCCGGCGCTCTAAACAAATCCCCCCGAGTGAGGAGCATAAGTGCTCTCAATCGTAAATACGGGTCAACTTCCAAAGCTTGTGTTTGTGGGAGAACAACCTCATCATATCTCTTCCTGCACACGATTAGAAGGCCGGTTAATGCGACCGGCGTGGATCTTTGCAAAATTAAAATCAAAATAGAGGCGGCAGATTAATTCAAATTCAAAATCGTAATGGTGTGGGTTCATGATTTGCGTTGGGAGGTGCGGACTAAGGTGCGTAATTAGCATTAGAGGTCATGGAGACAATTACAGGCATTCAGTGACCACGTCATTCTCATAATGCAAACGGATATTCGGATCTTTTTAGGTCAAAAAACATTCGGGAAGGCCATCTAATGCAGGCATAAACATATGATGAAAAGTCCTACCATAGAGCATTAAAATGCTATAGCGGTAGTTGTGCTTATCGTTATTATCCCATAACCCCATGGTTCATAGATTTGTATTATTATTTCTATATGGGTATGAAGACTTATTCTGAATATTTCTCTTATTCTTCCATTTTTTATTGTTGAATCTTATTTATGGTACCCATAAATTGTGAGCATGATATAAATGTACACAAAATATATTAGTATACGAACTCTTGAATTTTTGGTTTCTCCATTTGGGTTTTCGGTCCTTTTCCATTGGGAAAATATTGAAAAACATAATTGATGAGTTGGTATGTAGACCAGCCTGTTTGTCCTAATTTTAATTTTTTCATTATGGTTTGCTCCTCCTCCATCATGGCTTGGAATTCTCCACTACATTGTAGGTAAATTAATTTTTTTTATTGGGAAGATTATATAATTTTTTATTTTTCCCTCAACACCTCTTAGATTATTAATTGACGTAGCTTACCCCAAAGTAGCGTGTTGTTCCATGAATTTTTAGTTTCTTTGAGTTTGTGACTTTCATAGTCAGGCTTACACATAGATTATTTGTATTAATTCATGTAAGAATACCGTGTTTTTTTCACTCTACATTTATGATCAATTCCATTTGTTTTCCTAATGCATTATTTATAACCATCGAGTCTATTCTATGTTATGGATTTTGAAATTTATTCCTTCCATATTCTTTTATTAATATACACACGGCTATGTTTGGTACACCTATCTCTTCTCTAGTAGTGATATTTTCTACAATTGGTAGTACGTAGAGGAACCTCCCTTAGTTTTTCTTATTGTTTTAAATACATATGAATAGAAAGAGGAAGAGCAGGTACAAGACAATCACAAGGGAGTTTTGAAATTCTCAAACCCATGTACTTCCTGGAAAGCCCTAGGCTATAAAGAAAGCATTCATTTTGTAGACACTTTCTGTAGAATTAAAAAAACATTATAAATTAGTCCTCTTATTCTTACTGTATGTTCTTTTAATCTGGATATTTTCTTCCCCATTGGGTGAGAGATAAAATATTTGGATGGATAAAAGCTTATATGAATACTCCTTTTAAACCTATTATAGAAATTATGGTGTATATTTGCAACTTATCTTGAAGTTTTAATCAAAATCACAATACACAAACCTACTTTACTACTCTTGTGGATGTTAACTCACAATTTGAACAAAAATTTCCAAGGTGAAATAGAAATAACACATGCACACATTATTTTTTTTCCTCGGGAAAGAAATATTCTAAAAACCCCAATGTGCTTGCATTAATCGGTGAATAGAGATATGTACATTTTACTTTATCATTGAATTATTTTCTGGGTAGTTTCACTCTCTTTTCTCACTAAGAAGCTCTAACCTAGAATTAGTCAATTTTCTTCCTTTATTTGATCCCCTGTTTCTGTGTCACAAATTCCTTGAAATTAGGCCCCTATTATTTAGGATTTTATTCCAAAATGGATTATGAAATTCCCAAGGTGATGATCGAGGTTGTATGTAACACCTATACACTTCGAGAATAATCCACAATTGAGGTTTGTACTTGGAATCTCCACATCATATATGCTGGCAATTCTATGAGGCACTAGATATCTTGGATTGATTTATCTATCAAGAAACTGAATGATGTTTGTTTGAATGAGTACCACTACACACTTGACCTGCTGCTAGTTCCTCCAATAGTTGGAACAATTGTACAGTACTTAGAAATAGCGGCTTTAATTTCTATGAATTATAAATCACATTTCTTAACTTCAACTCTAACTCCACTCTATCTCAATTTATTGATTAAAGTAGGTGCTGAAATTTCACCTGATTTCCAACTACGTCAAGTTGTGTCTTGATGTGAAGTCAAATTCTTTCAATTTAGTCGGAAAAATCGAATTGAAAATTTCTTGCTACATTTTTCAACACACCTTCGAGAAAAGAAGGGATTATCAACCACCCATATCTACCTTTTGAACTCAAACCTCTGCCAGAAATTCCTTTGTCAAAATGTGATTATCTTGTTCCTCTGTACAGATACTTTCAAAGAAACATTATTTTCTGCACAATCCACTGAAATGGTGATCAAGAATATCTAAATACTTGGATCGGTAACAAATACCGGATTCTCGGATAGATTGATAAAAATATGATTATGTAGTAAATCACGAGTTGGATCAATCATCTAGATCGCCTCATATTCTTCTTGACTTGTATGCTGTGTTCTAGCATGTAAATTAATTTATCAAAATATTTTTCTTCTTCTTCTTCAAGGAAAAAATTGGCAGGCCAACATAAAAATTCCACTTGATTTAATCTTCTAGTCTAAGGGACTCCTCGCCCGATCTTCATATTGAAGCCACACAACTTCACTCATTTGTTCGTTTGTACCATGATCCAAACTCGATATTATTTCAGAGGTCTGCAGCTAAAACATGGTTTAGTTTCCTTCCAAAATAATTTGGATTTGGCCTAAACATATGTTGGATCAGATTTAGCACATTATGCAGTGCTCTTCAGTTTTTATATTCACAACATACTGAATGGACACACTAGTTTATTAGATAAATGGCTTGCTCCACTTCCTCCCTCAAGTTGTGTCTATTTCTTCTGGTTTTTCACAAGATGTGTCTTCATCACTTTTAAGCTCTCCATGTGAATCTATGTGTATCTCATTTGCCCTTTCTTCAGAGGCAACAGTTCCATCACCTTTCCTGTTCAGCCAGGGAAGTAGTGTATTGTCATCATTAAGCACTGAATTCCCTTTTTAAGTTCTGTTCTGAATACAATTGGTTTTTTCTTTATTTGGAAATAAAATCTATCACTTTTCTTTAAAATAATAATAAATTTACATTCTACCAATATTAGATAGATTTTTTCACCCTCTTCACTTTTTTGTGAATCCCAAGGCGACGAGATAGATATCAATGCTTGTGTACCAAGCACGATGTTCTTCTTTGAGGCTTTGCTTTGGCTAGCTTGGGTATGCACATAGACTCTGGTCAATATGTCAAACACTTCCTCATTTCTAAGTGTAAACCTCCTCATTCACTCCATTTATGAATGTTGTTTACATCTGCTCTTTAGTAGATCTTCCACCCCCATTTGTGTAATGGTGAAATAATTGATATAATGGATGAGTACCTTGCTATAAGATCAAAGGTCTCCTCATAGTCAATTCCCTCCAACGAGATTAATTCTTAGCAACAAATCCTAGCCTTATATTTCTTTATGATTTTTTCTGCTACCTCGTTCACACAAGGAAAGATCCATCACCAGGCCCACGCTAATTCATGTTCGCTTCCCCATTGCATCAACCTTTGTGTTCTCTGTTTCTTCTCAAAATAAATGTAGCCAGTCTCTTCTTGTTCTGGTATTCTGCTCCATGTGTATCTGAGTGTATTGATCGAGGTGACCTTCTATGTGCACTAAATTGAAGGATCATCCACAATTTTCCTTACATCCCACAAGTCTTTTAGCTTCCCTAGTTGTTTGCACCTTCATGGGATGGCATTTCTTGTTATGTCACTCTCTTTCTCTCAGTAACCATTCTTTCTCCAGGGAGCTTCTTAAAGGTTCCACAGTTTGGACCTAAGGAAAGCTCTTCTTACCTCTTTCAGTCTGACTTTTTCAAAGGCTTCACATTGCTATCCCTATTAATTTTTACAACTATTTGCCTTTAAATGTCATTCAAGAGAGATGATACAAACAATGGTTTGGGTACTTTTTTTGTAACTTAGTACTTTATTTTTGTCATCTCAAGCTTATTCCTTGATTATTTTGAGACATGGCGACAAAGAGAGTGTCGAAAATCCACAAGTGCGACACATCCAACTTTCTCCACGAGAAAGCCTCCTCTGTGTAATCATAAAATAATATGGTGAGGAATATGGTTTTGCAAATATGTTATTGTGTTTCATGCCTCAACCAAAAAATGCAAGAGTAGGCCTTGGTCATGCAACATGTCCCTCATTGCTTACATGGTGTATGATTATTTCTCTCATCCACCCCATTCTATTGTGGGTTTTGGGATTTTTTTAACTCTCATCGAATGAATTGATATGAAAAAAAATATTAAATTGAATGAGTATGTACTCACCTCATTGTCCAATCGAAGACCCTTCACCTTATTGTTAGTTTCTTTCTCAACGATGCATTAAATTCCACGAACTTGGAGAGTTTTCACATATTTCATCACGAAAAAATATCAATACTTTTTTTGGTAAGTCATTAATAAACACTAAAAAATTTGTCTTTAGTGGAGGCTATCAATAATAAGGGTAAACAAAGCATACAGTGGATCTTCTGATTTTCATATGCTTTTCATGATCATTGAATGTGTATTTTTTATGTACTTCCCAATTACATCCTTTTCAGACATGTTTCTTCTCAAGTTTCTCTTTTAGGAGGCTCACATTACACTTTCTACATAATCATTAGTATCCCATGATGAAAATGGCCAAGTATTCTATTCCAAATTTCACCTACATTGTGGCTCTAAACATTGTTCACCTTTGTCCTGAATGTAGAACAATTTTTCCACTTATAGCTTGTGTAAGTTATTCACACAAAGCTCGATCAACTTAACATGTCCCATGGCTATGTGTCTCGAGAAATGCCTTTACTTTGCTAAAGTTCACATCATAACCATGGTATTTTAGACTTTAACAAGGAATGGGATTTTTCTTTGGGCTGGAACAAACATGACATCCTTGGGCACTTGCGGCCAGAGCTTGAATCCCTCTAAAAGGTGACTATATCAACTTTGGTCGCGTAACACCTTCAATCCTCCTAGATCAATGTGCATCTTCAAGTCTTTCTCCTCTAGGTCACTAAAAAACTCTCTACACCCTATCATATGGAACGATGCACCCGATTCCAAGTACCACATACTCCATCATTGTGTTGACCATGCATGACGCAAAATTAAATTCAAATCCTCCTTAGGTATTCTTTCTTGTCTTTTTACGTGGATGCAAGTGGAATGTGCTTGAATTCATGAAAATGGAAAATTTTAATTGTGGAAAAATATTTATGCTTTCCCCTTGGATAGACTATTGTTTATATTGATATTTCTTCTGTTTTCCCTTCCCTTCTATTTCTAGCCAATCCAAAAGAGTTTTATTAATCTTCACCCATGAAGTAACATCTCTTATATTGTACACTTATTTCCTCTTATACAAAATTTATACCATAATAATTCCCAATTTGGTAGTTTCTCCCTCCCATTCCACTTTTGAATCTTGGTATTTATGCCGTGGAATCTAAATGGAAAAAAATTTGCTCCGAAATTAAAAATGTTCAAAAAGGTGTGGAGCTGAATAGCGCGGTCGACTCATTGCCACGATTCAAGTGCAATTGATTTTAAGTCGAAAACCAAATCCGTATGAAGGGAGTTATAGCCCACTAACTACGTGTGGGCAATAATTGTACAAGGCTAACGGGGGATCTTTGACCCAGGCATCATATAATGATCGACATAGATATATTCAAGGAATATTTCCATAATATTCAACGAACGACACGTAGAAGATTCCAAGTGTCGGAATACTATTGGTGAGGGGATTTGTTGGACTGACAGGGATGTGACATATGGCTAGCCCCCGAGTCCACCACATGCCTCCCAGATCGAAAAATTTTTTAAGGGTCAAAAGACAAATGGTTTATAAAGTGGAACAAAATTTTATGGAGCGTAGGGCTGCGACCCACGCAATCTCCCACCCACAAGCACAATAGCTTGCCACCAAACCATCATAGTTTGCTTAACCATATGGGGCACCACTACTATTTGAATGTTAATACATGTCGACGAGTGGGGTAGGGGAGGGAGCCATCCCCCTCCCCATACGGCAAGTGGTGCGGAAACCATGGGAGAGCTTCCACCTAATTGTGTTGTTGGCGCTAACCACCAGCACTAATCTTACCTAGCGTTAGTTAACCATTAATTAAACTCGAGTGTGATGTGAAGGCTAATTTAAGCGAGTGCCAAATTAGCCAACTCAATTTTAGTGGGTGTAGCGAACAAGATTTGGTGAGGTTTCTACTTATGTGAAAATGTGAGATGTCATAACTTGAGCATTTTTCGACAAAATTGGGTACGAGAAGAGCTAGGTAGACATTTTTTAGCATTCTGGACTCATTAGAATAGGTTTTAGAGGCACAGGAGCAATTCTTGATGGTGTTTTCTCCCACTTGAAGATAAATATGTCGAGGGCCACAGAAGGAGATTTCTTAAGAGGACACAGCAGAACTGAGTGAAGAGACAGAGGCATAAGCAGTTTCGGGTGCTCTAAATCATTGGTAACTTATTTTTCCTTTTTATGTCACATATTCAATTTCAAGTTAGGTTTATCCGGGGGTGAGTATGGATATTTAGGCTGTTGATCTAATTCTTGGAGGATTCTGGAGTGGAACCTTTAGTACAAAATGGCTAATTAGTTACTAAAAAAAACGACTAAATACGCATAAACGACCATTTTTCGGTCGGTGACAATAATGAGTAATTTATTAATAGTATCTTATAACGTTGACTTTTGGTGGATTTTTAATAGTCATTAATTGGTTGTCTCAATTTTTGTTGTCTAGTTGTATATTTTGTCATTAATTTGGTCATTGATTTGAATTCATTAATTTAGTCATTGATTTTGTCATTAATTTGGACATTGATTTAGTCGTGAATTTAATCTTTGATTTGGTCATTAATTGTCACAATTAATGACCAAATATATTACTATATGATCACCTGAGAAAACCAATTAATGACCAAAGAAATATGACCAAAATGTTAGTTGTGTTATAAGATACTGTAAATTAGCTACTAATAGTCATATATATGCAAATGTTAGTCATCATTTGAAACCAATTAATGAATGAAGAAATATGACTAAATTTTAGTCGTGTTATAAGATACTATAAATTAGCTACTAATAGTCGTATATATGCAAAATTTAGTTGTCATTTATAGTCACAAAATTATCATTTGCAGTAGTCATTTATTCATTATATAAACGACTAATTTAGTAGTTTATATTCATTTCATTTACTTTCATTAATAATTATTATAAATGACTAATTTAGTCGTATATTCATTTTATGTGTTCATCATTAATCAATATAAACTATTAATTTAGTAGTTTTAAATTGATTTTGTGTTTATTATTAATCAACATAAATTAATTTGTATGATTTTAAAAATGTTATACAATGTGCATGTTCATCTAATATGAAAACACAAAGTCGCATATTTTAATCACAATACTAAACAATATCAAGTGCAACTATAAATAATTTCAACCACATAAATTATATTATATGAAATGTTAAAGTATTACAATATGATTTTCCAACTTAATATTAGTTGGACTACAATTTACACATGAAATGATGTTTCATCACTTCAAACATTATTGTTGTGTTTTGAAGGCACTGTAGGTGAATTCACCAACTCTAAAGACTTGACCATCAGTCTTTATATGTGTCTTATGCAGGATATTGGCTCTAAGAGTATCACCAGACCAGTTCTCCTCTCTCTCTTTTTGCATTTGTCGCTCCAATGTTATTGCTCCCCTCTTTTTTCAATTCATGCTTCTTACCATCAATATTGTGTTCATTCTCTGAAAACAAAAGAAGATACAATCCACAATGTAAAACATGAAAAACAATGAACACTAGAATATAAACTAAATTAGACTATCAATCATTTATACAACATATACCTCAACACCAGAAGTGTCAAAGCCATTTTTCTCCATACAAGTAAGAAACTCGAACAAATTATCTTCATTGTGGCGATAATTGCCAGTATAATGTGGCCGGATAACCTGTATAAACAAAGCAAATAAAATATCACCATATATAGAAAAGAACACCTTGGTGACTTAGTATTAAACTTTCAAGGAAAGCTTAGGAACAATCATGTCAACTAAATTATATGCTAAAAAGCTCAAGCTATATATAACTTGTGAAAACAAATAATTCGAGGTGTGATGTTTAATCCATATCACTTTATTCACAACAAAATTTCATTTTCTAATGCATGAACTTAGTCAAGTATATAAGCAACATGTACTCAAATAACAACATGAAAGTAGCTTTTTCTGATAGTCATGAAAATATTTTTAACACAAAATAGCTATAAAGATTCAATTAAATATAGTGTAATACTAATTTCATCTTCAAGCTTTGGTTGTTGTTTAAATGGACATGGTACTAAGTATTTTCAATTTCATAGTTAAATGACAAAAGAAAATCAAAATAAGCGTCCAAAATACAATAAAACAATAAAGAAAGGATATCATGGAATGGAAATTGCAATTATAAAAAATTTGTTACCTGTCCACCAATGTCATGTCTGGCATTCCTAAAGCATTTGCTTGCCCAAAATAACCATGAAGTGAAATAATCACAACATTAAAAACCATAGGAATTCCCACTAGAAACATTTCCAAAGTCGATGGCTTAGGTGTCTAAGCAATCTCTAACAGCGAATGAACCATATCCAAGACGTGATATGCATCGTCTCCTCGTCGTTTTTCCAATCACATTTCCTGTAACTTGCCCACCGCAGATTCAAGTAACAATCAAACAAAGACATTGACATTTGTTTTTATCTTTTATATCTATAAAATTTGAATCTGATTTGTTTCATGAACATATTAATTCATATTTAAAGCCTTCCTAACATATGAAAAAGTATCAATCAAATAGGACATCAAAAAAATCGACCTCAATGACGTCCTAAAACAAATTCTACAATATCAATAATTTTCTTGTTGTGATATCTTGGGTAGAAAAAATAGCATATCTACAAAAGAAAAATGCATATATTGCTTATGGTCAAACTTTGTATATGGTGTATTCTTAAGCACTTTTTTAAGATGTCCCTCCACCTTTACCAAAGTGCATTGTAGCTTGGTTAAACTATGTATCCTTTCATTGAACATCAATTTCTGCAAGATAAATGTCACACATTATTCTTTCTCATTTCTCAACATGCTACATATGATAAATTGAAATTCGCATAAAACCAAGAACAAGCCCTATTCTAACCAAAACAAACAAATAGTGTCTCTAATAAAACTTCATTATAATATTAGAAAATGGAAAGAGAGTGGACCATTTTTGTTGTTTGACTTTGCCTATTTTTGTTATGAAAGTGCTCGAGCTTCAAGAACCAACAAATGTGAGGGAAGTCGTAAATGTGAAAAGAAAAAAAATGTTGATTTAATTTGTAGACTTCTTCAAAATGATGTGAATGATGCCATTGTCAGATGTGGTAAATCTCATAATAAGAAATGGCATGTATCCTAATAAATTACATTGCAATGACTACCATGGGCCTCCACGGGTTATAGGTCCTCAGTAGGTTAATCTTGATGATGAAAGAGAGATGGCAATGATAAGTATGGGTGGTCCTAGTTTGTATGGTGGATATCTTCAAGCCAAGGTCGTCATCTCAATGAACCTAGGTTCTGACATGGTAAACATGGATCTAGTCTTCACCCCATTTCATTCCATCATATTTTGTCAAGAATCAAGAGGACATAATGGTCCTTCAGCTTATAATAGGGTTTCTTTTGAGGTTATAAATAAAGCTTATCCAAATCAAATGGATTTTTGGGCTCCAAGAGATATGGATAATTTAAATGATAACAATTATATGTTTTTTCCCAAGATTCAAATGTAGGGATACATTTTGTGGATTTTACTAATAAATAGAATGAGAGAAATAATCCATGATGAGAATCTACTGGTCATTGTGATTAGGGAAATACACGGAGATAATAAGACTATTTAGGTTCAAATCAAAGATGGTGTTGATTCTTGTAGCTCCTCGGTTGTTGGTAGTTTTTAAGGTAGGAATTTCAGTTCTTCAAGGGTGGGGTCCTTCAACATAATTGCATCTACCTTGGTCATATCACCCAAAAGCAAAACATAATCAAAAAAGAGTAAATATGTCAAGTTTAGGGCAAATCCTATTTGTATAGTTGCCAAGTTTATAGTTATTTTTTACTCTATTATAACTCTGTTGAGACCACCTACTCTATAGTAAAAAATGGCAAAGAAGCCATTAGTCATACCTACCCATGGTCTCCTGTAGGCATGATAGAAGAATAGATTGAGCCATTAATTGGAATTGCACATATATTGCGGAAAGACAATTCATTATCTAGTTAACCAATTGCACATTAAACCCTATATGGATGAGTAGCCCTAAATAAAGCCAGTTTTCTCTATCATATGCCTTGGAAAGACAAACTAACATTACTTGTAATTTTTTTGGTTTCATGTTATAAATTCCTTCTTGGGAAACTCCTATTCTGTAATGGATTTGTTTCCCAGGAAGGATGCAAAATTTTTCTAATGACATGGAATCAGCTTAGTGATTTTGACCCTACATGACCAAGGAACTCAAGAGCCTTGGGCGCATCAACAATAGCATCCTCCAATGAAAATAGTACAATCTCCAACCAAGAAACATCAACATTATATATAGTTATAGTTCATAATTGCAAATGACCATAGATTGTAGCAGTCCTTAAATAAATTCAAACTTGAATAAGAACAAACACAAAATTTCACATTACCCTTCAGTAAGATGTTCTTGATTTAGCAAGAAAGGCTCAGACTTGCATAAATGTGTAAGTAGATTCCCCAGAAGGTCAATTTCAACATCTGTTTTCCTGAAAAAAGAATATAATACCCAAAGCGAAACCATAGTTGAATGGAACAATAGTGCTTTAAGGTCATCTACACAAAAATTTACCTCCTTCAAATCTCTCACACTAGATGGTAGAACGATGTTTCTGAGAAGTACACGTCGAAATACCAACGAAAAGAAATTTTAAAAATAAAAAGGTAAACGTCGAAATACCAACGGAACAAAACATTTTTAAAAGAAACTAAGTGTCGCTAGAGTGACTTTTCAAAATATTTTTTAAAAGAACTAGCCATCAAAATACCAACAACACAAAATATTAAAAAATAAAAAATTTAAAAAAAAAATTAAAAATAAATAAATAAACAAAAAAACTAACCGTACCGACGAAAACAAAAAAAAAAAAAAAAATTATTAAAAAAAAAATTCCCAACCATACCATAATCATAATCACTCACAAAAAGGTAGAAGGGGAGAGATTTCGTTGCTCTGCCTTTGAATTGCAGATCTATCGTATATTTGTGCTATTTAATCGTTCTTTGAGTTTGGGGGTGATTTCTACTTTAGAGTTTTGTAATGGCCGACAAGGGAGACGGCCCTGCGATCGGTATAGATCTCGGCATTACGTATTCTTGTGTTGGTGTGTGGCAGCATGATAGAGTGGAGATCATCGCCAATGACCAAGGGAACAGGACCACTCCCTCCTATGTGGGTTTCACTGATACTGAGTGCCTCATTGGAGCCGCCGCAAAGAATCAAGTTGCCATGAATCCCACCAATACCGTTTTTTATGCTAAGAGATTGATTGGAAGGCGTTTCAGTGACGCTACTGTTCAGAGTGACATTAAGTTGTGGCCTTTCAAGTTAACTCCAGGGCCTGGTGACAAGCCCATGATTATTGTTAATTACAAGGGCGAGGAGAAGCAGTTTGCTGCAGAGGAGATCTCATCCATTGTGTTGATGAAGATGAGGGAGATTACATAGGCTTATCTTGGTTTCACAATAAAGCATGTCATCGTTACTGTTCCTGCATATTTCAATGACTCCCAGAGGCAGGCTACCAAGGATGCTGGAGTGATTGCTGGGTTGAATGTGATGAGAATAATCAATGAGCCTACCGCTGCTACGATTGCCTATGGTTTGGACAAGAAGGCTAGCAGTGTGGGTGAGAAAAATGTATTGATCTTTGATTTTGGCGGTGGAAAATTTGATGTTTCACTTTTGACTATTGAAGAGGATATTTTTGAAGTGAAGTCTACTGCTGGTGACACCCATTTGGGTGGTGAAGATTTTGATAATAGGATGGTTAACCACTTTGTACAAGAATTTAAAAGGAAGTTCAAGAAGGATATTAGTGGTAGTACTAGGGCTTTGAGAAGATTGAGGACTGCTTGTGAAAGGGCCAAGAGGACTCTTTCATCCACTGCTCAAACAACCATAGATATTGATTATTTGTATGAAGGTATCGACTTTTATTCAACAATCACTAGAGCTAGGTTTGAAGAATTGAATATGGATCTATTCAGAAAGTGTATGGAGCTCGTTGAAAAGTGTTTGAGAGATGCTAAGATGGATAAAAGCTCCATCCATGATGTTGTTTTGGTTGGTGGGTCTACTAGAATTCCAAAGGTACAACAATTGTTGCAGGACTTCTTTAATGGGAAGGAGCTCTACAAAAGCATCAACCCTGATGAGGTTGTTGCCTATGGTGTTGCAGTGTAGGCTGCTATTCGAAGCGGAGAAGGCAATGAGAAGGTTCAAGACCTGTTACTTCTTGATGTTACTCCTCTATCCCTCAGTCTGGAGACAGCAGGCAGTGTAATGACTGTTCTGGTTCCTAGAAATACAACGATTCCTACAAAGAAAGAGCAGGTGTTCTCTACATACTCGGACAACCAGCCTGGTGTTCTCATCCAAGTGTATGAAGGTGAGAGAACACGTACAAGAGACAACAATTTGTTGGGCAAGTTTGAATTGTCTGGAATCCCACCTGCTCCCAGAGGTGTTCCTCAAATCACAGTGTGCTTTGACATTGATGCCAATGGTATCTTGAATGTTTCGGTTAAGGACAAAACCACCGAACAGAAGAACAAGATTACAATCACCAATGACAAGGGTAGGTTCAGCAAGGAAGAGATTGAGAAGATGGTTCAGGAAGCTAAAAAGTACAAGTCTGAGGATGAAGAGCACAAGAGGAAGGTTGAGTCCAAAAACATGTTGGAGAACTATGCTTATAACATGAGGAACACGATCAAGGATGAGAAAATTGCAGCCAAGGTGGATCCATCTGACAAGAAGAAGATTGATGATGCAATCGGACAGGGAATCCAATGATTGGATAACAACCAGCTGGCTGAGGCTAATGAATTTGATGATAAGATTAAGGAACTTTAGAGCATCTGCAATCCAATAATTGCAAAGATGTATCAAGGTGCAGGTGGTGACATGCCTGGAGGTGGCTTTGGTGGCGTTCCTCCCGATGATGGTCCATCCAGTGGTGGAGGCGCTGGCCCTAAGATTGAAGAAGTGGACTAATTTGTCTCTCAAAATGCATATGATATTACTCTTCATTTTCTGTCTTAAGAATTATATTACTATTAGCGTAATTTTGATGTTGAAATTTGGCAAGCCCATTTTATATTTAATGATGCAATCGCCGGCTATTATGGCGATTTTATGTTAATGTTGAACCTCGATGCAATAGATGGCCATTCTGGTGATTTCATACGTAAAAAAAAATCACTCACAATTTGGGGAACGAAGAATCCAATATACATTACTTTTTTATTTTACCTATCCATAGCTCAACGAAATGTCTCACTGCTAGGATACTTGAACAAGCAAAATTAGCCCCAAAAAATAATGACTTCAATGCACTTGCCGAATGTCAATGTCAAGGATTCTTGATATATGCCAGGTTCTTGAGCACACTATTGAGACCATACACACTTCAGTCAGGGAGATTCCCACAAAAACAATTTTTTGGCTTTCTTAATTTATCTAGCTCTACCTTACAAATTTTACATGCCGAGTTGTTGTTTGAGTATATTAATTTTATATAGCCGTCCCTTATTTAGAAAAAAAACTAATCAGAACAATTAATTTGTAATCAATCAAAAGCTGCAGCTTTACTCATATGGCAGAGAAGTACAACACAAGAGGGATCTATCTCCATATAGGCAGCATCCCTCCCCATAAAGAGATGGGGAGCAATCAAATACAATCCTTTGACATTTCTCCCAGTTTCTGAAAGTGCTTATGGATCAAGTATAATAGTAGGTATAAAGGAGGTTATAGGATATGGATCAAAAGTACATATTGGAGCCACAAGTTTACTTCATTTAGCAAATGTTGTAAATTTTACAAATTGGTTGATGGTGGGTTTCATTTTTAACTTTATGATCTACAAAGTGGTGACATAGTCATATCATATCACATGTTATATGCAGAATTGGACACAGGTTGAGGGGTGTGGGATGTGTTTGCAAATGATTCTTGATCAAAGTATTGTAAATAGAGTAAAAATTGAAAATTGAAAAAATTATATCAATTATAACTTAATTGAACAAAGGGACAACTAGACAACAGGTGAAAAGTCTTGCTTGTTTAAAGGGTAGTTGCCAGATTTGAAAGAGGAAAGTCAGCAGTCAGCAGTTAATTAAAACAGATTTAGAATTCCACAGTCAATCAAAAATCAATCAAATCTAGATCTCTAGTAGTCCAACAAGCTAGTTCCAAGCCTTGAGACATTTATTTTGACATTCACCCATCATGTGGAAAATTATGAATAAGTAGTTCCAACATTTTCAGATTTTTTCCAGTCGGTTGAGATTATGAGATTTTTTCTTCTTACATCTTTGAGACTCCTACAACATGAAATCAACTGGACCTAGATGTATCAATCATGGGAGATTTTGATTCTTTTATTGTACAATTTGTATTTTCTTCTTAATCATCACTACCCTAAATTGAGATTGATCCTCTTCATTTATTTGTTCCTTGTTCCCCTAAGATTGATTAGGAGCAGAATGAGCCTCCTGCTAGCAATTGGTCTTGCTTCTACTAAATATGGTTTAAAATTTATTCTCATTGGTCTTCGAAGCAAAGCTCCAAAAGAATTGGTTCTAGATGAAGTGAAACTGCTACTTACAACAGTTCATGGAAAAACTACAACAAGCACATTAAGGAACGAGGAATGTAAGGAGTTATTGGGATCTATTTTCTTAATAAACCTATGTTAATATAGGAGAATACCAAGAACTAGATGTTGATGCAGAATTACGTGAGTTTTCTTCTTTTGAGAACTTGGAAGTCGTAGAAAATGATAAGATGATGACTGAAATTCGAGATATTTCAAGATTGCACAAGATTTATTCTTCTTTGTAGAGACTCAGCCTACATGTATTTAGGATTAGGAGCTTGAAAAAGTAAGGAAAATTATCTGCAATGCAGAATTGATTTATGAAGATATAGCCTTACAAAGTGAGCATGAAAAACCTGATTTCCTTGTATAAAAATCACCATCTGATGGAAATTTGCCACATGTTTTAGGAATGTACAGAGGTATTTATAAGAAAAAATTAAAATCCAACCAAGTGAGAAGAGGAAGCTAGAACCCTGGAATTCTCTTTTTTATAGGAGAACAACACAGTAGTATAATAGCCCCAGTTGAAAGAAAAAGGAAAAAGGATGGATTGTCTCAATGAGAAAAAGGAAAAAGGAAAGATTGAAGGAAGTAAAAAAGAACAAACAACAATCAACACTTCACCACAAGATAAAACTGTAATGTATGGTTTCTACACCACGACCACACACATCCCATCAGATATCATGGTTCATTTGGCCATACACGACCTAACCTAGCATGACACTCAGGACCTCCTCTTCATCCTAACGATTGCTCATAGTGTACTGAGGTACCCCATTTTGAATCCCTTGTTATGGACTAGATGTGCAATTGTGGTTTCCCAATTGATGTCTACCTTATATTACTTGTCCATAATAAGGTCCATTTGATGTCTACCATTATATTACTTTGCTAGGTTCCCTGTTATATTACAACACTGTCATCTAAGTTACTGTTATAGGTGTATGAGCCAGAGTGTCACTGACATATAAATCACTTCCATATGCATCAGACTCTGTTATACAAGATTATTGCTAGTTCACAGGTCACTGTCATTATCATCCATAGAGGACTCTACCATATATATGTACTTCCATATCAATGTCGTTGGCAAATACAGGTTAAGGTTATATGAACACAGTCATGCCTTACAGATATATAGGTCACAGTCATGCAAGCTCACTGTCATAAGGATTATGACTGCCCAAACTTCACTGTTAAATATCACAGCCAACAATTATCACTGCCACTTCCATTGTAAATTGAAAATTCTAGCTAGTAAGGTCACTATTCAAATGCATCATATATATGTCATATATCAAGGCTTCAGTGAGAGAACTTCAAGCCTACAATCCACTGCAATTGCTAGCAACTTTATGTGCAATTGTGGCAAAGAATGGACCAAGTAATGCCAAAGATGAAAAGTTTTGGTTAAATTTCTAAATGTAGAATCTGCTTACCAAGCCATGGGGTCTAGGAATCGCTATAAACAACCAAGCAGAATCGTGCACGCTTCTGCAAGGTGTCCTTCTGTCTGCGAAAAGAAACATTCAAGATCACATTATCAATGGTGAACCTGCCATTCTTTTGCACCACCTCATCAATGGCTCTCCTTTGTCTGACATAAAACTCCAAGCTATTGTAAAAAGGATCTATCATATGCTCAAAAGCCTTCGCTCCAAATTATTTCCTTTCCATGGGAACAACAACAAGAAGGTGAACCACCTTGCGAACGAGGGGGTCCATCTAGCAAAAGGAAACCTTAAAGTGGATGGGGTTCTAAGCTTATCATATATCATCATGAGTGCCAAGAAAGACTATTGTTTATATTTTCTTGTCCAAAAGTTGTATCCATCACATGCCATATTTTTTTTCTTAATATTTGACTTGTTCTTAATATTTTTTTCAGAGACTTCCAGAGATAGGGAGGGAAAATCGGGAGACATGAACAAACAAAGTTTGTTGTCATTGTTTTATGAAAGAAGTAAATATTGTTCAATTGATACCCTGTCTCCTGTGCTGTGCTAACACCGACTGCCATGAAACAGATGGAATGCGAAGAGTTGATTGCAAAAGTTGAGGCACTAGATTCTAAGAACATGACAATTAGAAATGAAATAAATCTTATAGCAGAGGAAGCTAAAAATCTTGCTTCCGAGAATGAATCACTACAGGTAACATATCTTTCATGTTAGTGCAGACAAATCAGTGTGGTTTATTGGCCTTAGGATTTCAAACTTTTTTGACATTGTTGGATTATGTGAAACAGGTAATGTTGAGAAATTTGCAAGGACAGGATAGAGTAGGAGATTCAGAAATATATGGTCCTAGAGAGACACAGTCACAATTTATGCATCAAGGAGGCAATGGCTATCCTCAAGTTCTATCTAAAATAAGCAATTTGAGTTCTAGCCAAAGAGATGAGCAAAGGGAGAGTGAGATGAGTGATTCTACTGGTAAATGTCATCCGAACAACATCTATATTTTGCTCTGTGGGGATCATCTGGTTTGGCATCGGGCAGATGTATATGTGATTCGGGCTGCATGGCTAAAAAATGTCTATAAGATCGACCATGCTCTGCAGTCCCTCTGTTCTTTGAGTTATGAGACTGATAAATTTGATTACACCCATTGCAAATGCAATTATTGGGCTTCTCCCCATTTTGACATAAATATAGTGTTCTTCCTTCATATTCGTTTGTCCATGGAAGCTTCCCTGTAGAGGCCAGATCCACCTACTGTTCTATTGGACTTAGGCAGAAAAGCCATCAAACCCTTCTTCAAAACAATGTCACACATCGCAGCAAATGGTAGGATTTGCTGAACTTAGAATCGTGAATTTGTGCTTGTTCTAGCAGAAACATATATTATTGGTGGTTTACTAAATGACAAGTTTTGTACTTAAATAATAAAGCAGGACACAACCTATTAAGAAGACTAAGAAAAACTGATTTCCTGGATAGAAGCACTTATTTTGATGATAAGAAAGTGTTGTTGAGAATAGTATTGGTAAGATTGACAGCAACCTTTGAAAGTGAAACAACAGCAATACTTCATGGTGCTTAAAAGATTGCATTTTTATTTGCCTCGGATATTAAGTGCATCAAATGTGTATTTAGTTCTATTAAAGAAACCTTTTCAGGGAGGAAATAAAGGCTTTGATAATTTTCTGTTATGGTGCAACTTTGCTAATCTCATCTGAGATGGTGGATGTGTTTGTTGTTTGTATTGTAGTTTGGAATCTGGAATTGGATGTGTTTTTGGTCTGTCATTTGCTTGTGTTTAATATGTTTCCTGAGATGGAGCTTGTAAATTTGAAGTTTTAAACTTTTATGTAAAGAATAGCGTTAGAAGTAAAGTCATTATTAGATGACAACTACACAGTACCTTTTTTTTCCTAGCTCCACCTCCATAGGTTTTGTTCTATCACACATTTTCATTTATTCTAGTGAAAATTTTATATCATACAGGCCTTCACAAAGTCCAGCTTGTCAGTGCACATTTACCTGCCTGACAAACTTAACCAGCATAATATATACACTAACCATTCTTCAGCATATATGGGAAAGCAGAAGTCAAGCTTATGCTGATCTTGTCGTGCATGTTGTTCCTAATGAAAGAACCGAAAGACTGCTTAAAGACTACCCAACAATGAAGAATTGCTGGATTTGGCAGATTCAAATTACTCTAGGGGAAGAAAACATATTTAGGCATAGTTCAGGAGTTTAAGATTAATACTATATTTTGATTTTTTGACTTGAAAAGAATGAGATAACAATGTTTCTCTGAGATTACATAGATGCCTACCTATGCCATATTTATCATGGTTTATTCTTGTTATCTATAAATGTCTTGGTAATGTATTTCTTTTAGTGTGACAGAAGTATATCTACAATTACTTCCTTCAGAAATTAAGTTCTCTGTATAAACCTAATTTAAGCTGAATCTTATTTATGGCAGACTTTGGCAAAGTCTTTTGAAGTCACAGAACTTCCAGGTATTCACAGTAGAAACATGTTCTGTACATCATATTGGCATAGCAGAATCTATATGTTGTCAGTGAAGTGCATGATACATATTCTAATGCTAGTGCTTATTTGCAGTGTCTGCCAAGTTCATAGCACGCAAACAATGGGTTGTAGCTGGTGCAGATGACATGATTATCCGTGTTTACAATTATAACACCATGGATAAGGTGAAAGTATTTGAAGCACATACTGATTATATCAGGAGTGTGAGTGTTCATCCAACTCTGCCATATGTGTTGTCATCATCTCTTGACATGCTAATCAAGCTTTGGGACTGGGATAAAGGTTGGGAATGTACTCAAATATTTGAAGGTCATTCACACTATGTGATGCAAGTCGCGTTTAATCCCAAGGATACAAATACATTTTCAAGTGCCTCACTAGACCGTACTATAAAGGTGGGAGGCAGTGCTCTTTGGTAAATCCCAAGTTTATAGATAAGCTTTAATCTGCATAAATTATCCACCTAGGAATCTCCTCTTTTTTCCTCTCGGTGAACACTCAAATTTGTTACTTCTCTTAGATGGTGGAAATTAGAATTTAGATATCCTAAAATGTTAAAGCCTTGTATAATTTGTTTCATATTGATTTATTTTATCCTGAATGCATCAATCAGATCTGGAATCTGGACTCGCAAGAACCAAATTTTACTCTCGATGCCCTCTTAAAGGGTGTAAACTGTGTTGATTACTTCACAGGAGGTGACAGACCATATCTTATTAATGGTTCAGATGATCACACAGCAAAGGTGCTCAAACATATAGATTCTCTAGAGATGTAATTGATTTACCCCTAGTACTTGTCTTGATCATTAAAAAAATTGGCCTACCTTTAAATTTCTTGGTGTGCTGTCATGAGGTTTGGAGTACCAGACAAAAAGTTGTCTCCAAACTCTGGAAGGACACACACATAATGTATCTGCAGTATGTTTTCACCCTGAACTTCCTATCATCATCACTGGTTCAGAAGATGGTAATGTTCGTATTTGGCATGCAACAACATACAGGCAAGTTTTAGTTGGATTGTTTGATATATAGGTTATAAACTTATGAACCTGATAGATATTCTAACAGTTAATGGCATTCACTCTCCTAGCACTAGTGGTGACCCATGCTTAACCTTCTTGGTCTCATACAGGCAAGTGATTCTTCTATACGGACCATAATGGTTTGCAAATAGTTTCGTTGTTCAGTTTAATTTTGGTATACTGTACAGACTAATTTAGCATTTTCTTGTTTGTAAGAGAAGGCAATGATTTTAAGGGGAATTTTAAATATTTAGTACTGGATGTATTTGGATGGGAAAAAGATATGCTACATGGAATAACTGCATTGGTTTTAGTTGGAACTTGTATTAACAAACTCCATAGTGAAACAGGGCTTTCGAAAATTCTTAAAATATTATGAATTTGTTATCTTTGTGATTCTAAGAGGGTTCAAGATGAAAAAAACTCTCTTAAAATGTACTGTGTACACCCGCATTAGATTAGAAAATATATGGATGGGAGAAAGTGTTGTTGCATGGAATAACTGCATTGGTTTTAGTTGGAACTTGTGTTCATGAACTCCATAGTGAAACAGGGCTTTGGACAATTCCTAAAACATCGTGAATGTCATCTTTGTGATACTAAGAGGTTTGAAGATGAAAAATACTCTAGAATGTCCTGCATACACCCACATTAGGTCACAATTTCAAAATACAACCTTCCTAACCTTTTCTTAGATTGTTGGTAAAATCAGTCGATGTTATTTCTCTTCCAGGTTGAACCCTACTCGTAGTATTTTTTTTGGAATTAGCACTTTTTTATGGCCTTTACAAGGTTAAAATGGTGCCCCTCATTTTGAAATGTTTGTTGGGACAGTTTCCAAATATTAATATTGACACTGCTTCTTTATGAGGTCTATGTGTTATATGGTGACTACAACATTGCTACTCTAGAAAGATTTTTAATTATGTTGTGTTTCATTATTTATGGACTTTCCAAGATGTTCAAGGAAAATTATTGGAAAATATACTAGGAACTTGTGTAGCCAGGTACTTTCCCTTGATGCTGAAATATGAATTGAACATTGTAGTATCAATTCAACAATGTTTCAAGTTTAATGAATTGGACATATATGTTAGAAATTTCATGTTATCCTATTGTGTTAGCTTCCTGGAAAAGAAAGAAGATTTATTGCTTGCATTGGGGCATGTTGAAATGAGATAAGTGAGGTGCACTATACAACATAGGTGGGGGTGGAGTTGACCCATTGATTCTGTGTGTTCCTATGTCTAGCAATACTTTTAATCTACATGGTGCATTGAATATTGAGGCGAGCTGGATACGGCTAGATCCATATCTGATGTGAACATGTCATTCATGTTGAATATCTCTAACTTGAAGTGTGAATCATGCATTGAGGCTATCAAAAAATTTTGGAGTTTGACTCTTGGGAGTCGAGACAAAGGTTGGATTCTTTGGATGGTGGATATTGTTAGAAGATTCTAACAATACTTTTAATCTACATGGTGCATTGAATATTGAGGCGAGCTGGATACGGCTAGATCTGTATCTGATGTGAACATGTCATTCATGTTGAATATCTCTAACTTGAAGTGTGAATCATGCATTGAGGCTATCAAAAAAATTTGGAGTTTGACTCTTGGGAGTCGAGACAAAGGCTGGATTCTTTGGTTGGTGGATATTGTTAGAAGATTAACTACGTTTTTGAGGGGATACAATAGAGGACTGGTGGTAGTGAGAAGAAGAAAGCGTAAGGTAGTCCTAGATGTGTTGGTACAAGTGTTAAGGATGTTACAAAATAGTCCTTATAGTGAGCAGCGCCAAGCTGGGGTGGTTACATGGAGACATCGGACTAAAGGTGAAAGAGACATACAAAGCAAGGGGAGCCTAAATCATACCCTAACTTCACTTGCTTAAATTAGGAGATAGGCCAACCAAGGTCTTCTTCATAGACCTCAACTACGATGTAGTGGAACACATCAAGGCTTAAAACAACAAAACTAAAAATAATTGATCAGGTAAATATAGAGAAAGAGATTTTAGTGACTATAAAATAGTTTTTCAATCTCAAGGATATCATGGAGAAAAGAAAGGTAGTCATGAAAACTTTTATTGATGCAATTCCCAGAAAATCGATGCAAGAACAATAAAGAGCATGTGATTAAAAATCAACATTAGATGACTTGACAATGACCCTTATAGAAATGGTCGATGATAAGTCCCTTGGCTAGGATGGTTATTTATGCAAATTTTACAAAGCCACTTGGGGCTTTCTTGGGCCAAATTTTTCTTCAAGTGTATAAAGTATTTGTATGTACTATGGACACATAAACAAGGTAACAAAATCAACAAGTTGTTGATCAAGTTCATCTTGAAGCCGGGAGACCCATTATTAATCACAAGCTAGTACTGATAAGTTTACTTAATCTACCTTATAAAATTGTAGCCAAAGAGCTTGCTTTGTAGCTAAAACATATCTTGTCAAAAATCGTTGTAGCAAAATAGATGGGATTTATTATAGGCAGATACATTTGGGATAATGTGATTGTTGTTTGGGAAGGCATTGAATGAGTTAGAAGCCAAGGCCTGGAGGCCCTCTTCATTAAGGTAAACTGCAAAAGCCTTTGGTAGAGTGGAATGGTTGTTCAATCTCTCCATGCTGAAGGTGCTCGAATTTGATACATTTTTTGTTAATGTAGTTGGAACTTTATTTTCATGGGCTGCAACTTGCCTTTGCATCAATTAGGTCAAATTTGAAGAGATAGAGTACTTTTAATCTATCTGGAAATGGTGTTTGTTGGCCTCGATCCTCTATGTAATAGTTTTTGAAGCCCTTAGTTATCCCATTCAAAGAAGAATTGGATAGGGCCTAATCAAAGATACACCCCTTCCTGGTCCTAATGGTGATCAACAACTGAATAGACACTTTGCAGATTGTTCTTTCCTAACCATCATTGAAGAGAAACAAACTCTGTAACACACTATGAATTGCCTGCAATTTTAATGTGAAACTCTCAGGTCAAAATTTCAAATGGCCATAACTCAATGTTATTGATAAAGGAGTTCCTTGATTGGTTGGTAGGCAAAGAATGGGCTTGATTACATCTAGTTAGGGGTTAAAATTCCTTGAAATCCCTTTACCTTTGGAGGCTTCACGAGTATATTGTAGCAGCACTCCCACTTTGAGTTCTGTATCTATTACAAGTTTGATGGAGCTTTTTATCCTTATTAAGTGTGCTCCACTATGAGGACAGGTAATGTGTGGAGCCCTTTGGCATGGTCAACATGCACATTTTTTAGGATTTCTAAGGAGATGAGAAACCACATAAGCAAAGGACCCATTGGCACATTCTCCAATGCCAAAGAGAACCCTAGGTTGAGGGACATCCTTCTTTTTAGGAGAATGGTTTTATAACTTAATACTAATAGCATACACTGTGGTTCTACATGTAGTTCTCAAGAATATGGAAGCCTGATATCTGTGGTTTATCCTTACAAAAATCATGCCCAACTTCTCTGAATTATTATAGCATTCCTAATCTACTGAATTTAGGTTCTCCATGTACAGGGGCATCACTAGAGATAATTACCAAAAGCAATGATTTGAGTAGAAATACCTTTTCCATTGGAGATGTGGCAGCCTAGTAGGTATATCTTTGTGTGCAAATGCCCAGATTGCTCCAGAATTTATACTGTTGATTTCCTTTGCTCTCAGATTATATTATCCTTCAATGTTCAATCATTCTTATTTGATACAAAGGAGTTGGACTAGTGTAAGGGTTGAAGTTTCTCCAGTGGCTTTCAAAATCATATGCAGTTGATTCTTAGCTAAAGAAAATAATCGCACCAAGCTGCAATTCAAGTGCTTTTTCTCGATAACAATCTAGTCATGCTCTCAGAGCAGTATTGGTTCTATGTTCCTTTTCCAAAGTGCTCCCAATTATCATTTCTTCTAACATGAAAACTGATGAATACCCTTAAATAGAAGCAGGTGCTCCATACTCAAGGTCTTGATACTTCTTTATGTTCCATACTCATTAATATAACAAAGGGGATACGTTGACAAATAGCTTCACCTCCAGGATGTCCTCTGCTACCAAGAAAAGTGCCCAGAATGGACATTTTTCTAATGTATCAAACCTCTATGCTAACTGTCACAAACTTCTTAGGGAAAAGTTGCTCAAACAAAGTTAGCAACATCCAAAAAGAGTGGATCCCCATGAAATATGTGCAAGAAATTCAAAGATGGTCTATAATAGACTATTACAAAATGGGTCTAAAGTGAGGACAAGTGGCATTGGCAAGGCATCTCTCTCCTGAACTTCCTTACCAGCTAGCTGTAGAAGATGTCCACTTAACCTGTGGTTGTGGACAAGCCATGTATGTAACTATTGTATTCTAGGGCTGTAAAGATGCAAAAAATTTGTTGCCAAGACCAGGGTATCCACTTTATGAAGCATTGCTGGCATACAATGGCATTGAAGCCAGGAAATATAATTTTATTTACAGAAAGGAATTGGGAAGTTAATTTAGAACAGCTTGAAACAATAGCTAAGAAGAACACAATAGTAATGGTTCTTGTCAATAGTAATAATCACTGGAGTGTTGTTTTCAGCCATAAGCATTTAGCTAAGGTTGCAGAGATGGAAAACAAGTTAGGCTTGTCAATAATTTATGAGGGAGCATATGAACTTAAACTCTGCCCAGTGGTTGGTACCTTCCCCCCATGCAGCTTTGAAATAGAAATTATGGCTCTACCCAGTGGCTGGTACCTCCCCCCAATGCATCTTTGAAATATAAATTATGGTTTTCCTTTGGAAATATCACATCCAACACCACAAATCCCCAGAATTTATGGGAAATTTATGGCTCATACATTTCATAGTAGATGATGATATTTCTTGGCAATAGAGGTGTCTCCTTTATAATGAACAATTTCTTTTATGTCTCTTCCAAAATGGCTTACATGGGTTGCTTAGCTTCAGCCTGTTGTCTCTGTTTATGTATTGTTATGCTTCTCAATTTCCACAGTCATCTCTTATCCTTCTTTTTATGTAGTGTTATTTTCTGGCAATTAGTTTTGCATTTTCTATCCAAATTTGATGAGAAGTGCCATGCAATTGTTCCTCAAGGGCTGATTATAAGATTGATCTCTTGATATATCATATGCATGCTCTTTTTAACAGACTTGTAATGATCCACTAGTTTCCCGGACATAGACTCTGTCGCATAAACTACTGGTCCTTCTTGAATGTTATTTGTGGCCTGCTATAATATGCATCATGTCTTACCATTTTACTAAACACTTGTCAAGAGATTTGGCACAACTCTAGATAAAATAATCTATTCATCCCAAAGTAAAGATAGAATAGTAGAATTGGAAAAATGGTTCAGGATCAAGTGTTTCGCTTGTATGGCTTTGTTTTTGAACAATACTTGGAATTAAAGATTGCATCATTATTGCCAAGATGGAAACAAAAATGCTTTATTCATGAGCAACAACACCAGAGCCAAAAATCTTCACCTTTTTCAGCTAAATGTTCCCCAATCCTCATGCTAAATATTGAATTATCATACTTGCAAATAAAGTTTTGACTATTCCATCCCATGGATGATCAGGAAAACTGACTCAAAAACAGAAATATATGATTGTTCATACATATTTCCATGCCTTACAAATACAGTGATTTGTACATATGAAAAGATGATAGCAAAGAAATTGTATGGATGACTGACTTTTAGTTGAAGTGTCCCTATTTGCCTCTAGGGAATGCAACTTTTTAGGTTCTAAGAGGAAACTCTCCTTAGACAGACTATTGGCTTTCTCATTCATCTCTAGGAAGACATGAGCTATAGTGAACCTCGTGAAATAGAGGTGATCTCCTTCGGGCGATTTGTATTTGCCAACAAGTCGATATGTTACGTCTTAAGAATGTTGCAAACATTTCAGTACCAATACAGTTGCCTTGAGCAAGTCTAGGTGCCATCACTCTGATCACCTATTGTGCTCCCTTATATTTCTCAGTATAACAAAATGGCTTAGCATTCTCTCTATATTTCTAGAGTATTTGTTACATGTTCGATATATGTTATTGTATGCTTGCACTACTGTTATTTCTCTCTCTTTGAGCATTTCAATTACTATAACATTTGGTGTGTTTTCCCCATACTCTTAGACAAATTCTGGAAAGGGCCAGGTAGCCTCCAGATCTTACCCTCTTTTCAGAGGTGAAATATCTGGTAAACACCCTCCCAGTCTATCTCTGGTTGGAGTTTGCTTGTGTTTGAGAGATATCCTTGAAACAGGATATTACAGTGCTATCAGAGCATAGAGCTAGCTCAGCCTGTGGAGCTAGTTGTCTATGACACCGGGGGAGAAGCCCTACATCTGCTACAAAGGTAGGAAGTACAGAGGTATTGAGCGTAGGTTAGAGAACACCTACGGAGAGGGGGATTGTGTTCGGGTGGTGGACACAGAACAGAAGGAGCCTGAGATAGACGCAAAACAAGAGGAGCCTGTGGTAGACACAGAGCAGGGAGAGCTGATGGCAGATGATAGTGAGGCAAAACAGTTTGGGGAGGCACTCGTCAAATCAGTGCAGGATCTGGTGAGATAGATTGAGGTGATGGGTTAGAGATTCACTGTTGTGGAGGCTAGATAGCGTGAAACCCCAAGGGGTTTCCATGTTGGTGAGGAGTCGAGCACATCCCATCACTTTCTGGAGCAGGATGCCACTCTGCACCAAGCATCACATGCACCCACACGTTCCACTATGCCCACCTTTCTGGGTGCAGACACAGGGGCAGGAGCACAGCATGAGCCAGAGCCTGGTCACATGGGTGACTATTTTCCTGAGTATCAAGCATATGGGCAGGAGTTCAGGGATGCCCTTTCATTCAGAGATTTTGTTCAGCTCCAGCGGGACAGTAGACCCCGCAACCATCACAAAGGGCATCGGCATTATCATGATGGGGACACCCAGCGCACAGCGAGCCGATTCCATTTGCCAACATTTGATGGCTCATCAAACAATTCGACAAAGACTTGGGTGGAGAAGATGGATATATATTTCCAACTTAAGCAGATGGCAGAGTCAGAGGCCATCAAGGTGGCTACGCTGCATTTGGATGGTGAGGCCCAGGACTGGTGGTTCCATGGGATGGTGACACTCGGGCATTCAACAGTGACCACATATGTCGAGTTCACCCGGAGACTGATAGAGAGATTTGACCGGAGGGATCCGAAGGAGCATTTTGTTGAGCTGACGAGGCTCAAACAGACTGGGAGTCTGGAGACATATATTGCAGATTTTTTTAGGGTTTCAGTGATGGTGCCAGATTTATCTGTAGTACGGATGATCTACATGTTTTTTAAGGCGTTAGTAGAGCCACTTCGAGGTCTAGTCAGATCCACTAGACCAACCACACTCCAGGACGCCATTGGCAGGACCTAGGATTTGTAGGATGCCTTACCCAAGACCAGGACACCTTACCCCCAGAGATAGGCTTTCCAGCCAAAGGGGAAGGATGTGAGGATTCCACCTCCTAAGGGGAATCTAGGTAGGGGGAAATTAGATGATGATGCCAAGAGGGATTTGAAGAAGAAGAGGTTGTGCTTTACCTGTTAGGAGCCATGGGCACCATGACACAGATGTGCTACTAGAAAAGCACATTTCATCAAGGTCTTCTCCGAGAGCAGCGGGGAAGAGGAGGAGTATGAGGATGGGGAGGCAGGAGACAGTTAGACAACGCAGGACCATTTTCCACCTCCACCTCCAGGAGCAGGAGGTGTAGCGTTTGCACCCACAGGGGGGACCCTTGCAGCCTTGCGAGAAGTACCCAAGTATTTGACGCTGCGTGTTTGAGGGAAAATACATGGGCAGCGAGTTTCAGTTTTGGTAGACAGTGGGGCAACCCACAACTTCATCGATGCACAGATGGTTGAGCGGAGAGGCATACAGAGAGAGAGCTTCGATGGGTTTTCATTGTTGGTCACAGGAGATCAGACGATGCAGTGTGCCAGGTATGTTCCAGAGCTGGCTGTGATGATGGGTACCTACACAATGACCGACCAATTTTTCATGGTCAACATACCAGATACCAATTTGGTATTGGGTGTACAGTGGCTGATTACTCTGGGGAAGGTCACCACAGATTGGGAGGCCTTGGAGATGGAGTGGGATGATAAGAAGACTGGGAAGCATGAGAAGATTCGCGGGATGAACGCTTACCCGCCCCAGACTATTTCAGCTCACTGGATGGAGGCAGACTTCTGGAAGGGAGACATAGAGTGGGCGGTTGAGTTGCGAGCATCAGAGACAGGGACTACCGGGTAGACAGTTCATCCGGATATACAGGCCATCCTTGACAGGTATGACACGGTGTTTGGGGATATACCACCAGGCCTGTCACCAAATCGAGAGTTTGAGCACACTATTGATTTAGAGCAGGGCATTCAGGCCGTGATTACCACACCCTATAGGCACCCCAAGGCCTATCGGGATGAGATTGAGCGGGCCATCCAGGAGTTGCTAGCTCTTGGACATATTCGGCCTAGCACCAATCCTTTTGCTTCTTTTGTGGTGTTGGTGAAGAAGAAGGACGACACATTGAGAATGTGCATTGATAACAAGGCCCTGAATAAGAATACCATGAAGAACAAGTACTCCATACCGTGGATAGATGAGCTGATGGATGAGTTGAGAGGAGCACAGTTCTTCTCAAAGATTGATTTGAGATCCGAGTACCACCAGATTCGCGTGAGGGAATAGGACATTCCCAAGACCGCTTTTAGGTGCCATTATGGCCACTTTGAGTTCTTGGTTATGCCTTTCGAGCTAACCAATGCCCCAACTACTTTCCAGTCATGCATGAACCATATCTTCCGCAATCATTTAAGGAAGTTTGTATTGGTCTTCTTCGATGATATACTGATATATATCAGGACTTTGGAGGAGCATCTCCAGCCTATAGAGGCAGTGCTACATATCTTGGAGGAGCAACAGTTCTATGCTAAGCTCTCTAAGTGTGAGTTTGGGTTGATGGAGATGTTGTATTTAGGTCACATCATTGGAGTGGATGGAGTGAGAATCCACAAGGAGAAGATCAGGGCCATCAGAGATTGGCTAGAGCCGAGAAACGTGATGGAACTTCGGGGATTTGTCGGTATCTGCACTTATTACAGGAAGTTCGTCAAGAGTTTCTCTCAGCTTGCTGCACCCCTTACAGATTTGACGAAGAAGGGGGCATTCAGTTGGTCAGATACAGCGCAGTGGGCCTTTGATAGGCTCAAGGAGGTTATGAGCAGCTTCCCAGTGCTTGCATTGCCAGATTTTACGTAGCCTTTTGTATTGGAGTGCGATGCATCGGGAGAGGGGATCGGTGCAGTTTTAATGCAGGGAGGCCACCCTATAGCCTATGAGAGCCGGAAACTCCTTCCTCATGAGCGATTGTATCCTATATATGACAAGGAGATGCTGGCCATTATGCATGCATTGGCCAAATTCTGGCAATACTTGGTGGGTAATAGGTTCAGGGTGAGGACTGATCACAACAGCCTCAGGTTCTTTTTGGAGCAGAAACAGCTACAGGAGAGGCAACAGAAGTGGATCAGCAAGATCCAGGCTTATGACTTTGACATTGAGTATGTCAAGGGGAAGAACAACGTGGTAGCCGATGCACTTTCACGTAGACTAGCCACGTTGTCTTTGATGAGTTTGGATACAGATTGGAGGGTTCGACTCTTGGTGGAGTACTCCAAGGACAGATTTTCCTGTGAGGTTCTGGATGGTCAGGTGATAGATGACAGGTACAGGGTGATAGATGAGATCATCTACTATAGAGATAGGATCTTCTTGACGGAGGGCTCCCAGCTCAAGAAGAAGATACTTTAGGTGTCCCATGACTCACCATTTTCCGTCCATCAGGGGTTTACCAAAACCTACCGGGCCATTAGAGAGAGGTTCTCATGGAAGGGCCTCAAGGAGGACGTGCTCCAGCATATCAGGGAGTGCAAGGTTTGCCAGAGAAACAAGGGAGAGATGAACCATCCTGCAGGTTTGTTGCAGCCTCTTCCCATTCCAAAGGGGAAATAGGAGAGCATTTCGACGGATTTCATCACAGGGTTGCCCATGGTGTAGGGCAAGGATTGTATATACATCGTCGTTGATCGGCTGACGAAGTATGCACACATTTTCTCCATATCCGCACACTATTAAGCAGCACAGGTGGCAGAGCTGTTCTTCAGAGAGATTTTCAGGTTACATGGTCTTCCCAAGACCATCATCAGTGACAGAGATAGCCGCTTTATGGGCAGATTCTGGCAGGAGCTTTTCCGGCTGGTGGGGACAGAGTTGGCACCAAGCACTAGCTACCACCCACAGACAGACGAGCAGATAGAGATAGTTAACAAGTGGCTAGAGGGCTACTTGTGTAACTATGTTAGTGGGCAACAGAGGGCATGGTTGAAGTGGCTGCATCTGGGGGAGTATTGCTACAACAACACACATCACATGTCCATCGGTATGTCTCTGTTTTATGCTTTGTATGGATACCATTCTTTATCTTTTGCTGATGTGATGTTTGGTGTTAGCAAGGCTCCGAGAGCCAAAGATTGGATCCAAGAGAGTCAAGACATCCTCCGAGCTCTCAAGGATAACATGGCTACAACGCAGAACCAACAGAAGATGTATGCCGATAGGGGTCGAGTGGAGAGACAGTTTGAGGTAGGAGACTTGGTCTACCTACGTTTGCAACCATACCGACAGTCGTCACTGAAGCAAAAGGGAGCTGAGAAGCTCAAGCCCCATTTTTATGGGCCATATAGTGTGATACGCAGGGTTGGACAGGTTGCTTATGAGTTGGAGTTGCCCCAAGGCAACAAGATTCATAACATTTTCCATGTATCATGCCTGAAGAAGGCAATGGGACAGCAGGTGACAGTGATAGATGAACTACCGCCTACGGATGATGAGGGGCATTTGGTGTTGTAGCCAGAGGCCATTATTGATACCAGGGAGAGTCAGCTGTGGAGCAAGACAGTCTGGGAATTCTTAGTGAGGTGGAAGAATTTGCTGGATGAGGATGCCACTTGGGAGAGTGAGAAGATCTTGCAGCATCCATCACTACAGTTTCTTGGGGTCAAGCAACATTTTGCCAGGGGAGACTGTAATATTCTCAATTAGCGATAGCTAATTGGAAATATTAATTTTGATTAATTTTTCCTTCTATAGTTAAATTATAAATAAAAGTGAGTTGAGGGGGGACATAACTCACTCTAAAATAAAGTGCACTCCCTAGTAGACACAACATTGTAACTTAAGTGAGCCAAGGGGGGCCAAGTGACCACGTAAGAGAGGGGACCCACGTAGACACATGGAGGGACTGCGCAGGCCAAGTGAGCACGTGGCAAAAGGAGGCTACATTGGAGGAGATTGGCCTTAGGGTTTGAGAGAGGCCAACGCTATATAGAGAGGAGAAGCCTCCTCATTTTGGTCATTCGATGTTTATGATATTAAGCTGGTCATTTTGACTTCTTGAGCACGATGGTTGTTTAGCTAGTCTGCAGCACTGTTTAGTGCACCGAGTGTCTCCGTTCGGAGATCTCACCCTCAACCCCAAGGGACTTCGAGTGCCTGCTCGGGTGAGGTTGTTCCATCAGTATTTTGCAGGAGGATTGGTGTTTGGCTTTTGTGGAGGAGTAGTGCATTCAGAGACTGCGCAATCTTGAGAGGGAGGACACAGTCCATTCTTGTGGAGCTCCGGATTGGGTTTCTTTTGGAGGATTTGAGCCTAGAGATTGAGCAAGGGGCCAGCCCTTGCCCATTGGAGGATTTTTTTAGAGTTTGTGGCTGTATTTTGGTGGTTTCCATTCAGCCTCAACGCAGAGCCTTGGAGGATAGCGTAGATCCTCAAGGGGGTGATTTTCGGGGGTCAGCCATTTCAAAAATGCTTCCTGGGCTTTTCTGGGTTTGGTGAGCAGAGGCAGATTCCAGGGTTTCATCTCATTCCGAGGTGGGGAGCAGCCCCAAATCCTCATTTTGTTTCAGCAGTAGCAGCTGCACGGCAGTTTTCCAGCAGCTTGGACACAGATCAGAGAACAACCATTTCCTTGTCATTCTGAGAGCATTTCTTCACTTGCCTTGAGCAAGTCTAGGTGCCATCACTCTGATCACCTATTGTGCTCCCTTATATTTCTCAGTATAATAAAATGGATTAGCATTCTCTCAATATTTCTGGAGTATTTGTTACATGTTCGAAATATGTTATTGTATGCTTGCACTACTGTTATTTCTCTCTCTTTGAACATTTCAATTACTATACCATTTGGTGTGTTTTCTCCATACTCTTAGACAAAGTCTGGAAAGGGCCAGGTAGCCTCCAGATCTCACCCTCTTTTCAAAGGTGAAATATCTAGTAAACACCCTCCCAGTCTATCTCTGGTTGGAGTTTGCTTGTGTTTGAGAGATATCCTTGAAACGAGATATTACAAACTTCTTGAGAAATCTGTAGATTCTAAGTGGGTCTCTATATTCCAATTTCCTTGCTACAGTAGATAAGTTATGTCAACAATCTTCCCAGCTTTAATATTTTGATTTTTTTACTCAGCTAGTTAAATCAACTTTAATATTTTAGTTTTTAAGAGTTGAGTTAGGTACTGTAGTGTCCAAGGTTCATCAAAAGTATGCTACCTATTGTACCATGCTTTTTCAGTTGCCTTTGTGTGCATTTCCAAATTGTCTGCTAAGGAATCGTGGAGGGTGTGAAGTTGTTTCACCAAAAACTATGTTGTCGGCCATGAAATTGTCAGTGCATCTGCTTGCACTACTACACAATTGTTTCCTGATTAGTTGCGTGGAGAAAGAAGCTACTCAGTGTACAACTAACTGTGTGACCCCCTTTTTAGTCATTGCATTTATTGGAAGGGGTGAGATACCCTAATGCTTAAAATGAGATTGAATGGCTTTCATTATGTTTCCATCTAAGGGAAAAGCTTCTGTGTCAACCGTGTATTGAAATAAGGAGAGCCAGTCTCTTTTCTCCCTTGTCAAAGAGAGATTTGCTTTTGTCAAAAACATGAAGTTTTGTTTTTAGTTCATTTCTAACCCTCGATATCTTTTCGCTTTCCTCTCCCAAAATTAGGTGCCATTGATGGGACCACTGGTTCTATCCCTTCATAATCAATGGCAGATAGGTTGTTGAGTGAGCGCTTCCCAATTCATTGATATGTTCTAGATTTGATTCCCCATCCAGCAACCCCCTGCGACAATTGATGACGTTTGCTCTTGTCATCATGAATCCAACAACCCCCTGTGGCAATTGATGGCCTTTATTGTTTGAGGCGTAACTTTGTTTGAGTCATTTGTCCAAATTCCTAGGGATTTTTCCCATTTGTTTATAATAATTGATCTTTATCGAGGAGCTACACCTTTTAATCACGATGATAGGAGGATCGCCCCTCGTCCCTATGAGAGATGGATATCATGATATTTTAAAATCATTATTGGGTGGTAGGATTTTTACTTGTGTTTTATAATTATACGCTACAGCTTTATGAGGCAACTTCACCTTGTGCTTTTGTCTTTTTACCGGGTAATACCATCGCCACACGTTGTACTTTTGTCTTGCAGAAGAAAATCTGAGTTTGTTAGTTTATTTGGAGGAGATCTGAAGAGTTTATTTTACAACCTTTAAAGCTCCCACGTCATTTTTATCCTAATAAGAGTTATTTTTAATTTAGATGGTTTACATGTCTTTTAATAGTGCCCATCCATGACAGAAATCATTACTTCTCGTTTAATGGCAGGGAGTAGGAGAACCCATCCATTGCAGAAATTTTATGGGGAGGCTTTGACATTTGTTATGGATGTTTTGTTTAGTGGCCTAAGTGTTACAATCATAAATATGTATATCTATTTTTGATCTTATGCTATTTTTGGTGTATTGGATAACTTTTAGTGAATTGCCAATTCTTTTTTTAGATAGGGATATGAGATAGACATATAACGTGGCACCTTGCAAGTAATTTGTGTCTATTATTATACGAAATGATGGAAGGAAAAGACTTGAGTTGGAGCTTTCATGCATTTCACGTTTTCATTGAGTGCTCCATTCATTACCATACTTGGATAATCCACCTCGCTTACTAGTACAACCTTTGAATGAACCCATGTCTAACAATGATTTGCATTAATGAATAGGTAAGGGCTTAAAATCCAGTTCATTCATATACTCTCAAGAATTCTAACTGAAAATACCTCAAAAGCAAGCCATCATCTGGCAAAAAGTCCCCTGGAAGTCAGTCGTATCCTTGCTGCAACTTGTTCAGAAGTAAAACAAGATGAACTCATGGTGTCAACTATGGAGGATGAAGACAACGCTCCTTTTAGAGTAGAAAAATGACACTTGAATCATGATAACCAGTGTGAATATATCAAATCTCATTGTTTCTAGTGCAATTCTGGAGGGTTTATCGGATATATAGAGTTTTTCTGTTGCGCATGTGAAGGATAGGCAATTATCAAGTACATAGTGTTGGTTGTGTGGCTTTTGGCATTGTTTTCTATGCACCCCTACGCAATCACTAGCACGGGGAGAATAAAAAAAAATTGATTTCCAATACATAGTGTTGGTTGTGTGGCTTTTGGCATTGTTATCTATGCGCCCCTACATGGTTACTAGCACGAGGAGAATAAAACAAATTGATTTTCGATACACAGTGTTGGTTGTGTGGCTTTTGGCATTGCTATATATGCACCCCTACGCAGTTACTAGCATGGGGATAATAAAACAAATTGACTTCCGATACTCTAGAGAGAAGGAAGTTGCGAGAATTGGAAGGCAAGGGAGATTTGGAAGGTCCAAACAAAATAGTTGGTTGTATACTGAGCATTAACCCGAAGCTGGAATGTGGCTAGTGGGAAAGTGATCTTTATCTTCCTCTCCACCCAGCCCATACTCTTGAAGGGAAAGTAACATTCTTGCCCAGTTCAGCTATTAAAGAAAAAGCTTATTTCCGAACTCAACCCTTACTAAAAATAGGCCTCATCACCGAAGTGGGGGATCCATAAACCATACTTAATATTGCCCATTATTAGAAGGACCTCCTTCAGGCAGACTCACATTAAAATAGGCTTTGGTGAAGTAGGCATGATCCTTTCATACTAGACTTAGGTTAAGCAATAGGACCCCAAGGCAGTCTTCATTAAGGCACATTTTTTTTTTAAACAGGCCGCGACACTAAACATACATTCTTATTAATGATATAACAACAAGCTTACCTCCAACAGGCCAGGCACACCCCACCCCATCGTGAAAATTGTCAATTGCTGCACCGAAAGAATGCATGCACTAGCCAAATAGAAAGCAACATGAGGTAAGGATATCAATCATTGAATAATGATAAATGGAAGCTCATACTAATGAATCTTACTTGTTGATTAAATAAAACAGGTGTGTGCTGGTTTAGTTTTTCTTTATCGTCTATTTCAATATTGTCGAATTGTATTCATGCCTTGATAATTGTGTTCATGCCTAGAGTATTAAATTGGCACAATTGTTTTCATACCCAGAGTATCAAATTGTGCCAATTCAACCATATGTCCTCCATTTAAAATCAAATATATATTATGTAACTTCTATGTAATATTTTTTAAACTCAGAATTTAATATTTTTTATCATGGCATTGTTGAAATTTCCAGAAATAGAAAATATGTATACTCAAATATATTCATATTTTAAAAACTGTGATAATCAATGTGATTTGGATTCCATTTGTTACCCATTTTCACTTAGCCACAATTAATTTTTCCATTTTTGGAGGTGTGAACCATTTTGCAGACAATAGTGATGTTCTAATAAGGGCTTATACATGGGTACAACAAACATTTAAATGATAGTACATACCTAAAAGAAATTTTTTCTTCAGATGTTCTGTGCTCCACATGATTCAAAAGCTTCAAAGTACGCTGCTACAGGGACTGAAGAATTCAATGTCACTGAGTCCATGTTGGATGCAGTAGTATGGGAGCAGCTTAGCGCTTCCTTATCTGAGAATACATCCTCTACGAGAATATATCCTCTACGGTAAGCAAAGGTAAAGATAGCAGAAGGCTCTGGCTTGTGGAAAACTAATTAGGAAGCATTCATGACCTTCACAACAAGCAACAATGAGCAATACAAAGAGATAGACCATCACAACCAAGATATCCATAGCCTACAACAACAAAAATAAATGAGGCAGTATAAGTCAATCAATGGCAGTAGATGCAGATGGTAAGCAATGCCAGTAGATGAATACAATCAAGCGGTGACAGTACATGCAGATAACCACAGTTTTTTCTTGACGAGTGGTCAAGCGATGCTAGTGCATCAGTTTTGTCTTGACGGGTGGTCAAGCAATGCCTGTGCATGCAGATATTTGGTTCTACTTCATTATTTTGCCTCATTTGAATTAATGCCTTGACCTAATGCTACCATTATTACTAGTTTCGTCACTAGTTAGAGAAGCCACATCAATGTAGAACGATCCATTCATCAATGCCTCCGAGCGCCAAGACTACTATGAGAGAAATTCTAAGAGCATGGATGGCATTGATCAAAAGCTATGAGTGGCTTTGCAAGACAAATATAGAACATGAATACCTAATAAGCATGGAATTAGGTTTGAGCCCTAAGTTTCACCAGCTCCAAACAGAAAATCCACTTCAGGAGTGTCTTGCTCTTCTACTTTGTTGCTAGGAACAACTTACATATCTGATTTTTCATTTCTCTTAACATAACAAGATGCAAACATTTGCATATTACAATAATTTTGTGCAGAAGTATGGCATGTCAGCATAATTGGCTGCAAAAGCTTTGGAAACCTAGGAAAGGCAAGACATTTTCCATGTTAATGCTCTTGAAATTTTTTTCATATATCCAGGTTTTTGCAGATGGATATCTTAAAAACAAATTCAACAACAATAACATGGAAAATGTCTTGCCTTCTTGGGGGGTTGGGGTGCTGGGAAATTTTTCCTCTGATAATGTAAAATAATTTCGCTATGATGAATTGGTACATTATGAAGAAAATTTACTTTATAACTCCAGCTCAGGGATTCAACATATTAAACTTGGTACATTATGATTAAGAAATTTATCTAAACATAACCAGCTGTATAACTTCTAAGGTAATTCCCACTGGGTAAAATTCAGATTGCATAACATAACAGACTACTGATTCAAAAAGTTATTGAAAGATGGGCATCTATCCAGGCCAGTTCAAAATGGGATTTGAACCAACATTCAAAACACAACAAAATCGGATTTTTGCATACTTACTTGTTCGAGAGGGATTTTTCAGTCGGCACAGTAATTGGGCTCTTTGGCAGGAATTGATGGAATGAAATCCAGCGGTGGTCCTTATGGAACTGCTCCATTCTATGCCTAATTCCTGCCACGGCTTTCCGTTACGAATCCACTAGAAAGCAGTGCATCTTCTTCCCGAGATCTTTTTCCTACATTTGAATCAAGAAATAAGAAATATTGGAACTGGATATAAACAAAATCTGCACTTCGGGGCAATCCGACTTGATTATAAGTTTTTGATAATCGAATCTTCTACCTCTTCGTCCATGGTTTATGGATTTTTGTTCAGGGAAAATGGGGCCGTCTTGGCCCTAAATTCGGCTGAAGAGTCTCCAACGCAGTCCTGGACCATGGCGGTCGTCGAGGAGAATATGGAGAAAAATTTGACAGCAAGAGCACTCCAGGAATTTGCTGCAGTGTGCTCTTTCTCTGTATATCTTCTTCCCACGTAGTGTGCTCTCTTTTGTATATTTTCTTCCCGCTCAGTGTTTGTATATTTTTTTCCCGCGCATTGTGTTCTTTCATGTGGGGTGGAATTGAGTGGGTGCACTGAGTTGTAATGAGAACGTTTTTTAGGAGTTTAGTGTAAAATTTATTTTTCATTGGTACATTGGTACTTGGGCTTAAATATTTATTTTATATTTTTAAATATATAATTTATTTTTTCATTGTAAAAAAATTTATATATAAAAAAGATAAATATTTTTAAATTTATAGTTATGATGAATTAATAAATTAAGATAATGGTAGATATCTTGGGTTTAAATATTTAATTTATATTTTTAGATATATAATTTTATTTTTTATTGTAAAAAAAATTATATATAAAAAAGATAAATATTTCTAAATTTATAATTGTGATGAATTAAAAGGTTAAAATAATAGTAGGTATCTTGGGTTTAAATAGTTAGTTTATATTTTTAAATATATAATTTAACTTTTTATTGTAAAAAAAAATTATATATAAAAAAGATAAGTATTTATGAATTTATAATTGTGATGAATTAATAAGTTAAAATAATGATAGTTTGAATTGTGATCTAATGTGGGTGTGTATAGGACATTTCAAGATAAAGTAATATTTATTTATAAATCTCTTGGTGTCATAAAGATGACAAATTCTTTCAACCCATAATATTTTAGAAGTTGTCCAATGCTTTATTAGTCTCTACAAGGGGAGGGCTCTAGTAATCAATTTGTATGTTGACAACTATTAGTTTAGTATTTACTTGCAATGTTCAACTTTGAAAAATAAATATTTATTTTTCAATATTATTAGGAAATTTTCAAACATTTGATTGGATGGTAATTTGGCCTTATTACAACGTTTAGAGAAGATAATGTTATGTGGATTCACTCACATATTTTATGCCATAATTTATGGATATGGTTGTAATATAACTATTGTGTTATTTTTAGATATTTTTGTAGTGATTTTTCAATCTCAAGCTTTGAAGTAAGTAAATAACATATTTACCATCATTTACTTCCCATCATTTAAGCAATTCTATGCATAAAAAATGGATAGGAATAAGATGTAACTAAACATATTTACTAAGACTTATCAATACTTGTGGAGGGGTAAAATTGTAAATGTGTAGACTTACTAGTGGTTGCTACCCACCAAAATTTATGCAAGTCCATGTGTTTGAGGAGCATACAGAACAGATTGCAACATTGGACCGAATGCACTATTTACAATACCAAGTCTGGAAGAGACTGGTAGTGGTTTGGCGAGGCCAAAATGATCAACTCACTCATGAGAAAGTAAAAAAGATGGACACTTGGTTGGCACACTTTGCAGGGCATGTTCAATGTGACTTTTGTCCTCCACCGCCTCCAGGAACAGCCCCGGACAACCTTGCATCCATCATGTCGTACGACTAGTATGCTATCTGGTGTTCTTTATGTTTTATATGTGTTTAGGTGCCTCTGGTCCAATCGTTTATGGAGAATGTCCCTAGTCACTCTTTTGTATTTTTGTCATCTGGTGCAAATTTTGGTCAACAAACCTAGTCGGGGTGAGACCACCTGTTTTGTAAGCTGCATTATGTACTTTTTTTTTCCTACGTGAATAGAACATTGACTTACAAAAAAACAAAGGTTCATACAACATTAAAAATAATAATTAAGGTTCATACTTATTTACTAAATAGGTCTATAAATATATACTTTAGGCTTATCTATCTAGTATTTATGTAATGCAAATATGACGATTTAATACTAGATTTAAATGAGCTCGCACTTTTAACATAAATCAATGAAGTTTAAAAATTAAACTAATTTATGGCCAAATATTACACATAAATATAAATATTAATTTGGCTATCTAAATATTATCTTTACTAAAATTATAATGAAGGCATTAGTGTAAAGTAGATAGATGATACATGCAATTATGTTAATTGTAGATGAATCCATTTGTAGTGTTAAAATTTAGAGACAAAGGGGTAGACAAAATTTTAACACTATAAATACAGAGACCCCTTTGTCTCTAAATTTCAACACTGCAAATGGATTTAGAGACCCCTGTAGTGAAATGTAACACTTCGGTATCAAAATTGTAATTTTCTATTTATAGAGTGACATAACTAAAAATTACTCACATAAATGACTAATTCATATACTTGTTGTACTTGTTATTTGGTCATGTTTTTATTAATAGTCATTTATATTAATCATTATTAATTTTGTCACTTATTATCTAGTCATATATTTTAATCCTAGACTACATTAGTCATTTAAGTTAGTCGCTTTTACTTTAGTCACTTATTATCTAGTCATATATTTTATCCCTAGGCTAAATTAGTCGTTTAAGTTAGTCGCTTTAGTTTAGACACTTATTATCTAGTCGTATATTTTATTCCAAGACTAAATTACTCATTTAAGGTTAGTCGCTTTTAGTTTAGTCACTTATTATCTAGTCGTATATTTTATTCCTAGACTAAATTAGTCATTTAAGTTAGTCATTTTTAGTTCGATCACTTAAAATTGCTCAAATTTAGTAGTAATTCACTTAAAATAATTGCGGTGACTAAATGTTTTAGTCACCTAGTCATTAATTTCATCATTTTTTACTAGTGAGATGATTTTGCAACGATCTTCCAGTCTCCATATGTTTGCAGCAGTAGCCTTTGAAGCAGTGTTGTATCATTTTTCTCATATTTTATCTTTATGCGTTTTAGAGAAAAGGATTGTTGATATATTTACAGCTATTGAAGTACAAATTGATTCTTTTTTCATATTTGAGTAAGGGATCTTGGAAAGATTCCCATGTGTTGTTGATAGTTTCAGGCTTGACTATAGCTCAGTAAGTTTATTGTAAAGGGACTTTGCAAGATTTGTTTCTTTCTAGGAGAAACTTACCATTTCAGTTCAACACATTGATGTACTCATCATTTTGAAATTGGAGCATAATAACAATGAATTATGCCTTAGAGTTGACTCAAGGAGATGTAGCCTAGGTGGGGCGAAATCCTTCATCAAATGGCTTGTGTTTTGCTCATGATGCATTTTCCTTTCATGTTCTTAATGGTTTCATCTATATAATTTATTCATGGTATTAGACATTGAAAGAAACTGAAAAGGAATCCTTTTGATAATTTGAAATCTCAGTAAAATTCCTATGCATATAAGAAACACATTTTTAATAGTGATGAGGGAGCTTGCATAACATTAACAAGTTTTCCCATATTCAGATCAATTTGGTATCAAAGCTTCTAGTTAATTGTTTCTTGTGTTTCTTTGTGCAGAAAGAATTGTCTAATTGTAAGGTAGAAATTCTTACCAGGTTGAAGCTCCGAAGAGGAGAAGGAAAACTTGTTGGTATAGCTTCTCAAGTAGGAATAATGAGAAGGAGGCTAGGGTTTCCACAAGATCCACCTCAAGTTTCACCTTTACAAAGTATTGACGCTTCGAAGAGCATATCTGAAGGAGAAGAGCCTATAGGTCTCGCAAGGGAAGAAGGTAAAAAGAATGACATTTCACCACCATCTTCACCACAAACTTCTTTGTTTTCTACAAATTTGATGCAATTTACTGATGTAGAAAATCCTTCCAAGATGAAAGATAGACATATTTGTGTTTTTCATTCACATGATGTGGAAGAGTTTCAATCAACACCTTATGTTGAGGAGCTGAAAGAAGAAGACAAAATAATCCAAGAGAATGCTTTGAGAATCCAGAAGGAGTATGAAACCATCTTTGTGTCTCAATCAAGAGATGAGACAAATGGCGAGCATGCATATGATTCTTATTTATATGCATATATTGATGAAAATGCTTTTCCAACCTTTGAAAGACACAACAAAGGTATTGGGTCCAAGGTCTTGGAAAAGATGGGATACCAAGAAGGCTTAGGTCTTGGCGTAAATTAGCAAGGCATCAAGAACCCAATAGAGGCGAAAGAAAGGCCTAAGCATGAAGGCTTGGGGTATGTTTCACAAGAAGAATGGCCTTCTGATGAAAGTGATTGGGTATCATGTACCTACTATCACAAAAGAAGACATGAAGAATAAAGGTGTTGGACTTTGCATCCAAATCTTGTACCTATTTGGTCCTCTGAATATATGCCACTAAAATAGTTTTTTCCTTTACATTGTATGTTGCATGTTTGCACCAAGAAGGTGTTTGAAAGAGGAGTATATTGAGACTCACTTTATTGCAGAAAATTTGTTTATTTCTGCTCTTTGCATACATGTAAAGGAATGTGGTTCTTGTACTATGATTGTACTTATGTGAGGGAGTTAAGGAATCATATACATGCATGAGAGATGTGTATATGAACAGTGGAATTTTGATGATTTCATTGTGTTTGAATATGTATGAGTGTCGACTTCTATTGGTCGATTGTGTGTATATGCATGTCATATTGACTTGGAAGAGTTGATTTTGTCTACAAATGTGAAAAGGAAGATGTTGACAAAGTGTTTCATGAAATGTGAAATTCATTTTTATTTGGAAAGGAATTGTCAAATCATTATGCATGCATATGCTTGACTTGTGAGTCAGCTCTTTGAAGAGGCATGTTTTGTCGACTTGGGGCTTATTGATGTTTTACACCAAGATGTGAAAGTACATGGCGATGTTCACATGATTTCAAATTCATTTATTTTTTAGGTGCAAGATGATATGTCGTCAAGTTATGTTTCTTGCATGATTTTTTTTTCATATTGATGGTTGTGTTTGTGACACGATGTCGAAGAAAATTTTAGCCAAAAAAATTTTGCAGTCATTGTAGACCATTTATGTGTTGACACTAAGAAGAGAAGGAGATGACGAATGCATTCTTCCATATGTGGAATTTGGAACCGTGGAGGTAAAATAATGGTCGTTTATTTTCTATTATTAATGATGTTTGAATTCACTGTTGTAGTTCACTCACATGGGCTTATTGGAAAATGGGTTTCCAAAATAGAAGGTTGCATCACATGAATGTTTTTGCAAAGGAGAAACCTGATTCTCAGTGGGAAGGAAAGTTAGTTTTCCAAGCATAGAAATATCGCTTTATTAAAGAAAAGTGTTACATTAGCTAGCAAGTGTTGGATATCTAGTTCAACAGTAAAAGGAGAATAGTGTTTGAAGAGCTAAGCCATTTGTGAGGCAAGGCAAAGCATGTTAGTGAACCGAAGTGTTTTTCATAGTGATCTCTCCAAGTAGAATCAAGATGATAGAACATGTGAAACAGAAGAGTGTTCAACACTCATGAGATAACCATCTTTTGGAGGCCCAAAATAATGTCATTGGGAAGGTGTGATCAGAATCCAAATTAGGGGAAAATATTTGCTCAAAATTCAAAGTGTTCAAAAAGGTGTTGAACCTGAATGATCGGGACTAGCTCATCACCCTAATTCCGGCACAATTTGTTTCGTCAAAAACCAACTCCGTATGAAGGCGTTACAACCCACTGACCATCGTGTAGAATAGGAAAAATTTGTGCAGGGATGACAAGGATGTTGATTAGGCATCCGTACAACTCAGTCAACAAAAGGTATATTCCAAGGAATATTCCTTGGAATATGGCGAGAATATTCCCATAGGTGGTCCACCCAGAAGATGCCAAGTGTCGACACATTATTCGCTGAGGGGATTATGTTGAACCAATAGGGTTGTGACATCTGGCTAGCCCATAGGCTGCCACGTGCTTCTCCCAAGATCGAAATTTGGTTAAGGGTTGAAGACGAATGGTTTTATATGGTCGAATGAAATTTTATGGAGGTGCAAGGCTCGACCCCACGACCTCCTGCCCATAAGCGCCATGACTTACCACCAAGCCACCATATTAGTTCTTAACGATATGGGGCACCACTGTTATTTGAATTTTAATAGATGTCAATGACAGGGTAGGAGGGAGCCAACCCCCTCCCCATATGACCACAACATGTAAACCATCAGCGAAGGTTCACCTAATTGCGCTATTAGCACTAACGACCGTCGTTAATCAGAAAATAAACCTCATTTGACCATTAATTAAACTTGATTTTAATGTGGCAGAGTGCCAAATTCGACAGAGCTCAACCTTTAGTGGAGTTATGTAGTGAACTTCGAGATTTGGTGGAGGTTTTCTAGGAGAAACTATCGAATGTCATATCTTGGGAAGTTTTCGACCAAATTGGGTATAGGAAGAGGCCAGGAAGCCATTTTTTAGCATTCTGGACTCATTGGAACAAGTTTCAGAGGAAGAGGAGAACTTCTTGATGGTGTTTTCTCCGCTTTAATATAAAATATGCTCATGGCCACCAGGAAAGGAGGTCATGCCTAGAGGACCTATAGATCAATTGAAGAACTATAAGAGGCTACTCAGGGGTTTATGGATGCTCTGAATCCATTCGTAACTTCTATTTTTGGTTTAGACAACATCTTCAAGTTTAAATTACAGGTTGAACTAGGAGGGTGTATGAATCATTCAGAGTTCTTGGAGGATTTTGAGATAGATATGATCTTATAGGGATATTCAAGCCTCCATATGTTTAGAATAGTGTTGTAGCATTTTTCTCACCTTTTATCTTTATGTGTTTTAGAGAAAAATATTGTTGATGTACTTACAGTTATTTAAGTACAATTTTGATGCTCTTTTATATTTGAGTAATGATCTTGGAAATATTCTCATGTGTTGTTAATAGTTTTAGGCTTGACTACATGTCAGTAAGTGTATGGTAAAGGCACTTTGCAGGAGTTGTTTATTTTTAGGAGAAACTTGCCATTTCACATTGATGTACTCATCATTTTGAAATTGGTGCATAATAACAATGAATCATGCCTTCGAGCTGATTCAAGGAGATGTAGCCCAATTGGGGCAAACTCCTTCATCAAATGGCTTGTGTTTTGATGATGATGTATTTTCCTTTCATGCGATTAATGGTTTCATGTCTATAACATATTCATGGTATTACACATTGAAAGACACCAAAAATAAATCCTTTTGATAATCTGAAAGCTCAGTAAAATTCATATGCACATAAGAAACACATTTGTAATAATGACGAGGGTGGTTGCATAACAATAACAAGTTTTCCCATATTGAGATCAATGCCACCTCTTGGGAATGCCTAGAATGGCTAGGCTTACCAATTCATTTTCTCAAACATTAAGACTAACCCAACCTAGTTCATCATGACATTGTGTGAACCTACTCAAATACTACGAAATAGTTTCATTCTTCTCCATCATGTTAATTCGAAGTGTATCCTTGAGAACCAGCTTCATGTGGTCATTCCTATTATCAAACAATTCTGTCATTTCTTTCCACATTGCAAACAAATTATCCCTCCCATGGATATTTGATACAATTTGATCTCGTACTCCTTCCAATATTATTCTCCTTTCCTTGGATACATATTTATTCCACTAAGCAAGGTTCCAGACATCATATTATGGTATTTTTGCAATATCTAACTTGATGTGTTCTAGTAATCCATTTTCATCAAATACTGCCACCATGCAATGAAATTATAGATGCCCTCTAATGAATACTCTAGCCTCAGTCCATTGAAGGAAAACTTTTCAGCTCTGAAGAGATATTGTTTCTCTGAAATCTAAATTTGAGCCTTCATAGAAACAACTTCGAAATTTTTACACTAGTGTGAATCCTTATCTAATACCATGTAGAAATTATGGTGTAGATTTACAACTTCTCATGAAGTTTCAATCAAAATCATAAGACACAAACCTACTCTATTTCTCCATGGAACTTAATTCACAATTTAGAACAAAAAATTTAGGCATGCAATAATAAATAAAATACACGCACACAATAGTTTTCCTGGGGAAAGAAATTTGCTAAAAAATGTAATGCCCGCTTGCATAAATCTGATGAATAGATATGTATTACAATTTCTTTCCTCAACTGAGCACAACCTGTAAGTGAATATCTTATCTCTCTGTACACTCAGAAGATTTGAACAAACTTAATCAATTTATTCCTATTCTTGACCTACTATTTCCTTGTGCAATTCCTAGAGAAATTAGCCCTTTATTATTTAGGAATTTCTCCAAAATGGATTATGCAATTCCCAAGGTTGATCATTAGGTTGCATTAATCACATATACACTCCAAAATAGTCTACAATTGATGTTACACTTCCTTGGAATCTCCACCTAAACTAGGTAACTCAAATTCTTAGCATACATTATCTATTTTAGGATGATTGATTAGTCAACTAGATGATCACTAAGTTTGACTGAAGTACCACTACAAAACTGACCTTCCACTAATTCCTCCAATAGTTCAAACTAGTTTAACTGAAAACAACTTGAGATAACTCGTTTTAATTTCTACAAATTAGCAATCACACATGCTTAACTAAACTCTAACTCCTCCAACTTGAATTTACTGAGTAAACTAGGTGACACAAGCCATGACACATAAATTAATTGCATCCAAATTGTCTGCTAAAATGGAAATTAAAATTTTCCCAATTTAATCAAGTGTAAGTCAAATTCAGAATTTCTTGTTACATTTTTCAACACCTATAAGTACATTCCATATTGTATAAGAGGTAAATTATCCTTTCAATGATGCATAATCTACTTTTTTTCCCTTCCCATCTACTGAATTGATATCATTACTTTATGATTAATATTTTGGCAATCTCACATTTTAATAAAGTACTCTTTGACACTTTTTAGTTCAAATATAGCAAAAAAAAAATCAGTGCATGATGAATACAAAACTATAGTACCTATATAGAAAAAGCACACTCATGCTAAAAGACAACTTAGGCTGGATATCATGGTAATATAAAAATGCAATTAACTATCAAATAAATAATGTGAAATTTTGTTGGAAAATATTTAACCAAATTCGAGAGAAATCGGGAAATGATACATAGATTCCATAGCTATAACAACATAACGAGTTATATATTTAAATTTCAATAAGCCATGGAGTTCTTGCAAACAAAATTTATACAATAGTCTCATATAGAAGTGTCATAGACATATCATATTTTATACAATAGTCTCATATAGAAGTGTCATAGACGTATCATATATCTCAAAAAAATTAATGCTACGAAAATGACAATTATATCCCTTGTACATTGATCCAAGAAAATTTCATGAAAATATATTAGAGAGAAGGCCTAAGGCCAAGGCATACAACTTGCGACCCTATAAAGGTTTGATCATAAAAATATGGAAGAAGCAAGACCCAAATCTGGGCGATAGACCATATAGTCAAGGAATCAATGTACGACACAAACTCATGAGAATGTGAGGAAATCAATAAGGTTGACCTATAAGAGCAGGATTTTGAATGGTTATCTTACGAAAAATGAAACAAATACACTGTGCTAGTCAGCGATTGTTCAGGTTTCACTCGAGATTGTCTACCTATAGTCAAGACAACACACGAAGGGTTATAGTAATTAATGTGATAAAATTGACTACTGAAATCATGAATAACCATAGAATAAATGGAACGACGAGTTATCCAGGAAACGAGAGTAGCGAAGTGCCATTTCACCGCTGTCAATAAAGACACATTGATATTCTAAGGGAATATGAATACCATTAAATTAACTTGATGAAATCAATTCTTTATAAAGAGTACTCTAACTCAATTCGACTATGCCAGGGTGCTGGAAAATAAAACCTGGACAGGAAACCAAAATAACCCAAAACCAAATACGACCACTAGAGTGATCCTGTGGATATGGGCATGAATGCGATGGCATAATTAAGTCAGAACCAGTCTCTAGTAACATATTACATTGGCAGCGAAGAAAGAAAATAAAGGACCATAAGGATGCTCTCAGAAACTCGTACGAAATTGTATATAAAGGAGATAGAGTTAAAAACCCTTTGTAAACACCCTAATGACCACAAACCTTGTATTAACAAGAAGTAAATGAAGAAATTCCTTACCAAAAGTTTTGCCGAGGCCTTGCACCGGAAGAACTGGAATCGCCATTACCTAGAATGGTAAAAGTAGGGTTGGTAAATGACCTTCGTTTCGGTCCCCACACCCTCAAATTTCTTCATTAAAACGAAAACATTTCACAACTGAGCCTGTCCCTCACCGTGAGGCATATTAAGAGGAAGAGTAAACCCTGCGAATACAAATGATTATGTGAACACCATTAAAGAGACAAAAATGGAAATAGGAGCAATTTAATGAACTCATGCTAAAATTAAAGACTTACGTGTGGGACTCCATCGTTCGAAACCTTCTGCATGTATCGTGTGGAAGAAATTACAGGTGTAATGGAGGCCATATGGCCAAGAAAATTTCCCAAAAACAAACACCTCGAGAAATGGCAGAGACGCGCTCTAGTAGAGTGAATAGCACAAATGAGGCCGAGGGAATGGAATGAGAATCACGTTATTTAATTTTCCTTAATCATAATCAATCGTATCCCTACGATCCAAAAACTAAACCGTGTAAGCATCGATTAGGATCATTGCCAAGAGACAATGTGAAATCACATGGGTTGCTTCTGTGTGGCAATATTAAATCACTACCAGGTGGGAAATGTGGACAATAAGCCTATTAAACAAACCAACTTCATCTATATTCTACACACGTGAAATAAAAGAGCAATAACGTAGTTACAAATCTTAATAAGTTGAAGGTTTAATATATGTGTGGGAGTTTCGTTATATATATGTGTGTGTGGGTAAGACAGAATTGAAATTCATGTGGTTAAGGAAATGGCCGTGGAAATAGCAAAGCCCAACAAACTTCTCAACAACTGCTATACCCTCCCACACGAATGTGTTGGGTTTGCATTGTTACACAGACTAGTTCGAATTCTGAGGATTGACCAAAAGCCCCGGACATGAAGGCAGTCATAGAAAGGGGTATCATACTTTTCAAAATACAGCAGTCAAATTAGCCGAATCCAGTGCTACTACCCATACGGAGAATGAACCCACAGTAACCAGACCCAATTCTACTACCCATGCAGAGACTAAAAGTCAGAGTGTAACCAGGACTACTATAACCAGATGGAGGCATGGAATGTGCCACCAGATATAACCAGAAAAAATAACAAAAACCGCCAGCGCAGGGTAAGAGATAGAATTGAAACCCCATATTAAAATTTAGATGGAAATTGGGACTGCGGAAACGAGGCAGAAAATTAAAATGAATCCCTTCTATCATCACATGCATACAAAATAAACCAAGGAAACAAACAAAATTCTCTGACTGCTCTGCATGGCCTGTTAAAATCGCTGAAGTCACTAACTTTAGATGCAGAGGCAAAACTACAATTGAAACCAGAATGATTAGAACCAAAACATACCCGATCAAAATACACTTCCTGTCCTGCTCCTTCAACTCCCTTGGTGCTTTGCGATAGTTTCCTTCAACTCTTGGAGGAATGAACTCTCGACAAAGATAAATGAACCTTATTAACCCCCTACCTTGTCGACGATACTCTGCTAGTCCTGCCATACACTTATTGGTATGAGTTGGTTGCATTGAGATGGTAAGTGTAACGCATGTAAACAAAGCCCACTACCCCTTGCCATTAATGGGGTTTAATGGTCAGCTAACACGCCTCCCACGTGGCGGTGTCGTACTGCCGTTCTCCCACCCCGATCGGGGAGAGTAAGAGCTTATGTTATGAATTGCAAGAACATGGAAATAGAATTCGAAACATTGAAGATTAAGGCCTTATGTTATGAATTTCAAAAACATGGAAATAGAATTTGAATAAGCCTATGAAAAATAAATAAATACATGTCCTAGTAGTAAGAGGACATATTTTTAATCTATCCCGTTATGATAGAGAGGAACCAGAGATTCCATAACTATATGTAAAAGAATGCAATTCTTGAAGTCGTTAAAGATAATAAAGTGAAATAAATATACTAAAGACTCAATGAAACAAACATGATGTCACTAGTTGCACACAACGAATATAATTGGTTTTTGTTGTCATGTTACAGAGATGTCCTCTTTCTAAGTCATTAAAATTTGGAGCATCTTCAAATGGTGGAGCCCATATTGGAAAATATGCCTAATATATGATCAAAAGGGAAGCTGAAATGCAAAGGACTTTCGAAACTCGAGCGTTTAGGTTTTCTAGCAATTTCAAAATGGCGCCGTACACATTAGTTTTTTTTGCTTCCAATAATATCCAGGAGTTCGTCAGACATGTTTTTGTGTCTTTTGACCAATAGAATTGCCGGCACAAAGGAAAGTAATTGACTTTCGTGGAGGATATTTTCACATTTTGGGCAGTAATAGGATTCTAGTTTTTTTAAGTTTAGAATAATGTTAATCATGCAAATGGATGTTAATCACTTGCTGATCTTGCAGATGGAGTGTCTTAACAATGTATCTTATTACCGCCATACATCATGTAAACTAAAAAAATCTAGTGACAACGAGATTCAGAAAAACTAAATGGAAGGTAGTTTTATCATCTTCCGAATCCTATAGATTCTGCGTCAACAAAAGCCGCTGATGAAGAACGTAGTTCCCAATTTGGATGTTCCAACGTGTTCTAAGCTTTTTGTAAATAGTCAATGATCAGGGTTTTGGGAAGATGGAGAACAAGAAGAAGAGAGACTGCGAACAAGAAGAAGACGGAACTCCTGGTTTTCATAAAACAATTTCCGTTTACGTGTTAGTACTTTGAATCGACAGCCATGGTATCCGAGGTGTAACGCAATTTTTTTTGTGGAATTATTGGTTGTTGTTCCAGCGTTTGACAGAATAATTTTCCGCAAGTGCTTTGTTGAAACGACATTGGAGGTAGTTTTCTTAGTAGAAGTTTTAAATTAAGTGATTGTAGATATGATTTCCCTGCATCTGCCTGGAGGATTAATAGGGAATGTGAGGAAAGTATTTTTTTCATAAACAACTTTTTCCACTGAAGGTTTTTAGTATAGATAACTGCTTGATGAAATATCTTACTGTCAAATGTTTGACGAAAGATCCGTTCTCAATTCTTTAGGTCTCTCTTCGAAATCAAGGAAACCTTTTAGATTATGGTCGGATCCCTTTTCAGGGATATTTTATGCTTTTGGATGGGATATGCAGATTTAATATTTGTTTTGAAGCATAGATGGGATATATCACACGGGATTTTTACGACTTATCAACGTTTTGTTTTCGAGGGGAAACTTTTTGATAATCTAAATCATTTGTGTATAAAAGAATCCTTTGTCTATCTACAGGATTGGTAATGATTCAATCTCATTTTTGGTGTTGAGATTGCATGGAGTAGTGTGGTCTAGTTTTCCATCATCCTCAAAACCTGTGTTTTCTGATGCAGTCAAAAACATAAGTACCGTTCCAGATGCTTTATTTTTTAAATCACATATTTTCTTAAAATGCTGGCCGTTACCCTTGATTTAAATATAAATCTATATTGAAAAATCATTTGACATCTACATAACTTTAATAACTAAAGTATATATTTAAAAAATATTTTTAAATATTAAGAAAATCTATCACAACATAGTTTCCAAATTACTAGTGCGACAACTAGTATTGAACAGTGCAGAGTTATAATTACCTACTCATAAGGGAATTATATATATATATATATATATATATATATTAATTATTAGACTTTTCTATTTTAAAAAGCGACATTTAATTTAGTTTTCATAAACATTTATTTTATATAATTAATTAGTTTAATAAATTAATTTTAATATATTTATTTACTACTGTACGTTTTGTTGAATCATTTGATTATGTGTTAATTAATTTTAAAATTTTGTTTTTATATATTTTATTTAAATATAATAAAAAATAATTGCAAAGAAAAATACTTTTGAAGAATTAAAAGTGTAAACATTGATAGTGTAAATTTGCAACCTAACTTGATATAATGAATTTTCATTATTCATCATTTCATTTCATTTCATGTTAAAATACATTTAAACTAATTAATATTATGATACGTTTTGAATTTATTATATTTATTAATAATTTAATGTAGTGTTCAATAATATTCAATATGATTTTTCATATTTTAAATTAGATATGAAATTTATAAAATTTTATTTTTTATTATGAAAAAGTAGTAAGAGAATTATTATAGTATTATTATAGTCTTATTGAGTTAAAATGTAAAAAGTGTTTGTAGAGTGACACATATTTTGAAATTTGAATCTAATTAGTATGAGTTGGACAATTTAGAGTACATTTTTTTTTCATCTTGAACCCTTTTAACAAAAAAAAAAGGTAATAGACTCTTTCTTCCCATGCTGTTTTGACAATTGACCAACCCTAGTATTTTTGTCTATTAAAGGAATGATTTTTTTAAGTGTAAAATATTAACTTGCTTTTACCTATAATATCTTAGTTTTTTTTTTCCCTCTATTTTTTTGGTATTCCGTGATTTCTCTTTAATTTTAATGTATTAAAATTTTTGATGTTATCCTCATTATGTTCTCTTCCTTTATCCTTCTCCGGTCTATTCAAAATTGGACATCCTTATGCTATTCATCATTTAGGAAGAAGTGATTGTAGCTAGACCTAAAACCAATTCTAGGAACTTTCTTATCTCCAACATTGTTTAATCTCTTTTTGTAAAAAAGATACCTAATCATATCCATGTTTTCCCTAAATGAAAAACTTAAAATATGATAGAATGTATTTTCTTTAAAGTTGAGATTATAGATTATAAATTATTCTTTTTGATAAATTTTGTCTTTTTCCATAACTTAATAGAAATACTACAGTTGCAAACCATGCTAAGTTTTTTATATATTATTAAGTATTTTATTATAATAAGATATATTTTATTTTTTATTAAATATTTTGTTAAAGGAGATGCATTTTAGTTATTGTAATACTTGATATTACCTATCATTTATTTGTTTTTACTATAAACCGAGTCGATTTTTAAATCCTAAAGGTTTATTTTTAATATTTTTATTTATAAGAAAATTGTGATGCAGTGTCTTGAAACTCCTCGGAAAATACCTTAAATAAATTTATAAGAAAATTGTGATGAAAATTGTGATGTGTCTTGAAACTACTCTGAAAATACCGTAAATAAATTTTTAAAACACTTCTAAACAATTATGAGAGCTATCACTCTCTCATTCCTTATCTCAATGGGAAATACCTCATTCCTTATCTCAATGGGAAATACAAAGGGGATACTTGTCTTGAAAAATGGAAGAAGAAAGGTTGAAACCCATAGAGAGAAAAAGTCAAAACACATGGAGAGAAAAAGTACTTGAACAAGATGTTGGGAAGGTACAACAAGACTCTGCTTAAGGAGTGTATTTCTTTATCTGAACTTGAAACATTGGAAAACTCCCAAACATACAGAAATTATATAAGTTCTAAATTGGGTATAATATTGATGCCTTTGAACTAATCTTGAGAGGGCCACTATTGAAATAAATGTGAAAGCTAAGAGCTCGGAGGGAGAACTGGATGAGATTTTCATTCTCATTAGAAGGAAGGTGACGAGATTTCCATTCTCATTAGAAGGGAGGTATGTTATTTTCTTCGCTGAGTTTCTAGACAGGTCTAGATCAATAGAGATAAGTGTCGACACCTCTTTCTAATTATAGAGAATCTTTGAAAATGTCAAATAAAGGAAATTTTCGAACATTTTTTTTTTCTATTGTTATTAAGTTTGAGATGATATATGATTTTTCTTATAAAAATAAAAAGCAAGTTATCAGTGGAAAAATAAGAAGGGTTGTGCTCAATATAAACAAAAATTATACTTTGTGAACATTAATCAATGTTAAATAGGAACATTAATATTATACATTTAATAATTATTAATGTGATTGATAAATGCCTATGGGTATGTATCAATCATATTTACTAATATGGTTGTATATGTGCTTCATACACACCTATTAGCATATATCAACCAGGTTGTACTAATATTATATCTACAACAATTTTAATAACTGTAAATTGTATTCTATGAATGAAAATAATTGATCCATATTAGCTAGGTCCGGTAATTATAATACGATAGTGAAAGAAGATGAAGAGAATACATTCCGGGTGGGACGTTGCTGAGAATTCGTTAATACCAAAACCTGAGGAATTGGGTCACAGGTTTTGGTTGAGTTCGAAAACTACAAACTGAAGTCGGTTGAGGAAAAATCCAGAACCCTGTAGGTTATTTTTTATATTAATAGATACTCAAGGGAAGGGAAACAATCCCATGTGTTTCAGAACCATCTCTCAACTTGGCACTGGAAGGAGAGGATAAAAAAATGCGGTGAAAGTAAGGATAAACAAAATGCGGTGAAAGTAATTAACGAATCACTTCCAAAATTAAAGTAGGTAGTCGGAGACTTAATAACCTAAACATTCGTTACAAAAAGCATTCATACATGAGGAACATCAACGTAAATTTAACATTGTTAAATACATAGTTGGAATATGCAGAAATGAACTGAACTCTATGAAAGACTCTTATTGCAACAATAGATACATTGAACCTTTGGGTGAGAAACAAAAATTAAAATAAAAAATACCAACTAGTGGCCAAGCCCCTTGAGTTAATTGAATAGCCATATTTAAGTAAACGTCAACTATTGCAATAGTGAACAACTATACAAGTTGTACGCATGAATCATCATTATTCATTCTACCGGAATGCAATTAAGAATTTAAACCCAGAAACAATGGCTCAGAAACTTTATAAATTATAAGAAAACAGCTCTAAATTATGATGTGATAGAAGAGGTTCTACTACAATCTTAATTTTCCACACCAAAAACCCTTCCGCAAAGGTAATAAGCGACAATAATTCCAATACTACTCGCAAACTTAAATATACAAATTATACAGGGTTTCTTCGAAGATGTCGTAAGAACCCTTAAAGTACATTTCTAAAATAAAAGTTAACCCAAGAAGAGGAAACTTATGGAAGACCCTCGCGCAGGCCAAGGTGTAAGTTTAAGTGGAGAACCTGCAGAACAAAACAAGAGAGGAATCATGAATTCCTTCCTGAGCTCAGTCGTAAGCCATTGAATGAAGGAAAGAATCCTCAATAATAAATGTGTGTGAGAAGCTAACCTGCATGTTACCAAGAAATCCAGTTAGCACGGTGTTTGAAAGGTCAATATAAAGAAACAAAAAGGAATTATAGCAGTTATACACAAATGCGCTTACCTGTTAGGAACCCGAGTCATGTTGAAGGAATTCAAACCTGTGATAATCAAGCAAGACGTGGATATTAATGGTAGAAAAAAAAAAAAATTTCATAATAATGGAAAAAGATAAGAATTAAGCCCCGAAAATTATTTGCATGGCTTGAAGCTAGGGTTTTATCCAGTTGTCGAGGAAAGATCTTGAAAGAAAAAGAAACCCCGACACCACCTGGAGCAAACAACCAAACGATAAAGGTAATTTTAAAGTCATATGAGAACAAGGATGGCGTCGTGAGAAGAACTAACTCATTAACAAATATAAACTAGAAAAATATAAACTAGCAATTGTACCACATATTGTAAAAGAAACGCGGTAAGTGTATCTTAGAAGAAATAAGATGTTGTAGAGAAAGAGCTATCGTGGAGGTATATTTTTCAAGGTATATCTATCATAGCACAAGCTTAATTCTTTAATATATTTTTAAAGCACAACTATCTAAGAAGTATAGTTCAAATATTGGGCATTAGAAATTCCAAAGAGGTGAAGGTAAATGACTTGGTATCAAGAAATATGACATCAACCCTCGGAAAAATTGCAAAATATCAATCTCAATATGGCATAAGTGCTAGTAGAGCAATATTGACAGATGTTGTTGGAAAATGAACTGGATCAAATCGGTTGATGTCAATGAAAACAAGAATGTACAAATCATTAAGAAAAAGTTTATGGAGGCATTAAAAAACTGGGATTCAATAATATGAGAATGATGAACTTGCATGTTGAGCTAATATATATAGGAAACCTTATCAAGATAAAATTTTGTATAATGTGAGGGACAATGTGAAAGAGCTTTGGGATTGGAATTTCCATGTGTCACCAAATGAAAAGAATATCTTGATACATTGTATATCTAGAGGGGTGTATTAAGAGCATTTCTCCTTTCAGTGATTGTTATTATTAAAGAACATCTCTTACTACATAATATGTATAACTTGTGTATAGAATTATCAAAAAAAAAAATTAACCGTGTTGGAATCTATGAAAATGAGGACAATATAAGCAGTCCACCGATACAACTACCACATATTATCAATAGGCCAAAGGGTTTTCCTGTGGAGCGATCTATGCATCTTCGTCATGCAGATCAAATCTCAGCACTAGGAGTCATCCTAAGATAAAAGGTCATCATAGTAACTTTGATGTTCAAAAACCATCAATCACTTAATCATATTTCTCTAAATATCAACAATTGGACAACAATAATCATATAGGTAATGCTAGGGGCAATTGTGTATCCATATCATACTATAAATGTATATAAAATAGCTTATACAAAAGATATAAAAATATGTCATAAGCAATGCAACTACTACATGAAATAATAACAATACTTAACGATATACTCAAAGTTATACCACAATACTAATCAAGTGTCTAAAGAATCCATCATCACTCAATAATATAGGTAACACTTCAGGGAAATGCGTTAGAATTTTATATACAATCACTTATATAAATGATATAAAAATATGTTTTAAGTAATGCAATTTCTACATGAACTACTCACCATATAGGTAACATCTCTAGGGAATATGTTAGAACTGTATATACAATAGCTTATAGAAAGGATATAAAAATTTGTTATAAACAATGCAACTGCTACAAGAACTACTTACAATCCTCAATGATATACTCAAATTTCTTGCACAATACTAATCAAGTGTCTAAAGAAGCCATTATCACTTACAAAATCACATATTTAAACATACAAGTTGTAAAAAATGAAATTCTTGAACAAAAATTTTAATAGAATCATCTGCCCAGATCTAAGATACAATTCTTAAACTCTGAAGCCTCTTCTTGATTGAAAACATACTAAACTAATAAGATATAGCTGAAGAGAAATAAATTAAAAAATTCTTGGCACAATTGTTACATAATAATTGATGCACAACATGTATAGCAATAAATGTCAGGTTGCAACATGTCCAAGTAAAAAAATTGAATTAAATACTAAGAGTTGGTTTTCAATGTATTTATGTAATTAAAATAGAGATAGGAACCTTTGGACACTACTCCATTGAAAATTAGAAGCATCTTCATGCCTGATTTTCTAAGTTCACCGTGAATAACTTTGTGGATCTGTAATATCCTGTTTCGGGGATATTTCTAAAACACAAGCAAACTCCAACCAGAGATAGATTGGGAGGGCATTTACTAGATATGTCGCCTCTAAAGAGGATGAGATCCGGAGGCTACTTGGCCCTTTCCAGACTCTTTCTAAGAGTGAAAGATAACACACCAAGTGGTATAGAACTAGAATGCTCAAAATCAATAATAGACATACATTAGAAAGAGTACACGACAACCACGGAAACAACGGAAACTACGGCAACTCATCCAAAAAACATATAGAAGAAATGATGAGCCATTTTATTAATCTGAGAAATGTAATGGAGTACAATAAGCTAATATTGCACAAGGCAAGTGAGAAAACACTCTCAGAGAATACCAGAAATGGCTACTCTAGGAACTGCGTCCAAGCTGCTGGGAACTGCTGTGTAGCTGCAACTGCTGGAATGGACAGAAAACTAGGGGCTCATCCCCTTGCCAGAATGAACTGAAAATCGGAAAACCTCCTCTCCTCAATAACCTAGACAAGATCCGCAAACCATTCCAAGAATGGCCAACCCCCGAAAACACCAGAAACTACCTCTCCAGTGAACTACACTGGCCTCCAAGGGACAGCGTAGTAGCTGGATAGAAATAGCTGAAATACTACTACCAACTCTGCCAAAACCCTCCGACGGGCAAAGGCTGACCCTTAGCTCGAAATCTCAGCGAAATCGTCTGCAGAAACACTAATCCGGAGCTCCTCCATAATGGACTACATCCTCTCTCCCAGTTACTGCGCAGTCTCTCTAAGCTCCAGCTCCGCAACAAACCCAAACAATGAAATGACACATGAAATACTGAAAAACAAACCTTGCCAGAGCAGGCACTCGAAGTCCCCTAGGGGTAAGGGTGAGATCTCTACACGGAGACACTCGATGCACTGAACTATGCTGCAGACAGGCTAAATAGCCAGCGTGCGAAAGAAGACCAAAGTCTCACTCCAAAATCAACAAATCCAGAATGATCCAAATGAGGAGGCTCCTCCATCTTTTATAGCATTGGTTTCCCTCCAAAACCCATCGTAACTTCTCGCTCCTCCACATCCTCATCCTTATCTGTGCAGAAGCTTCTAAAGTGCACGTAAGCCCCCTCCTCTACGCGGTGTGTGGCCCCCCTTGACCCCCCTTGAGTCACAACATTGTGCTACTAGGCGGATGTCTTATTCTACTAAAGTGAGTTAGACCCTCTTTACTCACTTTGTATTTATTTACAGCCCATAGACGACAAAACTATACAAAATCGAATATTCCAATTAGTTGTCACTAATTAGGAATATTACAGTCCCCCCCGCCAAAATGTTGCTTGCCCTCAAGCAACTGAAGTGATGGATGCTGCAAAATCTCCTCACTCTCCCAAGTGGCATCCTCATCCGGCAAATTCTTCCCCTCTGCATCACTTTGATATGAAGGGATCTCTCAATGCTAGGATCCAAAACTAACCTCTCATAGTACCAGCCAACCAATAATCCTCCCGGATTCCATCGCCACCATGGCCAATAAACCCCCAAGTCCCATGGCTCGGATTGTGCACTGCCTCTGGCTATGAATGATGCTCTAAGAGGTGAAGACCATGACCCATGCTACACTATATCTGTGGCTGTGTAAGCTGTCCTATCAGCTGTGTACCTACTCATCACGTCTCTCCAATCCAAGTCCTGACTCAATCCCACACTGATCCTACTCTGCTGAAATCGGGATGGAGTGCTGAATAAATGATGACCTGTGCCCCCCTGCCAGCTGGAGTTTGTAACATCTGCTATGTCCAGGGGCCCCTGCTTCGCTGTGCTCCCTACGAACAATACCGTACCATCAGGAGGGTACCAACTCATGATCTCCCGCCAGTCCATCCTGGAAGAAGAATCCGATGTAGCAACAACAATTGCATATGGAACACGCTTGGAGTGTTGTCGCCAACTCGTAATCAACTCCCACTGCTCTTCCCTGTCTGCCAATGAAAGCTACCTGTAGAAGGAAGCCCCTCTCTCTATAATGGGCCAAAGTGGGCAAGATATGCTGCAAGCTCCATCGATGTACTTCTGGAGAGTACTACCCTCTAAAAACACTGCAGCTCTGCTGACTGCGTGTACATCTATCTATGTCTCATCCCTATGTCTACCCACAGATGGATGCTCCACCATATCCAACAGCTCCTCCCACTCCTGATCAGGAATTTCATGCTCTTGTTGTCTACTGGCCCCCTGTAGAACAATCCCATCAACCTCCAACACATCCAGAGGATATGGATCTGCAACTGCTGTCACCGTACTCGATGTCAATGCATCTGACTGCTCCTCCTCAATGACTGACCCTGTGGTTAACCGCATATCCATCACAGACTCGATGTGAGCCTCCATCTGGCTCTCCCTCAAAGGAATATCATGCCTGATGTGAATAGTGTCCTCCTCTATCGACTCAGGCTCCATCACCTGCTGCTCTAGCTAAATCATCACAAGTGACTCTTCACCCAGAGTATCTGTTACAGAGTCCCATGACTGCTCACCCTAGACACTGGAATGCAGCTCTGGTCTACTGTCACCATCTCTGCATGACTTCTCTCGCTCCCCAGGAGTGTCCTCAACTGATCCTATGGACTCATATGAAAAAGAGTCCTCACCCTGGCATACAAAAGGAATGCCCTCCTGTTCTACCCCCGCCATCTCATCTGCATTGAATATACCATCCACCCTCTCGATAAAGTGTTGATACAGTGTCTGGAGCCCAGACACATACTGGGATGCTACCTCTACTATACCCAGTATCCTCTGCTCATGCATGATCTCGACATGCCCTGAGGGAAAAATGACGCATGTCTCCCTCATGACCTGCTCCCCAAGCGTAGGCTAAGCAATGACTGATGTGCCACCACTTTAGAGGATCATCTCATCTCCTAAATTATGGTTGTCAACTAGCACCCCGACCCAGTGCCACTGCTGAGAATTCTCTCCCCTAGTATGCTGAGTGTCATCCAAATATCTTGGTTGAGCCTCGCGTGCCCCGCTGCTCATGCCAAAAGTGCCAAAGGACAACAACATAATCAGTTGTACCTTTGAGTGATGTCAAAGCGAGTCATGTGTGTGAGTCCCCACAGATACTGCCAAGTATCGCTCATCTGTTTCCCCATCGATCCTGGGTGAGATACCCCAAAATGTAAGCCCAGTGTCCCTGTCTGTGAGTCTCCCTAGAGGAAATTCTCTAATACCCTATTTTACAGCACCATACGCCCTCGCATACCACCGATCATCCCTGTACTCCTCGACATGCCACTGCACACTGATGCATACCCCTGTATACTACTGGATACCCCATGCTACTGTTGTACCACCCTGTACCGTCTCGTGCCCTGACTGTGTCTAGGCATCGGTCACTCCTCGCGTGCTCTCAATGTGATGTAGGATACTCCTACTCCACAATGGAGTCCCACGCACTACGGTACACCACCATGCAACTCCATGTCCACCGGTAGTCCACTGCTCAATGCTAGAGGCTCCCACACATCCTTGGATGTGATGACCTAGAGCTGTGCCTATACATGTCGGACTACCCCCAATCAGTATAATCGTCTCAACTGTCGCATCACTATACCCGTCAACGAATGGATCATCACTCCAAACCCTCCTCAAGCGGTCCGAGAAGTGAATCTCCCTATGTGTCAGTAGTGTTACCACCACTGCTCGGCTCCGCTGCATCCTCTGTGCCCCACACAAAGGTGAAGAATCCTTGGCCCCATACAAGGTGCCATCTGGTGGCTTGCCAATGCCACCTCGTCCGACAAGATCCTGCCAAGGTATGTTGACCACCCTGTGATCCCGTGTATGAGTGTCATACCAAGACAACCCGGGGAGTCTGCGCGTAAACTGGTTGGCCACAGGAGCTGACCGAAAATCCCCTAGTGAATGCGCATGCTCTATTGCTAGACCAACTGTACCCTCCAAGATGTAGTCAACCGACCTGCCTGGGAAATGATAGGTGATCCCGCCTAGATCCCAATGCCAATCTAGGGTTCCTCTATTCCCTGCACCTGGGAACTCCTGCTGAACTGCACCTGGGTCCACCACCATATCCATAACCTACTCCACCGAGTACCAACTCAAAATCTCTCGCCATCCAACCTCAACATGTGGATGTTGTACCCTGTGCAACTCTGATCATCTCATACCACTATCCAAGTCAATGTATGAGATCTGACTAGGTGGCTCTGCCTCGCTCTCTCCAATGGGAAGAGGTGATTGAAAAATGTTGCTAGTCCCGTCCATGCATGCCTGAAGGGGAATGATCTGATGCTCCAACGTGCCCTCTAGTTGTACCATCAGGGAATCCAGTTGTTCCCCAATGTGGGCCAACTTGGCCGTCGACTCGGCACAAGCCACTCTCATGCCCTCTAGCTCCTTATCCTGCAACAAAATGGCCTCCCGTACTGATGTGGCCTTCCCTTTCAAAACTCGAAGGTCTATCCAAATCTGATGATACTACTGTCTATGACCATCATCCAATACTTCTGTACCTCCTAGTGCCCCATCGAAGGTGGATACATCTCCTGACACCGCACCCATCTGACGTGTGGTGCTACCACTCGAAGACTCGGACACGACTCTGGTCATTACCTCCATGGATGGCTCTACTGGGGTAGGCTCTTCCTTCTCCACTATGATATCAACCGACACGGTCAAGGAGGTCTCCAATGAGGGTGAGTCCTGTGTCACACTAGGTGTATCCTCGGACTCCTTGCAATCTTGTGTGCCCTCAGCCTCCAAGTGCGAGGTAACCATTTTGATGGTTTCCCCCTCCAATACTTGGTCAAGCTGGAAAGAGGTATCCAACTTCTCCACCCAAGCTTTTTCCGAACACTCGGATGACCCGTCAAATGTCAGTAAATGGAGTCTACCTATTGTGCGCTATAAGCCCCCGTCATGTGAGTGCCTATTCCCGCTGTGAAAGTTGGAGGGTCTGCTATCCTGCTGGAGCTGAAAAAAATATCTGAATGGAAGGGAATCCCTGAACTCCTGCCCATATGCCTGATACTCGGCGAAATAATCACCCATGTGGCTAGGCTCTAGCTCCTGTTGTGCTCCTACCCTTGTGTTTGCACCCAGAAAAGTGGGCATAGTGGAACGTGTGGGTGTATTTGATGCCATATGTTGAGTGACATCATGCGCCGACAAATGGTGGGATGTGCTTTATCCCTCGTCAATCTGGAAACCCCTCGGGGTTTCACACTGTCTAGCCTCCACAGTGGTGAATTTCTGCCCCATCACCTCAATTTTCCTCGACAGATCCTGTACTGATTTGAGGAGCATCTCCCCAAATTTCTTCGCATCATCAACACCTGCCATCAGCTCTTCCTACTCTGTGTCTATAGGCTCCTCATGAAACTGCACTGCTGCTCCAAGACTATATTGGTGCTTGTCTTCGGCCTCCGATTTACCCACTGAAAGATACTCAGAAAATCCTAGGAATTTGGGAAGGTGATCCTTGCCCAAAACCCATAAAAACCCAAAAATGGTTTCTTCTAATTCCAACCTCCAAAATCTGACCATTTGTAGTTTGGCCCTCTTCCAATTTCGTTTTTTGGCACTGGAGCTGCTACTGTCAGTTTTTTTTCTCCAAATTCTCAGCAAACCTCTATATGGTATCTTTCCTGATGTCATAGACCACAGGCTGAGCCAAAACTATGTTCTGATACCACTGTAATATCCTATTTCAAGGATATTTCTAAAACACAAGCAAACTCCAACCAGAGATAGACTAGGAGGGCATTTACTAGATATGTCGCCTCTAAAGAGGACGAGATCTGGAGGCTACCTGGCCCTTTCCAGACTCTATCTAAGGGTGAAAGATAACACACCAGGTAGTATAGAACTAGAATGCTCAAAATCAATAATAGACATACAATAGAAAGAGTACACGGCAACCACGGCAACTCATCCAGAAAACATATAGAAGAAATGCTGAGCCATTTTATTAATCTAAGAAATTTAATGGAGTACAACAAGCTAATATTGCACAAGGAAAGTGAGAAAACACTCTCAGAGAATACCAGAAATGGCTACTCTAGGAACTGTGTCCTAGCTGCTGGGAACTACTGTGTAGTTGCAACTGCTGGAATGGACAAAAAACTAGGGGCTAATCCCCTTGCTAGAATGAACTGAAAATCAGCAAACCTCCTCTCCTCAATAACCCAGACAAGATCCACAAACCATTCCAAGAATGGCCAACCCCTGAAAACACCAGAAACTACCTCCCTAGTGAATTACGCTGGCCTCCAAGGGATAGCACAGTAGCTGGATAGAGACAACTGAAATACTCCTACCAACTCTGCCAAAATCCTCTAACAAGCAAAGGCTGACCCTCTGCTTGAAATCTTGGTGAAATCATCTGCAGAAACACCAATCCAGAGCTCCTCCACAATGGACTTCATCCTCTCTCCCAGTGACTGTGCAGTCTCTCTAAGCTCCAGCTCCACGACAAACCCAAACAATGAAATGACACACGAAATACTGAAAAACAAACCTTGCCCAAGCAGGCACTCGAAGTCCCCTAGGGCTAAGGGTGAGATCTCTTCACGGAGACACTCGGTGCACTAAATAGTGCTGCAGACAGGCTAAACAGCCAGCGTGTGAAAGAAGGCCAAATTCTCACTCCAAAATCAACAAATCCGGAATGATCCAAATGAGGAGGCTCCTCCATCTTTTATAGCATTGGTTTCCCTCCAAAACACGTCATAACTTCTCTCTCCTCCACATTCTCATCCTTATCTGTGTAGAAGCTTCTAGAGTGCACGTAGGCCCCCTCCTCTATGTGGTGTGTGGCCCCCCTTGACCCCCCTTGAGTCACAACGTTGTGCTACTAGGCGGATGTCTTATTCTACTAAAGTGAGTTAGACCCTCTTTACTCACTTTTTATTTATTTACAACCCATAGATGGCGAAACTATACAAAATCGAATATTCCAATTAGTTGTCGCTAATTAGGAATATTATAGGATCACTTGGATCAACATTGTATTTCTTTCACCATTATCTAACAATTTCGAGAAAAAATGAGTAAGCAATTTATGAATGCAAACACCTACATACGTGTGACAAACATCAATTGGTTTTCAATATCAATTTATTAGATTCATATCAATGCCTCTAAACTATTATAAACATAAAAACTAAAAGTCTTATTTAACAAATGATAAAATAACTTGTCATCAACATAAAACTGAAATTCTTAGCATATGTCATTGCAGATATGGTTATAATTTTTCATGTATAACGAGGTTTTCATGGAGTAGGTGGTATATATGAGCAAGAAAGGATATTAAAATATGTTATATGTAATGCAACTTCTACAAGAACTATTCATAGTCCTTCATGATATACTCAAATTTCTTCCACGATACTAATCAAGTGTCTAAAGAAGTCATCATCACTTCCAAAATCACATATTTAAACATAAAAGTTGTAAAAATTGAAATTGCTTCATAAATTTTAATAGAATCATGTGCTCAAATCTAAGATATAGTTCTTAAACTCTGAAGCCTCTTCTTGATTGAAAACATGCTAAATAAAGTATAACTAAAGAGAAAGAATTTAAAAAATTCTTGGCACAACTTGAATAACAGTAAATGTTATATTATTTGATTATAACTAAAGAGAAAGAATTTAAAAAATTCTTGGCACAACTTGAATAATAGTAAATGTTATATATATATATATATATATATATATATATATATATATGTATATGTATATGTATATGTATATGTATATGTATATGTATATGTATATGTATATGTATATGTATATGTATATGTATATGTATATGTATATGTATATGTATATATGTATATATGTATATGTGTATATGTGTATATGTATATATGTATATATATATATATATATATATATGTGTGTGTGTATATATATATATGTATATATGTATATGTATATATATATGTATATGTATATATTTATATTTAAATTAAAAATTAGAAATTAATTTATTTAAATATATTAAGTACATAATTATTAATTTAAGAAATAATTATATCAAGAAAAGGCAAGGACAATGTTACAGTGGAATATTAATGCAATACTTCTTCCTTGAACCCTTCAAATCATGAGGCCTATGTTAAAGTTAAGTTAAATACCATTTCTGATCGTGCCAACATGAACGCCTCATGAATAAAGAAATAGATCTTGATTTTCTACTTTCAAAATCAAAGGTTGTTTTGGTGTAGTTCATCCATATTTAATATTGATCACTTCCTATTGAGTCACCTATGTATTATTTCCTTCACGATCTTTGAAAATATTCAGAAGGTCACATTGTTCTTTACCACTAATATCTCCCATGTTCTTGTTTTTTCAGTATCGCTGATATGAAGTTGGTGTTTTTTGTTCTTTGTGAAAATAGTAAAAATTGTATGGAGAGGTGGCTTTCATCACTTCAAGAGCAGTAAAAATAAGGTGATTTAGAAAATAACTCCAACACTGAGAGAGATTTGGTAGCATTTATGGAGTTGGAAAACATTTCTTGTTCTGTGGTGTTAGCTACTCAGCATAGTTATCTTGATTTTGTGTAGAAGAATGAATTTTTATTTAGCTTATATTACATTAACCATTAAATTTCTAACATTCATGGCACACTTTCCATCACATTTGTAAAGAAACTTATAACAAAATATCATACTTTTCTTATTATAGATAAATACTCCTATATGCAACAACGATGGATTTCATCACTTAAGAGCAGTAAATTTTTTATTTATTGAGAAAAAAACTCCAAGACAATTGTAGGGAAAATATAACACAATATCACACCTTTATTATTAGAGCTAAATGCTCCTATATGCAACAACGATGGATTTCACCACTTAAAAGTAGTAAAAACAAGTTTATTGAGAAAACAACTCCAACACATTTGTACAGAAAATTATAACATAGTATCACACTTTTATTATCAAAGCTAACTGATCCTATATGAAACAATGATGGCTTTCATCAGTTCAAGAGTAGTAAAAATGAGTTTATTGAGAAAACAATTCTAGCATTGAGAGAGATTTGTAAGAAACTTAGTTTTCATTCTCACCTAGTTATTGTGATTCAAAACTTTGTTATCATCTTAGATCCTTATAGCATTAGGTATATCTTGAGATCTAATATCATGTTTTTTTTTGTCACGATGATTCAAAAATCAATTATTATACCACAATATTGACTTTCTCATTTTTTGTTTCATTTATGAACCGTTTAAAAAAACACAGGAACATTTGATTTTACACTGTGATCTCCCCAGCATGGCTGGGGGTTTCAAAAATTGGAGAGTAATTTAACTGGTTATTGTTAGAAATTGTTGTACAAGATGGAAAATTTGGATGGTTTGTATACATCATGGATGTCATAAGAGATATCTATTTTGAATTTTTTAGTGTCTGTGGTCACCATGCATCTAATAGGATCCATTTCAACTGAGAACGTCAATACATCACTCTGTGAATGATAAATTGCTGCATCTCTATCCATTTTCTTTGATTTTGGATCAAGTTATAAACAAATAACTCATGAAATACCTAGGCATTTTCTTTGATTGTGGATCTGCTTATAAACTAGAATATACTCTCTCTTCATAAGACCCTACAATATATATTGGATGGAGGGAAAGGTTATGATAAAACTTGTAAAAAGACCCTTGACGGTTGTCTCAACTTAATCTATTGTTAATTACAGAGTGTCAATTTTGTAAAAATATAATCTACAGTAAGGACTCAGTGGGTTTTTTCTTTTATAAGTTTTGTTTGTAATTGAATTTTTTTTTAAATTATAAAATCTAAAATTATAGTGAAAAATCTGAAAGAGTATGTATGTAGTTAGAAACTGTTATGTAGTTAGAAACTATTACAAGTAAGTAATTAAAGGTAAATTTAGTGTTATTTATGAAATGAGAATTCTGAAAATTCATCATTATTGCTCAAGATAAATCATGTCCTATGAAATAATTTGGAAATTAAAAAAGATCACATATTTAAAAAAAAATCATTATTAATTTAGTTTTTTATATATTAAGAAATACTACTAATGAAATTTTAAAAAGATCACATATTTAAAAAAAATCATTATTAGTTTAATTTTTTATATATTAATAAATACTACTCATGAATAATAAAATAGTTGTAACATAAATAATATATAACAAAAAAACCATGTATTTTTGGAATAACAAAATAGTTGTAACAAAAGTAATATAGAACAAGAAAAACAATGGATATTTGGATCTATGAAAATTTAAATACATTTTATTAAGTAAAATTTTAAAAGAAAAATGGTTATAAACATTTAAAAATAATTTTATTAAATAATTAGTTTAGATATATATTATTTATTAGAGGGATCAATTCTTTTTTTACTCAAAACAAAAGGTTCACATATCAAGACATATGATCCCTCTTGGCGCTTGGTAGATCCAGAGTTAAGATTGATATAGGCCATCCTAATTTCCCTCTTTGAATAAACTACATTCCACATGGATACCTTGGGTAAATACCATGGGCTATTTTTATAGCTTACTATTATTTTATTTTATTATTTTTACTTTTTATTGTATTTTGACCTAGTTAAAATGTTCATTACATTATGTCAATATTTTTACTTAATTTACTTTTATTTTTATTTTGTGTTATTTGACATAGTCAAAATGTTAAATTGAGGTTTAAATCTAACAGATTTTTAATAACAACATTTTAACTTAAAATTCACCAAAACTTAAATTCAATCTAACTTATTAAAAAGAAAATGAAAAAAACAAACATTATAAAAAAAATAAAAAAAAAACAAAAAATAAAAAACGATATACTTGTGGATCTAATGGCCTAAAACATTTCAATCGTCTAACATTTGATCCAATGACTCATACATCCACAAGTGGCAGCTAGGGGAGTTGTTTTCAAAGAGAAACTCCTTACAAAGAGGAACTCCTTACAATGTAAATATACAATATTACAACCAAATTATAAATTGTTAATTGTACAATGAGTGCCATCCATCCTGAATTGAATATCGTATTACACATCTAAACCAAGTTGTTAATGTATGTTGGTTGGTCGAAACTTATTTCTAACATAAGGAAACAACATTTCTTAAGTTTTAAATAGTCATTTTATCATAAAGTTGGAATGTGACTTAAGTTAGAGTATGGTAATAGTGATAACGCTAGGTAATAATAATAGGTAAAGGTAAACAATTTATTATTGTTGTTTTAGTGCTTTGTACATGTTAAAAATGTTAAAAATGGTATCATAGCCTAGGTTGTAGCATTGTGGCCTGTTTTGGAAACTCAAGGATAACAAAATTATTAATTATGCACTCAAGAAGCAATATGAGGAGAGGAGATAGAACCACTATCCCTAGGAGACAATCAATAGGAATTGGACATGTGCCTCATATATAAAGCAATATGACGATTCGGGCACAACTGGGAGGAGGAGGTCATAATACAAATGTATTTTTTATAGACAATTCAACAACTATGAGCGGAAATCAAAATCCTAAGAGTCGTTAATGAAAGGCTGAGATTGGAGCAGGAGAGAACTATGAAAAGTCTCTCAGACAGATAAAATAAAAGAAACCCAAATACAAATTTCGAAGATGGAAATAGAGATGAGATGCATCAGGTAAGAGAGGACCACCTAGACTTCAAGGGATGTAGAATCGAAAATGAGGAGGAATATGAAAATGTATTAGGTGGAAGGGGAACCAAAAGGTAAAAGATAGAATTGCAAGGAGAATTCAGGAAAATCAAATACCCGACGTTTGATGGAAAAATAGAGGAATTTTTTGATGCTTGGTTAATGAATATTAACAAAAAATTTCAAATTTATGGATATCATGAAAATTTGAAGGCCAGATCTGTGATTTACCAATTGCAAGGTACAAACACCTTATGGTGGGAAAAAATTAAAACTGTTCGAGGGATTGACGAATAAGAGGTGACTTGGGACAATCTTCAGAAGAATTTCAAAGATAAATATTTAACAGAATAGTTGTATGACAAGAAGGAAAAGAATTTTCATAATTTCAATTTGGGAAAACAATATATGGACGAGTTTGTAAGTAAGTTTACTTCCCTACTGAGATATGTTCTTTATATTCGTGAAGAGAAAGATAAAGTGCAAAATTTTATTAAAATTTTACCAGTCTTAATGAAGGAAACGTTAGAATTTGAAAACCCCAAGACGACGGATGAGCTATTCAGAAAGCCTAAATATGATACAAGGTGATGAATAAAAAAGGGGAAAGTGGAAGAGGGTGGTTAAATAAAAAGTGGCAGAATAATTTATAAAATAATATGAGTGTTAAACATACCATAGCCAAGAATTCACACAAAAATCAGTCAAATGGACCTCCAATATGAAGTAAAAAAATTACCATAATACAAATGAAACCAGGCAAGTTGAGGCATCAAGTAAGCCAAAACTTAGCGTGTCAGAGAAACCACCTTTGCAATTTTGGGGTTATGGGAAACCTCACTATTATAAAAATTATCATCACCATATTAGAACAGAGAAAATGTCCAATGTCCAAGTAGCTTCTGTAGTAGGGGAGGTAGCGAGAAGCATGCCAAGAATTAATGTTTCCTTAGAGGATCATATGGATGAATATCAACCTCCAATGGTAGAATTAAAAGGTATTATAGAAAAATATTTTATCTATATTTTAATAGACCCAGGTGTGAGCTTAAGTTATGTCACTCCAAAAATAGTTGAATTGTGTCATTTAAAATTTTTTAAATATAATAATTCATGTTTAGTACAACTAGCCAGTGGGGAAAAAGGGAGGGTTACCACCAAGGTATAAGGTTTTCCTGTTGAAATAGGAGGGAAACAAATTAAAGTAAATTTAAATACATTTCCTTTAGGATCCTATGATGTTCTCATAGGTATCGATTGGTTAGAAGGGCATTCATTCTTAGTGAATTGTAAATACAATACCATTAGTTTCCTCACTGATAAGGGTGTGAGACAATAAATTCAGGGTATCAAATGAGACATTAAGTTACAACCCATCACAACTAATAATTTAATAAAATTCATTGAGAAGGGTTGTCAAATTTTTCCTGTGAAGGTAGGTTATGATAATTATAAGGATAGGATAACTTCCCTAGCATAGATAACAATTATCAAAAAATGTGTGGATGTCTTTCCCAAAGAAATTTTTGGGTTTCCTCCACAAAGGGAGATTGAATTTACCATTGAAATAATCCCAGTAGTAACACTATTGATAGATTGGAGGTTTCTGTGGTGTAGATTTTCAGATACAGAATTCAGGATATTCATAGTCTTCATTTCTAGTCTACGTTTCGAGTCTAAATCAAGACTCATCATCAGGAAAATCTGCAAAGAAGAGAAAATATTGGGGTAGATAAATAGTGGAGAGAAAGAGCTAAAAAAGGGCTGACCAGTACTTCAAATTTGTAATTTAATTAATTTATTTATTTTTATTTTTTTTAAATTGATAAATATTAAAGAAGGCTCACCAAGGAGTATCTAATTTTTTCATAAATTTAATGAACTTTATTAGGTTGATAAAAGGTTAATTATTATTTATTATTTAAAAATATATATTTATAAGGGTTTTAATATGTTGTATTAAAATTAGTTATATTAAATTTTTTTATCCAATTACTCTCTAAATATTATAGGTTAATGAATAAAGGTAGGAAGTTACTAACCCTAGGATACATGTTTTAGGTTATTTTTAAAGATGTATTTAAGCGTATGAGTAACGCTATTGTCAAGATGTATTTTTAAGGATGTTTTAGGTTATTTTTAGGTTATTTTTAAAGATGTATTTAAGATGTGGTAACGCTATTCTCAAAATCTCCTTACTGTATGAGTATAGATAATTTAACAGACCTTAATATGTAGTTGGAGGAGTTGCTTGATAAGGGATACATTCACCCAAGTGTGTCACCTTGGGGTGCTCCCGTGTTGTTTGTAAGAAATAAGTATGGCACTCTACAATTTGGTATAAGTTAACTATCAAAAACAGGTACTCGTTTCCAATAATTTATGATTTATTAGATCAGGTTAAGTGTCCTCCCATATTTTCTAAAATTGATCTATGGTGAGTTTATCACCAAATAAGGATAAAAGAGGAACACATTTCTAAGAGAACGTTCACGACTATCTATGGTGATTAAGAATTTGTGGTGTTGCCATTCAAGATTACTAATTCCCCAACAACGTTTATGATTTTAATGAATGATATTTTTAATCCTTACTTAGACAAATTTGTTCTAATTTTCATTGATAGCATCCTATTTATTCAAGGAATTTGGAAGAGAATAAGGAACATCTATGGATAGTGCTTCAAACCTTGAGTGAAAATCAAATTTATTAAAATACAGTAAATGCAAATTTTATAAGGACAAAATTCAATACTTAGGACACATTAGCTGATCTACAAGAATATCTATAGATCTTGAGAAAATTAAAACTATCATGGAGTGGATTTTTCTCGAAATGGTTGCAGACATCTAGTCTTTTATGGGACTGGTTAGGTATTATTCAAGTTTATAGAGGGGTTTTCTAGAATTTACTAGCCCATAACATCCTTGCAAAAAAAGGGAAGAGAATTTATGTGGAAAACATAATGCCAACACAACTTTGAATGAATGAAACACATATTGACAACAAAACCTATGTTGAAAATTGTATATCGAGAGAAGGAATTTACTTGATGTTCATATGATTTCAAGGAGGGTGTTGAGGGAGTTTTAATGAAGCAGTGAAGAGTAATAGTCTATGAATCTTGAAAACTAAAATAACATGACAAAAAATATTTTTCTCATGATTTAGAGCTAACAACTGTTGTTCATACTCTAAAAGTGTGGTGGAATTATTTATTGGGGTAGATATTTCTTTTAATGACTGATCATATTAGCCTCACCAATTTCATCAAACAACCTAACTTAAATGCATGACAAGCCACATGGACTGATTTTCTAAGCGAGCTCAACTTTGACATAAAACATTGTAAAGGAAAGGAAAGTTTTGTTGCTGATGCATTAAGTAGGAAAGTGCATTGTGTGTATGAAATCACCTCTAATCAAGTAGAATTATTTTTTTCTTAATAAATAAAAGAAGTTTCTCTAAAAGATCCAGAATCCAAATTTTTATGGCAACAAACTAAACAATGAGATAATTATAGAAAGTAATATTAGTGTTTCATAAATGGTGATAATTTGCTAATGTTCAGAAGGAGAATATATGTTCCTAATCAACTCATGATTAAGAAACTTATGCTAGTTGAATTTCATCAAAGTCGTTATTCTTCCCATCTTGGATATCATAAAGTATTTTCTACAATGAAAAAAATACTAGTTTTGGCCTGGTATGAGAAGGAATATTGTTCAATATCTAGCCAAATGTTTGGAGTTCTAGAAAGTTAAGGATAAACACCAACACCATGTTGGTTAGCTTCGGGCCACTCACTATTCCTAAGGGGAAATGGGAGATGATTACATTAGATTTTATAATAGGTTTATCTAAATATAAAAAGAAAAATGTTTCCATCATGGTAGTGGTGGATAATTTGAGCAAAAAAACTCATTTTTTTCCTCTTAAATCCACTTACAAAACTGTTGAAATTCTAGATATATTTATGGAAGAGATATTTCAGCTACATGGTATATAGAAAGTAGTGATTTATGACAGGGATGTAAATTTCACCTTTGTGTTATGGAAATCTCTTTCTATTTGGTTGCGCAGTGAAATTCAGTTCAGTATGACACAACATCCACAAACATATGGACAGGTTGAACGAGTGAATCAGGTCCTAGAAGACATGCTAAGAATATATGTACTGCAACAATAAACCAAGTGGGATGAGTATCTTCATTTGGTTCAATTCGCATATAACAATGGTTATCATGAATCATTGAAAATGAGCAATTATGAGGTACTGTATGGAAAGAGTTGTAGTACACCTACAAATTGGAGAAACCATGAAGATAAGATAATCATGAAGATGAAATGGTGATATTTTTTTTTACATAATTTAAAGGCTTCCCAAGATCAACAAAAAGTGTATGTAGATGATTAAAGGACTTATAAATAATTTCAAGTAGGTGAAAATGTTTATGTGTGAGTTAAATCGAGGAAAAGCACCTTAAGGGGGAATGGTTATGCAAAGTTGTTGCCTTGATACTGTAGACACTTCCAAATTTTGGAGAGAATGAGACACATAGCATAACAAGTTACATTTTCAAGCCATGTATAGGTTCACAATGTATTGCATGTGTCATTGTTAAATAAATAAATGTATGATTCTAAACATGTTATTAATTGTCAGGATGTAAAGGCCAAACCGAATGGAGAGTTCCTGGTACAGACTTTACATATTCTCGATCATAGATAAATAATGTTACAAAGGTGAGCTATTACCAATGTTAAAGTGTAGTGGAGGCACTTTAGACCGATAGAGGACATCTCGGAAGATGAAGGGTTTATGTGACAAACATATCCTGATATGTTCCAAGGGAAAGAGTGAATATTAGGGATGATGTTTTGCAGAAGGGCGAAGGGTGAGAGATAACACCCCCAGTATTGTAAATATTTGATATTATTTTCATTTAGTTGTTTTTATTTTATCAAACTCTAATAATTAAGGCTTTGAGGAAATTTGAGTAAACTTTCGATTGTTAAAGGTTTATTTTTATTTTTTACTATAAAATAATTGTGATGACTCTTGAAGATCTTTGGAAAATACCCTAAATGAATTCTTAAAAAGCTTATATATAGTTATTATAGTTATCACTCTCTCTCTCATTCGCTAGGGATGAAGCATCTCGATGGAAAAGACAAAGGGGGTTTCTTTTCTTGAAAAAAAATGGTAAAGAGAGAAAGTAACTGAATAAGACATTTGGAAGGTACAACAAGATGCTCCTTAAAGAGTAATTCTTGAGCTAAAATTGAGAAAGTGGAAAACTCCAAAAAATGGGGAAATTTTGTAAGGGTGTTGTCTACCGATGCAACAGAATAACCTAGACGTTAGTTTTTTGTCAGAATCTGGTAAACAAAATTCAAAAAATCAGGTAGTTGGAGTGTTTGAATTGCATTTTTTTATGGTGGAAATGGATTTGGCACCATAAGAAACCCTTAGAGAACCCATAATACTTAATTTTAATGACTGTAACCAATATTTTCAAAAATATTTCCCAGAATTTTTCATAATCTTACTGGAATTTCTGGGTTGTTTTGTGGATTTTTTAGACTACGATGTTTGTAAGTTCTAGGCTAAGTTGAGCCTTGATGCCTATCAACTAACCTTCAAAGGGTAACTGCTGAGATAACTGTTCTAGAATGTTAAGAGCTCAGGAGGAGATCTAAACATGATTTTTGTTCTCGTTGGAAAGGAGGTTTTGTATTTTTCTAGCCCAGTCTCTGGGCAAGTCTAGATTAATACAGACAAGTGTCCATACCTCTTTCCAAAAATATATTATTCCTTGCAATTGTTGTAGACAATATTTCTAAATGTGTGAAATAATATAAGTTTTCAAAGATTCATTTTATACTATCATTAAGTTTATGATGTTTTCTAATTTTATTAAAAAAAAAATAAAAAAAATACAACAATGTGTCAGTACACATCACATGTATAATGAGAAAGGTTGTGGTCAATATAAGCAAAAACTATATTCTGTGAATGAAACAAAAATATTGTATCTCAAATAGTTTTAATAACTATAAATCATATTCCATGGATGAAAAGAATTGGTGAAACTCAGTGAGGTCCAGTAACTGAAAGAATATGAAGAGAACACATTCCTATAAATTAAAGTTGGGATGTTGTTGAGAATTCGTTAATACCAAAACTCGAGGAACTAGGTCACGTGTTTTGGTTGAGTTCCGTAAAAACAAACTCAATTTCGTTGAGGAATAGTCTAGAAACTTGTAGGTTATTATTTCTATTAATCGATATAGAAGGGAAGGAAAATGAGCCTATATGCTTCAGGCCCATCTCTCTCTGGGAAACAGAAGGAGAGGAAAAACAACATCTGGTGAAAGAAATTAAAGAAACACTTCAACAACTAGAGCTAGTCTGAAACCCACAAATATATTAAGTAGTCGAGGAATTAATAACAAAAGCACGAGTTATTGAAAGCATTCAGAGATAAGGAGCATAAAGTTATATTGTACCGTATACTAGCCTAGATCCATATTAACTATGGATCTATCGAGCACCGAGAGGGATCAAATCTCTCGAGGTGCAAACCTTTCCTCAAGTTTTGCACTAAAAAAAGAGGTTTGCACCTCAAGAGATTTGATTCCTCTCAACGCTTGATAGATTCGTAGTTAAGATGGATCTAGGTTGGTTTCAGTCGTGTGAGGCCAAGGAAAATATATCGATAATATGAGGAACATATGATTACTTTTATCAATGGTATGTAAATACATCTAATATTAATATAACCATTTTAAATATGCTACATATGTCTGAGATTTATCGAATCATTTTAATTTTAAATTTTCCTAGTTACCTCATTTTCTTGAGATGATAAGTATTGTAAAATAACTTTAATGGTGAAAAATTGAAATAAAAATTTTGAATGCAATGTGACAATGTAATAATATTGAATGATAGAAAATGTGAATAATAAGAATGTATTCAATTACAAATAGTATTCATTGTGATCAATCTCAAACTATTTTCTTCTACTATTCTTATTGTCACCCTCGTTAGTTTTTTCACATTTTCATATCGATTATATGAAAAGGACAGTTGGAATCATAAACAATTTAAATATTTAGCTTAAATTGTTCTAGTAAAAATCATACCTTCTCTCTCTTGCTCTCCAATATTAATACATTTAATTAATATAACACAAAAATGAATGTGCATTTTCTATAATGTTTTGTGCTTACACTGAAATAAATGCACGCTATTAATCCAATGACTTTAAAATTAATTTACCATCATACATCCAATTAAATAAAATAATAAATCAACATATACACTGAAATCAATGCGTCTAATGCAAGAAATCAAATATGATTAGAAAACAATATCTACACTGAAATCAATGCATCTAGTGCAAGCAATCAAATATGATTAGAAATCAACATCTACACTCAAATCAATGCATCTAGTGCAAGTAGGAAAATACAATTAAAAACCAACATTTACACTGAAATCAATGCATCTAGTGGAAACAATCAAATAGGATTAGAAATCACCATCTACACTGAAATCAGTGCATTTAGTGCAAGTAATCAAATAGGATTAGAAATCATATACATTAAAATCAATGCATCTAGTGCAACAATCAAATATAATTAGAAATCAACATCTACATTGAAATTAATGTGTCTAGTGCAAGTAATCAAATACGATTGGAAATCACCATTTACACTGAAATCAATGCATTTAGTGCTAGAAATCAAATAGGATTAGAAGTCATTTACATTGAAATCAATGCATCTAGTGCAAGTAATCAAATATCATTAGAAATCAACATCTACACTAAAATCAATGCATCTAGTCCAAGCAATCAAATATGATTATAAATCACCATCTACACAAAAATCAATGCATCTAGTGCAATAAATATTCTTCCCTTTCTCCCCCCTCCATCTATATCTATATCCCCCTCCATCTGTCCTTATCTATCTCTTTATCTCACACTGCCAAAGACACACGCTCTCTCACTCCATATCTATCAATATATTTTCCCTCCCTCCTTGTCTCTGTCAATCCCTTATTTCTCTTCACCTTCAATTTATATCTCTATCTGCCTTTCTATATCTATATCAACCCCAAAACATACACTCTCTTTCTCTAATCTATATATCTATTATTCCCTCCTCCTCTCCCTATCCCTCATGTTATCCTCTCTCCCTATCTCTCCATCTTCCTTATCTCTCTCTCTCTCTCTCTCTCTCTCTCTCTCTCTCTCTCTATGTATTTATTCTTACCTGCCTCTCTCTCCCCCTCCATGTCCATGTCTCTTTCCCTACCTCTCTTCACTCTCTCTCTTCCTTTGTCTCCCACCTCTCTCTCTCTCTCTATATTTACATTCCAACTTTGTTACTATATGCCTATCTCTCTCCTTCTCTCCCCCCTTCTCTCCATCTCTCATTGTTGTCTCTCTATCCCACCCCAAACATGCACACTCTCTCTTCATCTCTCCCTAGTCACTCCCTCTCTCTCTAAACTACTCACTCTCTATGTCTTTATTCTTCCCTCCTCTCTCCCCATCCAGCTCCATCTCTTTATCCCCCCCTCTCTCCCCATCCAACTCCATCTCTTTATCCCTCCGTCTCTCTTCGTCTCTTTCAAGTCCCCTCTCTTTTTCTTCCTCTCTCGCCCTCCCGCTTCCCCCATCGATCTCTCTCTCTCTCTCTCTCTCTCTCTCTCTCTCTCTCTCTCTCTCTCTCTCTCTTACCTATATAATCCTCTGTCTTCCCCTCTCTCAAGTTCTCATCCTCCATTTCTCTTTTTCCTCCCTCTATCTGCCCCCTGCCACCCCCCCTCTCTCTCTTTTCCATTAAATTCTTTCTCTCTCTCTCCATTAGCTCAAATACTCTCTCTTCCCCCACAACTCTCTCTCTCTCTCTCTCTCTCAAACTATGTTACTATACCCCTCCCTTTCTCCTCTCTCCTTCTCTCCCCCCTATCTCCATCACTCCTATGTCTCTTTATCTCACCCCTAAACATACACACTCTCTCTCCATATCTCCCTTGTCAATCCCTACCTCCAATTCTCACTCTCTAAGCCTTTAATATTCCCTCCCTCTCCCCCCCTCCAACTCCATCTTGCTATTCCTCCCTCTCTCCACCTCTTCTCATCCAGGGAAAATTTTAAGAACCCCCCTAAATTTATATATATAATAAATAGGTGAATCCCCATGATACATAGGAAAAATGGAAGGCGATTTTATTAATAATATAATATGTATATATAATTTTTTGGCGAATCTCTCACGATATTATATTATCTTGTAAAATCATGGCGAATCACCAGTACAAATGGTGAATAACCAGTACAAAATGGTGAATCATTGTCTAGTGGAGTTCAGGGTGTTGGTTCCAATGAAGATATGGTAGTTGAACCAGGAGTAGAAGGAAGAGAACCACCGAGACCAAGAATGGCACATGGTGACTCGTGAGGGAAGTAGTTCTCGTGTAGTTTGGAAAACACATTCTTCTAGTTTTGCTAAGCGTAGTGTTGTTGCTCATGCTACTACTAGCACTGATATTGAGGTTGGAGAGGAGTTTGAGGAAGCATGGAAGGTAGTAGTGGTGGAGAATTACAAAGAGTACCACATAATGGGCGCCATTTTTCCCTTTGGTATTTGTGCCTGCAAGATCTTTTGTCCATTGGACCAAAAATTAACTGTTCAACCAAAAATCAACTTGACTGAGTTGATTAGGTACGAGTCAACTTAGACTAATCTTCAAAACTATGCTTTGCACTATCCCATATTTATCACACTAATGCTACACAACATTGTGCATTTGCATCCAACTCTCATGCATGCACACAAAATTTTCATTAACATCTATAACCCTAACCAAGTGAGAATTGGTCAACAATTTGCACCAAAGTTTGTTAATGTTGAAAGTTCATAAGAAATTTAGATCCATGGTACCTTAAATAAATTTTGAAATAACCTCCACAAATTTGACCACAATAGAGAAAAATTGTGATAAATTTTAAACCTACAAAAATTAGGATTCATGTTCCTAGGAATGATCATAAGAAGTAGTTGGCATATAGGTCGAGTTTTGAGCCTTGACACATAGATAATGTAATGGATTAGGTCAAAACTTACACATTGAAAAGTCATCAATGAAGAGAAGACAAGATCATTATGAAACACATACTCCAAACTTCCTACCAAATTCTACTTAGTTGTTCGCAACTCAGCTATACATAATCTTATAGTAAATAAAAATTCTACAAAGCCTTCTTCACATAGCTAATAATGGCCATTGGAAGAGAACCCCTTATATAATAGTAATAGTAGCAATCAATAGATTATTTCATATTGAACTTCATAGCCATAGCGCTCCTATGTATTTTATGATGTATTCAACTTGCATTATCAAATATAGATAAAATCATACTTTTGATTGATCCATTTAAAACATACTTGTGCACAATGTTGAATGCAATGCTAGTCAAGGAGTAAAGTCGGTTTAACGTGTAATAATCTATAAAATAATGGAACCTAGATGGAACATAGACTGATTTCATTTAGATATAGGTAACCCTCTGAATGTAGACCATTCCTTGAAGAACATTTTTATTGATGAGGAATTTAATACAATATTCAATTTTCAAACTAAAAATATTATTTCTATAGATTTGTGTATGGGGTAAACAATAAATAAAAAATTTAACTATCCTTGGGGTGGTCAATATTTATAAATTTTATTTATACTTGCTTTACCATGTATATCATATACCTATCAATCACAAACATGAAAAGATGTGGAATTCACAGTGATGATCTGCTCTGGAAACACAACCAACCTTTATTATTTCCAATATTAACTTTTATATAGTAGCACATATGTAGATAAAATTTCCAGCTTCCAAAGAGACAAACTTGCTTCTCCAACATGATGGCACATTCTTAACTACTAACATTTCTGATTGCTGAATGTAAGAAAGCTTTCTAAGTACATCTAATATACTGCGAGGGTCAAACTCCTAGACTATGTTCTTTTTTACCATGTATCTATAGGTTGTAGCCTTCTTCTTGTTTGAAGAGGAGTTGTCTATTATTAGAACTACCTTCCCTACCTCTGATGCCTTGAAGGAATTGCAAATTGACTCATCGGATGAAGACAACTTTTTGTTCTTGTCAATTAGAGTTGAATAGCTTCCCTGTGCACTCAACACAAACTCTGACCGATATGAAACATCCCACCCACCAACTATGAGGTCCCATAGAATTGTTGCTCCCGCCTAAACAACAGACAACTTGAATGTGAGAATTCAAAAACAAAGAAAAATCCCAATCCCATATATGTTGAGGATGAACTCGATCTCAAATCCAAAACCCATAAAATTTATATCCAAAAATAAAACTCATCAAATTTGGAAGTATATTGGAAACAAAACCGAGGCAAAAGAACTAAATTTGAATGCAAGAACTGACACAAAATATGAAAACTTGAGAAATTTTTTACGTACATTATTTTGTTTGACAAAATAGATCAGGGAAGAAAGACCTCAGGGAAGATCACACTAGACTAGGGGTACGTAAAAACCACCAAGGTGAAGCATGGGAACAAGAATACAACAAAAAATTATCTATAATTTTGTTCAATCAGTGATCCATCCATAGGACAAAATGTTTCTCCTAGGGGTTACCCACTTGGGTGTGTAACAAAGCCCATCAAACAGTTTATGAAGCTATTGACCCTTCTCCTTTAAGAGTGAAAATAAAATAACATAGGAGCGATAGAGGAAAGAGAGATATTTGGTGTAGAGGATTTTGGACACCCTTAATCTTCTCATTAACCTAAATAATATCAGAAGTTAGAGATCTGTTTTCAAAGAAACAATAAATTTAAAGTGGCCAGTCGAGGATATGATAGCTGCTCAGGTGAAAGAAAAATTGGAAGGGATCAAGAAGATAGTAAATATATGCATTTTTAGCACAGATTCTACCATATAAGCTCAACAAGAATAATGGACACTGGTAGGGATTGAAGAGGAACTCCTAGCATCACGGAAGAAGCCACAAGCAGTTATCATTAAAAGAGAAATCATCCTAACTACTGCCCTCTAAATTTCTCAACATTTTCTACCCGTCTGATGTTTGGTCAGACAGAAAGCCTGTGGCTTGCCAGTTGTGGTTCTATTATTTTATTGAGCAACAACTCTGTACATTTGAGACAATAATAAAAAGAATATTTCAATTATAAAAAAGAATAGACTCTTTATTTTTTAATGCTCAGTCTCTTTCTTATTCTTTAACTTGAATATAGTGTGAATATTGTCAGAATAATCTGCTAAATATGAACATAGGATGCATCACTGCTAAAAAGGTTTGGCTAAGGTGAATAACAACCTTTCATCTTTGACTTTTGAATTGTTTGGAATCTTGAGGGGAAAGATTGGAGAGGCAGGGGCCAGGCTTGGTTCAAGAGAGACAACTGGGAATTGGATTGCATATTTGCTCTGTGATATTATAATTTATAGATGAGACTAGATAGACAGACAACCTCGAAGGTTTACTATTGCTCTGTAGACTTTCAAAAGGCTTTTGGCACTACACTGTTCCCAGGAATTTACCCATCAAGCAGCTTCGTGTCCTTGGACTACTTGAGGACATTGTTTCTGGTGTGATGCAGCTTTATGATAGAATGATTGGCAATTTTTGTGATTACTACAGATTTTCTTAAGGTATCACAAGTATTGGGGGTGTCAAGTGGGTGTGTGTTCTCTCTCCCAGACTAGTTGGGATCTACATTGATTACCAGCAATTCATCAGGGAATTTACTCAATCTCAGGATGGTTGCCTACTTCATCAGATCCTAGTTTCATTCCTTTTATTTGTAGATGTTGTTGTATAATTGGCCTCCACTCCAGAGGGGTCATAGAGTCAACTCGATGCATTGGATAGATTTTGCAATAATTGATAACAGACAATTAACCTTGGGAAATTATGATCGCTAATACCACCAAAGAGGCCCTCTGCAAGTATATCATTTTCCCTTTCTGTGGAAGTTAATGGAGATTACCACATTTTATGCATAGGGGTTGAAAACCATTATTTTTCGAATATTGAGAATGAATTAAAATGGATGTTATATTTTGCATAGTGATCATCAAAATAATGGATGTTATATTTTGGACAGTGATAGTCAAAATCAATCTTGTGTTTCATGCTTGTATTGAAAATGAATGTTGTATTTGAGGCAATAATGATAAGTAGTTCTACCAAGGAATCCATCTCAATCTCATCCTTTTATTATGTATTCCTCTGCAGCTGTACTTATGTAATTACAATAGGTGACCCATCAAATTGCAAACCTATCTGAAATGAATACTGATCAGTCCCATACAGGAGAGTTTAATAAATATAAAGTTTTATGAAGCCTTCAATATAGCAGTCTTTCTAGATTTCAAAAACTAGGCTCATATTCTGTCAACTTAAAATGTTACCTACATTAACAAAATAGAAGGATAGCTGTTGTAGAAAGCAGAAACTGCTTGCAGAATACTCTACCAACCATGTGGTGGCCAATGTCGACCTTTATGTAACAAAGATAAGTGTTGAAAGATCAGTAGACTAGACACAATTTTGTGGATTACAGGCTAATGAGATTGCCTAATACATCAACACTTAACTGTGACCTCAGGTGTTTCAATATTAAAAATGATTTATAACATAGACAATTGAATTGATTTTATTGTTGATATATTATTGTTATTTAACTGAAATTATAGTAGGAGTCAATTATGGCATCTACAAGATACTCGTATTTGGATTAACGCAGCCCAGCCAAGGAGATATGCCCATCCTTTGTCAGGTAGACATGCCACTTCTTTGTCATGTTCTCACTCTGTTTGAATTGAAAAGATGTATTCCTTCTCATGAATCATCTGCAGATGAAAGACATCCAATGGAACCTTTTTCAAATGAAAGCCTTGCACATACTTCTATGGAATATTCTTCAGTAGCTTCCATAATTTCATGAACAACATTATGGAACAATGATTGAATTGTCCACAATTACAGACATGATGAGAATTATATTTCACATCCTTGGTAAAATACAAAAAAATTAGATCAATGTGATAATAATTGCAGTGTTTATAAAATCATAAAGCTTGGGTGAATCCATGTGCAAAATGTGTGGATCGTTAAGAAAATGCATGAAAAGCCTTTTGATTTGAATGTTCTAATATATTTATATTTTACAACTTTATATAAATTCCTATTATGTTAACAGTGAACACCACTCCACTGAGACAACCATAGTACACCTCTTTTAGAATGATAGGCTTTTACTGTACATATAATGCCATGGAGATTCATCCAGCAAGCACCAACAGTGTTTGAACTTTGAACTATGGAGGCAATTTGAAGAAATCCTCAGGTCACCAGGACCGATCCAAGATCACATGTAGCACCCTATCAAATGGTGCATACCTCATGATACCTCATGAAAATAGATGTGATCGTCTGATAAGTGGAGATATGTATTTGAGCCCTTGGTGTCACCAATGCCAAAAGAAATCAAAAAATACTAATTAAACTCCTGGTGATTTCTTTATCTTGGCACAACTTTATCAAATGGTTAGTTGTTTAAAAATAAAAGTTGAGATCATGCTATCTCTGTGTCCATTCCAAACAGTGTTTTCATTTTATTTGTTATTTTCCAGCTGTAGCTACATCAACTATATATGAAATATTAACTGCACAAAAACAGACTTAGAGACATGACAGCCAGTCGGAATTGCACTTTTTCACTTGCATTAAGAGTTACAATTTCAGCAAACCTGCAAAGTTCCCTAGGAATTGTATAGACACCTTTCCCTTGAGCAATATCATCCCACACAGTCCCTTCATATCTGGCCAAAAGAAAAGAAAAGGTATGAGAACAGTAAATCCTGAATAAGTTTATATGCAATTCTTAATTTTATGCAAAGAGAGGCCAAAAAATTGTAAATTTTGAATTCAAAATATTGCCTTCTTAACTATTGAAAAGGATAATTCCAAGTGCAAAGACAACCTTAACAATGCCAGTCAAATAAATAACATCCATCAAATGTTAATTGTTTTAGTGCTTCTCTGCTGGTTAATGTTGAGAATTTGGAGGGCTTGAGATTAATTCAAATTCTCTTTTTGATAATTACTTGTGAATTTACTTGAGTTACTTATGTCTTCTCTTGCTTAGCTTAGTTAGTCTTTCATCAAGTCAATTACCAAAATACAAAAGACACAAACTTAGGCTCTTTGAGCCAAGGAAAAACCTCTCCCTCTTGGAGAGGAAAACCCACAAGAAATTCTTCTTATAGATCTTCAAATGACAAGTACCATGACCAAGACTCAGACCCTTGACCTATGAATGCCTTCAAGACCTTGACACTGCTTCTAAGACTTCCTCCAATGCTGATCCTTCCTTTCTTCGCCAATGTGCACTCACCTGCATCAACATTAGAGAACTCGGTCTCTAAGTTTATCTTGAGATCTTCCTTCTCATCCTTTTTATGCACATCAGCTTTATCCACTATTTCAGAATGTAAAACTTATGTTCTTATCCAAATTTATATCACAGATGTATCCGCATAAAAGTATCACAGATCCTGAACTTGTTCGAATTCCTTACTTCTGTTCTTACTGAAATCTGTACTTCTCTAACCTCTGAAATCAACACCCTTTTAACCTTTGTGATCCGCACTTGTTCACTTATGAAATCTACATTTCATCACTGTTGAAATCCACACTTTATCATTGTTGACATTTCAGAGAAATCCGCATCCTTTTCTTCCTTAAGTACGCATTGTTGTCTTCTTGTAAACCCACGCTGTTTACCACTGTAATCTGCAGAGGAATCCACACTTTCCTATTGTTACTTCTTTAGAGAGGTCCACATATTCTTCTCCCATCAAATGATTCGCAGGTCATGCTATATATACAGTGTTTTTTTATGCTTTTAGGCCGACCCTACACCAAGGTTGTAGGAGGACTTCTTCACTGCAAATAGGCCGACTTACTCACTATAGAATTAGGCTTATCTTCAACGTTAATTGAGGGCAGCCTTGAGGGCTGTTATGAGCCATTCTTCCACAAGGTCTTGGAGGAGATTCTTCAGACTAGACACTTTATTTTCGCTACTCTTAATTACATTTCTAAACCAAATAATGTCACACCTCCAATTTCACCCCAAAAAAAAAATTTCCTTTGCGAATGCAAGCTAGTGAGCCTAGGGTTATTATGACATATCAATCCCTTCACGATGATAGTTTTCATTTCATCATGTTTCAATAATACCCTCTGTCACTATCTCTCGTCTTATGTTATTTTTATTATAGTTAGGGAGATGGTTTATACGAACCAAATCTTTACACAGGTCTCGTATATCCATTCTCCTTTAGCTTAATAGTCATGTATCCCATTATGAAATTATTAAACTCCAACGTAACCCATATGAACTATGAGCATATGTTATATAGATTGCGTTGTATGGGTTGTTGCCCAAGGCGTTTTCAACCTTTCGAATAGCCATCGTTACGATGTTTATGTTATATATATGGTTATAGCCTTGTCATAAAATTCGAAATGCATATTATTATGAATGGACTTTCCTCATGCGCTTGGTCTGATATGACCACTCATCCTCAGATTTTAAATAGATTTAATATATATATATATAGTACTGGCTTTGGGTATAAATATGCACATAGCGTGCATCGTCATCCCAGATTGGGTTTCTATGGGCTTCGTCATGGTGAAATTCTTATCCACGTCAGTCGTTGAGTTAATTAAATGAGTGTTGCATTGTTTTATGCCCTTTCGTTGGCTTACGTGGTGAGTCCACGCTGCCGGCATACTCAGCCTACGTGGTGATCAACACCCACGCAGATACTTGCACAGGACATACAGAATTCAATTCTCATCTGCATTCATAAATTTTGATACGACGGTATTAACTCTCCCAGACTACCCCTCGATCCGTGGCTTAACTGTTCCGATGCTGCCAAGTGGACGATGGCGATCGTTTTCAGTTAGGGTTCATGTGGTTTAATGAAGTCTTATATAAGTTTAGAGGGTGGAGTTTAGTCGGTTTCCGCGCTCATCAGTTGCAGACCTCCTCCGCGTCTGCGCCATTCCACCTGAAGGTTTCGACTCTACGTTGCAGAGAGAGAGTATGGCGCCTCTCGTTCCTCAATACGCAGTCAGGTAATCCCACCCCCACGCACATTTTAATTTTATTGCAGGCGTGAATGGTTCCTAATTCGTTTGTAAAAGCCATATGCTTGCTTTGAATATATATATACATTGAATGATCAGTAAGGTGAATGCGTCTGGTTTGTTTTTCGATGTTCAAGGTCTCCGTTCAGTGCGTCGTGTAGTTGGTTTGTAATTTCAGAGTTAACTTCAATCCTTCTCTAGTTATATTTAAATTGCGACTGATTTGTGCTATACCTCTTGAGTAGCCTGCGTTGCCTCTCCTCAGGCAGATGCCTCCTGTTCCATGGAGATATATGAGGTATGTTCTTTATTAGTACCATTTCAGCATATAATTATTGATTTTGTCGTGTCATTCTCGAGGGTAATTTATATTAATCCCTCTCTGTGGAATGGTCGATGACAAGGCTAGACGCGTCTGAGGGTTTGCATTCCACAGGTAATAGTTTTTAATACCGAGCTTATTTTATTTATGCGCTTATTTCTCTACGATGGCGCAATGACTAACTTGCGTTTGGGTCGTTTTTTGTCTTCTACAGGTAAATCCAGAGAACTCATGTGCACTTATGATAGTAGAGAGTGACCCTTTCAATCGTGTGCACGCTAACCTCGGTCGCTTGGCCCTCCAGGTCGGTATACGTATGGGGTTACTTCTCCTCTCCTGATGTGTTATCTCATGAGCGTCGAAACGATGCTTCTCTTGTGATGTTGCGCAAGGTTGCATACAGAAACGAGACTCACTCTTCGAGTCAGGGTTTTCGTTTTCTTCTTGTTAGCATTGTCATCCTTGGATGGCGCTTGTCTAAATTCGTTCTGTTGAGATGGGGGTTGTGATTTATGTACCCCAGCCTGATAGGCTCAGTATGTCTTTTGAAAATTTTGGACAATTCTATACTCCCTATTGTCTTAGGTCGATTTTAATATACTCTGCCACAATTTTAAATGTACTGGGACTGTATGAATAATGCGTATAATTTCATACCATGGCATTTGGCTTTGTTTAATTTTCTCATCTGAGCTTATTTTGTTTTCTGGAAGTGCTACTGACATTCCAGATTTCTTAATTGCGTACATCAGGATTTACAGGTAGTTATATATCATATTTACCTATTCCTCTAATGTGCTTTGTTCACTCTTTTCTGTGTAAATTCTATACTTTGGTATTTATAGCATAATTACAGTTGCCTCTGCTCCTGGTTACACTGAACTGGTTTTATACCTGACTGTCTAGACATATGGACAGCTTGCTGGACATTTATGAGACCATTCTTATTTATCAATAGATGATTAATATGTATGAAAGTCTAGAATTTATAATTTCTCATTTTTCAAAGGCATGTAAGCTTAATTCTCAAAGGTATATAAGCTTAATTCTATTCTCCAGTTTCTTCTCATTTTCTTGTAATTAGTTACAGCTCGTATCTACCTATGTATATGATGGTAGCTGGATTCTGAAGAGCTGGTAATGGGATTTGGAACTCTTTTCACCTTCCTCATAGTCAAGGGAATATTGGTTAAATAAATGCTACTGTGTATAATGTTGCAATTTATTTACTTCTTACTCCTATGCTTCTCAACTGCTTACTCATAATTTCTGTACTCTATGTATTCTTTCTCAGTAATATGATATTAAAATAGATCCATGAGACCATTGTCTGGTCCTTTTCTATTTATTTATTTACGAATATCTACTACTTTCCTGCCTAGAGTAAGGGCTTATGGACTACCTTGTTGTCTAAGATCATTTTATTTCCTGCAATTATAATGGAGTGGTTGGCTGAACCCGATGTCAGTCTATTGAATCTCTCCCTCTGTTCTTCATAAACAGTATAAGTTGTAAATAATATCCTGCTATTGTTCTAGGGTACTATAGTTAATTCCATTTCTCTCTATGATAGCTGAAATAAAAATTATGCTTGGAAACAGAAGCAGATTAAACACAATTCCACAGTGTTTCCTGAAAGAACAAGGTTTCCTCAGATTTAGACCCACCCTGGGTTTAAACATTCTGTGGAATTCTACTTTACAGGATGTTCCTCTACAATTATAAAGAGTGATCAGGTTACTACCTGGTGCTTACATTCTGTTAAATGTAGACTAAAAATATGAACCAACTTAGAAATAATTTTTGTTTTTATATGTAGCCAATTCATACTATAACAAACAATAAGACAATTTTCTCAGAGACATACCACTCGTGCAGTAGACCAACCTCCCAACCTTAGAGTTCTTCTGTCTCCTAGAACTCACCCACGAGCTGAGATCACCTCCTATAGCAGATTAACCTCAAATATGTACAAGAGCAGCTTATTTAAGCTATTGTTCCCCAAGTCTGTTTCTAATTCTGCGTCCAGAATCTCAAGATGCTTTTCTTCCTGTTTGCCTAGGCTTCCCACTTAGGGATTCTTTAAAGCTGTTTTATGCTTTTCCTCAGCTTTCCAGCTTTTTACCTCTTCCCAACTACTTTCCTCATCATTGGGGAAATTCAGATTTTTCCTCAAAAATCTAAATTTAAAACTTACTATCTTCCAAGGATTTTTTGAAAGATTGTGGGGAAATATTTGCCTCATCCATCCTCACAGATTTAGAAAGTGATCTCATCATCTCATTTTTGGTCAATTTGCACCACAATAATTTATTCATTTCCTCAATTAAATGTTGAATTACATTCACAAAATAATTATCCTTTGGGGTCCACTCCCCTTAGGATATAAAGTTCAAGTATCTAACTTTAAAATGCAATCACATGAATTGGGGGTGTTACAAATAAAATCCACAATAGACATCAAGAAGAAGTCAATTGACCTATAATAAAATCTTGCTCATGAAACCCATGAAGCAAGTACAACAAAAATACATTTATTATTTTTGTCTTCTTCTTTACATAAATTCATAATTACATAGTCAATATGAAGATCGATCCTAGTTAAACTTTTTAACATTTAACATAGTTGTATGTTAAATTGAATCATCCCATAAGCAATTTCCAAAGAAGTTAAAGTGTGAACTGTTGCAGCAAAATCTATCACATAGCACAAAGCCTCACTAGGTGACGTAGACAATGTGCAACACATGAGAGTGTTACTCTCTTTAGTGGCGGACACAATCCAACACAAGGGAAGCTTCCTTGGTAGGGCTTAGGGATCAAGTAACCCAAGGATCTATCAAGCACACCATGTCTATCAAGCACCCACATTCTTGCCAAGGTTTGGGACTTGGGAGCTCCCCATGGAGACGAGAAAGAAAATGAGTGACGAGCAGAGTAAAGAAGAAAATGAAAGGAATCGACCATGAACTTGTTTCTAGTTTCAACTGGGGAAGCTTGAGGCTCAAAGGTAACTCTGTTTATTAACACCCATGTTCTCACCAGGGCTTGGGGCCTCCCCAAGGAGACAGGGGAACAAAATGTGTTGAAAATGTTAGCGAGAAAAGGTTCCTTGATTTGTGCCCAAAATCAAAGGAACAACAACGAGTTTCTCCTTGAGCATGTGAGAGTTACTATGAGTTAGGAGCTAATTCCTAAAAAATAGGACGATTTCCTAAAATTTAGGGCAAATTCCTAAAACTTAGGAGTGCAAGAAGCAGTTGATTAGCACTAATTAGTGGAAGGCCGAGTTTATTGTCTTCTAGTGTGAGTTATTTTAGGTAAAGGTTGAATTGATTGATTCAGTCTCCTAAATTATAGAAATTATGAGTTAACACAGCCAGTGAGAGCTTTTGTTAACTAGTCAATCAATGGTTCGACTTTCCTTAAATAGAACTTGCCAGTAATAGCCTAATCGGAGTGCTTATAAGGAGGAATGAAGACACAATTTGATCATTGTCTTGTGAGCACGAGTTGGTGAGACAAGACAATAGAGCTCACGGGTTTGTGAGAAGGTTGCACAAGTTTATGTGTAGAGCTTGTTAGAATAAGGACGTACAAGAGGAGCTTGTGCGAGTATTGAAGAAGGCAAGCAGATCAGGGGTCTTGCAGATAGATTCAGCTTAGTACAAGAAGATTAGGGGTCTTGCAGATAGGTTCAGCTTAGTACAAGCAGAGAGAATTAGATTGTATTCTCTATTAAAACAAGTTGTATTTGTAAGAGATATATTGCTCAAATTTCTTCAATAAAATTCTCAAACAATCAAAGGGTTTTCCCAATTGGGTTCCCTATAAAAATTTGTGCCTTGATTATTGTGATGGTGTGTTTATTTTTGTTCCTATTCCATTGCAAAATAAGTAGAGAAATTATGTGTGTATATGAAAAGAAATTAGTTTCAGATTGTTCATATTAGCAGTCGCAGAATTTCGTGGATTTTCTACAAGGTATCAGAGCTATTGGAACAGATTTAAGAACAACAACAATGCTAATCTTTCAAGAAGAAGGACGTCTGAGTTAGGTGAGCTGCAACTTGTATAAGAATCTGTCCAAAGGGAGAAAGACGAGATTTCTTGAGGGTTCTTTGTGTTGGGGCAGGCCTAGTTAGAGGAACTCGTTGACAGATTTAATGGTAGTTTTGTGCATGTTCTAAGAGTGGTAATTCTCTGTGAAACAGGCCGCAGTATCTCTATTTTGTTCAGGAAGGGCTGAGCTCTATTAGGAGAATACCTGGGCATGGTTTTTGTCTTGAAGCATACCTAAGTCAAGGGCAGAAACACCTAACTGAACAACGCAGGAGGCAGGGTCTCTAAGAAGGGAATTTTGCTGGGATAGAAGCGAAATTCGACCAAGTAGGAGCATCCTTGTAGTGACCATAGTGTGCCCTAACTAGAGGACCGAAATTCAGAAGGAAGTGCACAAGCCAAAGTGGTTTAGACAACAGAAAGAAGGGTACTTTCTAAGGTATGTATGTCCCTATGTGGTTGATGATTTTTCTAGGTGTTTGAGTCCAGATTTAGGACAGTTTTGGTGGACATCTTATGTACTGTTTGGAGGGCAGTTAGAAGGTGTCTTTGGTGCCCTAAGTCCAGCATTTGAGAAGGACATCAAATCTGGTTGGAACAGCAGAATTGTTGAAGCTCAGGGTTGATCCTTGAAGGGACAAAGGAAGCAGCCAAGAAGGCTTAGTATTCAGCCCTAGTTCAGTTTAAATACCATTTGGACACCACAAGGTATAGTACTCAAATTATGACCTCCTATTATAATCTATAAAATTGAAGCTGTGAGATGAAATCAAAATTTTGCAACAGTAAAAGAAAAATCAGGTATGTTTCAATTTTTCTAAACCATGCAACTCCTTAATGCATTTTAGCAATTTTGCATTTGAATTCCTTACTATAGATTTACAAAATCCTAGCTACAGAAGTAACATACTAAATGAGATGGTAATAGTGAATTAACATTTTGTAGCAAGATTTTGTAATAGTTTGGTTCTAGGTGGAAATATTAACTTGATTGTGGGTAAACAAAAATTCAATAAATGTTTGTATTAAAGCACAAGGTATGGAAAAAGATGGTGCTAAGGTATATCAAAAAGAAAATATGATTGCAGTATCAGAAACATACAGCAATTTCAGAATCTATTTTGAGGCGCCTGCCGGTATTTGGATCAAATGTTGTGCAGGCGCATCATACAATTTCAATATCTATTCTCACACAATCAAAACTTGTTTTGGATATAATCAGCAGCAGCTAGACACCATATCTGTATTCAAAGACATAGGAGAATGTGTGGGCATTATTTAGGGAATTCTGTATGATAAATTTCCTCCATTTATTGTTTTATTGGTCGGATGTCTACAAAATGTGATCGGATAATTTCTTATATGGATGTTACTCACACACATATTTCCCATGCATGCCCTCTGGAAAATTTTTTTAGTCATTTTATTTGCAGTAAACAGTTAAAAATATTACAATACATCATCTATTGTCACTTTTGTCAAGAATTTCCGTGCCAACGGAGGAATTGTTTTGGATTGATGAAGGGTTGCCTGGATGGATATAATACCCATGGATATAAATCAGGGTTAGCATGCCATGGCCTTCTTATAATTCCTATATTTGATGTTTTTGAAGATAAACTGTGATGTACCAGACCAACCTCATGCCCACTGGCAACGTTTTCCAATTTCCCTTCCATTAATTCTCAACTTTGATACCAATAATATATTATGCCCTACATATGATATGACCATGCAATCATTACAAGATGCAATTCCCTACATAACTTATAATAAAAAACAAATATAAATATAAATGTGCACAATATCATTGAGGTTAAACACATTATTGGACATAACAAACAACATTAACGCACAATAACCAAAATGCTTTTGAAATCTCTGAGTGGCTGAACTTCTTTAATAGCAGTAACCAACTTCTTTGACATGGCATCCAAATGCCTATTCGATTGAGACTACATCTAGGGAGTGTTTTTCATCAATTCATCTTGTTCTAAGGGTGCCCTCGGATCAATAGCCAATTCTCAGGACAAAGTTTTCTTCTCGAGAGAGATAATTCCCAACTAGCACATTTCCCTTCAAATTTGTCTCATTTTCAATACCTTTTTTAAACAGCTCCACACAGTTGGCACTAATATCTTGAATAAATTTATTCCTTGTAAATCAATCAAACTCAAGCTCACCCACTATAGTCTCAAATTGTGATCTTTCTTCAGTTTTTCTCTACATCTGTTCAGCTAGTTTATCTAATTCATCATACATGATATCAAAAAAGAAGAAAAAATATGCACTTTTTTCATCTCCTTCATTGTCCTTGGTCTAAACATGTAAGGAATGAGACACCTTTTCATTTTCTGGATCCATCCTATCTTGTAGTCCAATAAAATTTCTAAGTCTGTGGAGAGTCTCATAAAGTACTCTAACATGTGATTCTATTTCTTCTTGGATGAGTTCCAATTTCTAAGTGAGTTCTTCAAATAGTTTTTGTATGTCTGTATTTTCACAACAACACAATTAAATTTTTGATAATTACTACGAAAGGATCATGTAATAAGAGGGAAGGGCACTAAAGGATTTCACAAGAAACAAGGAGACTCTATTGTGCACTTGAATATAGTTGGTAAGGCATTTAAAGAATTGACATGCAAGTCTTTGGCTATGTTGCTATATGGATCTAATCTATTCAGTTACCTATGAAAGAGAGTGGCCTTCACAACCCTCCAATTCCAAGAGGTGAGTATAACTTTATTACAAAATATAGGTGGGAAAACTTCTTGTACATGGTTCCTTATATATAGTAACTCAAGAAAAAAGTATAAGCTTTAACCAATACACCAAGGGAAAGAATACAACAAGATTTTACTTGAAACTGTCAATTTTCTGTTTTTCCTTATATGAATTGATAGAAGTGGTCATATTGAAGGGGTTTGAAATAGATTTAAACAAAACATATTTTCTTATTTAGCATGAGTAATTGCATTAGTAGTGATACCGAATAATTGAGTCTATATCTTAAACCCTGCAAAATTTAAAGCTACAAAAATTGCAAGTAATGAAAGTCACTTATTAGGATATAATAATGGATTGCTACATGCTTGTAATGCCTAACAACATTTGATAAAGATGCCTTCATCACCTTTCATGATGGAAAACATTAAGCTTGGTCCTGGCACTATTAGCATGCATGGCCATATGCGATGATTTATATTTCAGCTGCTTACATCGATCAGATTGTTGTAGGATCCACCACTGAGTTTTTAGATGTGCAAATCTTTCTTCATATTTGACACTCAAAAATATATTTTTGTATTTTGTATTTTAAAAAACATCGATTGAATCATAACATGGGAGCTATCAATTATGTTAACCAAATTTCTAGCTGGTAAAATAAAATCTTGTAACCAAAATGTCAAACAATAGCTATAAACAAGAGGCATGTGGGTGGGCTTGGGGCTTACTTGACAGTATACAACCTCCAAACCCCCATCTTGATCTCAACCTCTGAAGTGGCATTAATGATGAAGAGAAGGCCAATTCTACAAGTAAACAACCCTTTGAGTAAGCTAACATTAGTGATGAAGAGAAGGCCAATTGTAGAAATAAACAACCCCTTCAACAAGCAAACACCAATAACATAAAGAACTTATCCGACCGCTTGTAAACTCTGCACGGTTAGGCTGACCGTTAGGGTTAGCGCCTATCCAAATTTATTTATGGGTTTTCAAATTTAATATTGTGGTAAGATCAAACTAATACCTTTATCCTTAAACACTAGATGTCATAACATGACAAAGATCGAACCCTTTTTTCCATGATATGCTAAACCAAATCCTTGATTTGGCTTTGATTAGTTCGAGACTAAGCTTATAAACCCATGAAATATTCATCCATGAAGGGGACATTGAGTTTGGAGTTCAATTTCAGAGGGTTAGAGGAAGTTTTTGTTTTCAACATTGCTCAACCATTTGGAGGCGGAATTGAGCACAGAGACAGGCGTTGGAAAGCTGAGAGAGAGATTCCTGTTGTCAGTGACCAGAAGTGCCTGCGAGAATGATCAGTCTAGTGTTTTTTCTATTTAAATACTTCCTCGGGTCAATCCTAATAAAGCGAATGCCCATCTTGAAAGCGGACTCGGAGACGTAGTCTGCTAGGGACGAACTCCGTAATCAATGTTTGTTGTGTTTTCATTCTTAATTTGTGGCTGATTTAATTCGTAAATGATTTCCTTCAGTCTTCCATATTCAAGAATTCATCAGCTAACGGTCAATTCACTTAGTGGAAAACTAATAAAACTAACTCAGCACATAATCGATCACATTCAAATCACCGTGGGTATCTGGAAATCACTGTCACACCTAGAAAAATACATGCCAATGACAACAAGAGAACCAACTACACATATGCATGTACCATGAATGCCAAATATAGCAAGGAAATCACACATGAACATCAAGACTACACTCTATAGGATTTACCACCTTATGATACAACCAGGATTTTTATTCATTTATGTGGATCACCAATATGGTGAAAAATCCTAGGAAAAGAAAAAGGCGGGTAGAACTTTAAAGCGGGACATTGCTAGAAAATATTGTTTGGAAGGAAAATAATAAATAACTATGGATTTCATCAAAAGGTGTGAGAAAAGTATAAGCTTTGACCAATACACCAAGGGAAAGAATAGAACAAGATTTTTCTTGAAACTATCAATTTTTTGTTTTTCCTTATATGAATTGATAGAAGTGGTCATATTTAAGGGGTTTGACATAGATTTAAATGACAAAACCTTTTTTTCTTATTTAGCACGAGTAATTGCATTAGTAGTGTTACTAAAGAATTAAGTCTATATCTTAAACCCTGCAAAATTTAAAGCTAGAAAAATAGTAAGTAATGAAAGTCACTTATTAGGATACAATCATGGATTGGGGCACACTTGTAATGCCTAACAACATTAAGCTTAGTGCATAGCACTATTAGCATGCAGGGTCATACATGATGATTTATCTTCTAGCTACTTACATCGATAAGATTGTTGTAGGCTCCACCACTAAGTATTAATAAAATAGATTTTGTTTTTTCAAAGTGATTTCCATTATATTCTTATCGTGTAATTAGCTACAATAAATATAATTAGAAAACCTCATCAATTTTGTTGTGATATTATAAATGGTCTTAAACTTTGGAAGAATGTAAAGTACTTTTTTTGCTAATTTCAGTATAATATATATTATGGTATTGTTATATTATATTTGTTTTGGAATTTAAGTTAAATTTAGATAAAAATTTATTTATAAAATATTGTTATCAAAATAGTTCAAGATTTGATCAATGATTTTTAATTTTTAATATAAAAAATTAATTTTCTATATATTTTGAATTTATAAATAAATAAAATTTAATGTCATAAATTAACTAAATATCATTATAACTAATTTAATTTAATTTAATTCATTTTCATTCAAAATTACAAATAAATACAATCATAATTCATAACTTTTTCTAAAATTATCAACTAGAAACAACTTTCACATATAATGTTATTTAATTCATTTGCATGAGAACCATAAATAAAAGAGAAATGTGGCCTGCTTAGATACAAAATCAACGAGTCTAGCTCATTTGCATCAAGAATCATAAATGAAAGACAAATGGATCGTATTTGATACAAAATCAACAAGTTTAATTCATTTGCATCAAGAACCATGGCATCAAGAACCATAAATAGAAGAGAAATGGCTCCTGCTTTGATACAAATTAAAAGAACCTCAACTAAATTTCCACAACAAACTATATGTATTACTCTAAGATCAATAACCATGCGTGTGCAAAACAGAACAACGATGCCCATGATAGACAAAACAAATTCTATTATAGGATTCAAGAAGGAAATATTCCTATACAAGATAGAACGAACTCTCACATTACATTATAGGATTCAAGAAGGAAATATTCCTATACAAGATAGAACGAACTCTCACATTACATTACATTACATTGGTATTTCATGGGTGTTTGAGATACAGTACATACTTTATTGGTATTCACCGGAATTTGGTTCCAATTCCACGCAAGGTCATACCATTTAATCAAGGTCTCAACTAGGGTTATGTTGTCACCAATTAGAAAAATTGATACATATCATTAATTTTTTCTAAATGTAATTTAATATCTTAAATGAAATTGAAATTGAATTATATGTTTTAAAGTTATAAAGGGAAAAATGGTGTAATGCTGGATTAGTTTAATATTTTACATTAAAATTAAAATGCGTTAAAATTTCATTACAAAAGTAGTTATTAAGTGTTTTCATTTTCATATTATTTAACAAAGAAAATTATGTATTTATAAAAATGTTATGATTTCAAGCAAATAAATTTTAGAATTTTGGAATTTGTTATTTATTAGAAATTGTCACTGTTTCACCACACTATTAAGGTTTTATATTCATTAATATAAAAAAATAAAAATACTATGTTTACTATATTGCTCAAATGTACTTCGACCTAAATTTAAATTTTTTGCAAAATTTTATCACAAAGAGATTTACCTACAAAATGAGCTTCATAGGGAAATTACCATAATACTGATGTGTGTTCAAATTCAAAAATAATAAAATTTCCAAGCAATTGGGTTAATGCTAACGATTGCTGGAAATGGAGCCATAATGTTCAAATATGATTATACTATTATATTTTTATTCGAAAATAATGAACTATAAGCCCATGGGAGACACATCTCAATCGGGCTTTGTCAGGTCATGATTTAATAAGTAAACAATGACATTTGAGGTTCAAATCCTCCTAATTAACTTTTGTCTACATAAAAGGAATGCTAGGGACCTAAAGATTATAGTGGTATTGGAAAAATAAAAGTATGGTTAATAAAAGGAATTATTTAGAGGCACTTACACAAATTTTTAGAACATCATGTAAATGAATGAAATGTACACTTTAAAATTGTCTCCTAAATATATAACTTTTATTTATTGAAAATTTTATGACTTAAAAAATGGTCTTTTTCTAAGATTGATATGCTAATTTTGATCTAAAACACAATATATATCTTCACATTAGGACCCAGGTTTAGTATGTAAATGCTGGAATTTTTTGAAACACATTTGTATGATTATATATATCAAATGGATCTTGTGCATGATTTTTTTTTTTTGTAACTTTTAATCTTGATTATATATATTTTTTCAAATTAATAAATGCAATGAAGCCTTAAAATAATAAGGTCAAATGTTAGGCCCTCTTATGAGGGTTTTAAAATATATATATATATATATATATATATATATATATATATATATATATATATATATATATATATATATATATATATATATATATATATATATATATATATATGTTGGTCTTCATCTATTCTATTGTGGGTTCTTTTTTTATTTCGAAATAAGTTAACCAATGAAAATGTATAAAAGAAATAAAAGACCTCTTTTATGTATAAATTTGATAAATGCCCAAAAAAATTAAACAAGAAACAAATATATATATATATATGTGTGTGTGTGTGTGTGTGTGTGTGTGTGTGTGTGTGTGTGTGTGTGTGTGTGTGTGTGTGTGTGTGTGTGTGTGTTTAATTTCACTAGTAATGAGTGCATAGATAAAGAAAACAGGGTTGAAAATCAAGAATTTGTAAAATTGGATGTGCTTTAACTTTATGTAGACCAAACCAAGAAGTTTGTCGATCCAAACTTAAAACCAAATCCACCTCATCAATCGCAAAATTGAAAAAGATTTTCTTGTGTAATACTTTGAAATTAATAGTGTGTGAACATCAAAAACTCGTGTAACACACATGTGTTACAAAATGCACATGCGTTAAATAATGTGCACACTCTTTTTTTTTTCCAATTTCCACCATCATTTCCAACTCTCTTTGGCTCTCATGTCTCTCTCCCTCTTTTCCTTAACCCTATCACATCTCTCTCTCTCTCCCTCTTTCTCACCATTCAATTTTTATCTATTTACCAAATTCTCTCTCTCTCTCTCTCTCTCTCTCTCTCTCTCAAATACACTTTTCATCATTTTCTCTCTTTGTTTCTCTCTCCATGTTTCCTATGCGTGCGCGTGTGTGTATGTCACCCTTCTACATCCAAATCTCTCCACCCACTCTCCTCCCTTCCCTCTCTCTCTCTTTCCCCCATTCACTAATTCCCCCTCTCTCCATCCATTTCCATATCCCTTTCTATATTTCTTGTTTTCTCTCCTTCCCCCATGTAACACCCACTTCCCATATCTACCCAAGTAGCTAGCCAAATGGGGTAAACATGTGATGAGAGGCTACTACGATCTCATTCAACCTCCTAGGTGACATTACAAAAGTTGAATCCAAAGAAACACATCACACAAACCTTCCACGTCAGCAATAGAACTCCCAAGAGCCATCCCAACCACTCAATTAAACATCCCCTGGGTCCCACTGGGTTTTTTAACCATTAATTCCTTGGAAAATCCCTTAATATGGGCAGGGTTGTGTTTGGGAGGCCCTAGACACTCCCAAAGCATGGGCATGCATGCGTCCAGGGACTTTTTTCCCTCTGACCTGTGCCATCGTCTTTATGATTTGAGCCACTTTTTCAAGCTCAGAGCTTAGTTCACTTCCCAAAATACCATGAAACTTTCAAAAATAAAATATAACAAAAAAATAACGATGTAAAAGAAAATGCTTGAACAAGGACTTGACTAGACCCCTACTAGCCATGAGAGGCATTTTATCAAAAATGTCACAAATATGAGCATATGGGTCGCATACTTATCTGATAATCACTAAGAAGCATTATTTCCTCATCACATTAACTGCACTACCATCTACTTGGGCATATATACATTGTTCATTCAATGACAAAGCAAAACATGATGATCTGAGCATATGGGTCTCATAATTATCTGAGAATCGGTAAGAAGCATTGTTTTCTCATCACATTAACTATGTTACCATATATTTGGGGATAGATACATTGTTACATTGTTCATTCATTTACAAATCAAAACATGATGAGAGACATACATCATCTTCATCATAAAACAAATTCATAAGTAACATATAAACAACATAAATCAAGAGAACATAACATCCATATAAGGCACATAATAACAAGCATATTTACACATGAATACAAGAGGCACTACAACACAAAGGGGGGTTTTAGGATAAGTTTTGGGTAAATTGTCTCAACTAGGGGGTATTAGGATAAGTTTTGGGTAAATTTTCTCAACTAGGGGGTTTTAGGATAAGTTTTGGGTAAATTGTCTCAACGTAATCAAGGTCTCAACTAGGGTTATGGTGTCACCAATTAGAAAAATTGATACATATCATTACGTTTTTCTAAATGGAATTTAATATTTTAAACATAATTGAAATTGATCTATATGTTTCCATTTAAGAATTGAAATTGAATTATATGTTACCATTTAATATCTTAAATGGAATTGAAATTGAATTATATGTTTCCATTTAATATCTTAAATGGAATTGAAATTGAATTATATGTTTTAAAATTATAAAGGGAAAAATGGTGTAATGCTTGATTAATTTAATATTTTACATTAAAATAAAAATGTTTTAAATTTTCATTACAAAAGTAGTTATTAAGTGTTTTCATTTTCATATTATTTAACAAAGAAAACTATGTTGTTATAAAAACGTTATGATTTCAAGAAAATAAATTTTATAGTTTTGGAATTTGTTATTTATTAGAATTTTTCACTATCTCATGACACTATTAAAGTTTTATATTCATTAATATAAAAAAATAAAAAATATTGTATTTACTAGATTGCTCAAATATACTTGACGCAAATTTAAAATTTTTGCAAATTTCTATTGGAGTTATTCCATGGGTAAGTTGGGCAAGAAAGTTATTCCGAAAGCTTTAGGGGCTAGGATTTGAATGACTTGCATTTATTTTCTAAATTTTTAACAAATAAAGTTGGATGGAGGTTATTAAAATATCACTCTCTGTGGACTGAAATGGTGTAAAATAAATATATGAACCCTCTATAGTTGGACGACTAGAATTTTTTTACCAAAGAAACTGAAAACCAACGTTTTTATCATTTGAAAATTTTTTCTTTCCTCTTTATATTTGATAGTTTCAGGCTTAGAATTGATAGTTGGTGGTTGATCACATATAAAGTTTGGTCTCTTGTAATATTCCCAATTTTTGCAGCTAATGGGAATATAATATAATATTTTCAGTTTTCTTAACTCATGAATAAAAGTGTAAAGGAGGAACTCTTAAACTCCTAATCAGCAAAATAAACCAATGCCCAATATGAACATCGACGAATCTGGGCCATTTCAATAAAATACACTTAGGTGTGAAGAGGAATTAAGAAGACTGATTGGGTCAACATGACCAAATCTCAACAGTGTCTAGATGAATTGAACCTCCTTATTGATCAGTGCAGTTTTAGATGGAGACCCTTCATGTGAAAAGGGTTAACTCATTGGAGGTGGTTTAGGGTTTCCTAAGCCCTAATGTTATAAAATGAAGAGGAAGGCCACAAAGAAAGGTTGTTGATGAAAATTCAATTTTGAGATTGCTTGAGCAACTCAAACTCTCTTGGTTGTTTAGCTAAGAGAGAGGAATTCCTGTTTAGGAATTCCTCTTCCTTGAGGGTCTCTTGGAGGAGATTGTGCTGAAATGGTCCACTATCTAGCATTGGCCAAGCTTCACTTCCCTTGACAACTTAAATCCTGATTAGGGCTTCACTGTTTACAGAGCTACAACAAGTGGATTCAAATCTATTCAGATCTAAACAGTTCTATTGCATCTTCTCAGTGGGGAAGTCATCTAAATCAATGGCAGGAGTGCAATAGTTGTTTTGAGCTTCAAATTCTTATCTTGGCACAAGGCCAAAGTGTGCATCACCTCATATATGTAGTATACTTCAGGAAATGTGTCATTTTTGCAGTGCATTGCTGTAGCAGGGTTTCTACCCTAGTTTGGTGCTTATTTCCTTGAGGACGGGCTATCCCTTCTTTCGGCAAGTTTGTATTTCAGCCCTTTTCTGTAATTTTTTATACTTTAGCTCATCTACTCAGAGTTTCAATGATTCTTCATTTTCCAGATCCATATTCTGCAGATCTGATGCTTGTATTTGTTCTTTCATGAAATCCCCTTGCTGGGTGATCTATTTAATGTATAAAAGGAGCTGAATCTCCATTTTTCTTCATGCTTTGTTATAATAAACTTCAGATCTGATGTTTCAGACATATTTTATCTAATGTATTCATAAATCATGCAATGTATGCTTCATCCATTTTCTGCATACTCCAAGTCATGGGAAATCAACATTTTTAAGCTTATCTGTGAATGGAAGAATTGTTTAACATAGCTACAATGCTTTTTTTGAGCTAAAATTTTTCATGGAAGTTCTAGATAGCCTAAGGTAACATATCCCAGAGCCGTTTCTCTTATGTTTACGCAGATTTCTGAATACATCTATTTTAGGGTCGAAATCACTGCTTTTCCCCACTTTTTGGATCCTAAATTCAGATCTAAGTTGCTGTTGTAATTGAAATCAGTTGCTGAGTGTCTATCAGCACATTTTATGCATTGATAGCTCTCTTCACTTTCATCAGAGCGTTTTACTTTGCTGCAGCCCCTCATTGGACCTTTTCTTGAAGATAACTAGATGCGGGAGATCTGTTTAACCCACCTAGTCTTATTTGTTTCAGTTCAAATATTGGTTTTAGTTTGCATATTGTCTAATATAAAGGATCGATGAGTTATTTTCCTGTTCCAAAGCATATTTTTCTAAAAATGCATTTTTCAGTGCATGATTCATGAGGTGTTCCTAAATAGGGATATTACAGTGGTATCAGAGCATGATCTCTGGCATGGCTTGTGAGATCAATCTATCATAGAAGTGAAGAGAAGAAACAGAGATCAAAATTATGGAGAGGATGAGATTACTCTCGTCAGTGTTCAGATCTAAGACTGTAACACCTCCAGTTCAAGGAATTTTTTTTTTTTTTCCACATAAGTACTGGGGTTTCATCTTATTTAGGATATTCAGTTCAGAAGTGGGATTATCGTTTCCATCTTTTTAAATTTTCCTCTACTCCTCTAGTATCTCCTTTAAGATCTCCCTTCCACTAGCTTGTCCTAAGAACATTCAATGTTCCCCATGTGTACATTAAAACCATGTATATAAAATTTTATACCCCTTCTATATTAACACGTGATACTCCTCTTAAACTATTAAAGGTCGAAACCCTATGTGTATTCATATTTTTCAATATCATCATATAAGTTATACATATATAACACTTATACCACTTATATATATATCACATATATATATATATATATATATAGAACCGTTGATAATTTTGCTTGAATGCGCATATATGTGTATATCACACATCCATATCTAGCACATGTATACAGCCTTACTAAAATTTAATTGATTGCGCATACACATATATATATATATAACACCTGTATATATAACCCATATATATATGGATATACCTCTTGATAAATTTAATTGATGGCGCATATAGATATATACAACAATTATCTATACGACCCTCCCCTTTTTATAATAACAAGGAATCGGCATATATGTATAACACTCATAGTTACCCTTTGACAATAAAATCGAAATACTCAGCACGCATCGACTATACCTATCATACATATACCTTACCCCTACATGAAATGAAGCTTGTGTATATGAAGTACAGCGTGTACATATTACTCATTCGTACATGGACGATTCGACGCCCCTTTCCGATTATCGTTGCGGATTTTTGGATAATTATGATAGTGGTTTACTATTAATTATGGAGCGCCGAAACCTACCCGTCCCAGTATAACCCAACCCTAATCATAAGTTTGGTTGGCATTGTTTTAATAATCACCCTTTGTATTTCTGATTCCTCGTGACTGGTTATATGATTATTCTTATGAACATTACCATTTGAAATGAGATTGACAGTCATGCGTGCTGGCGTCTCTGAGTCATACAGATCAGAGCGCCTTGCCTTCTGCGTCAAATCATAATTGTTTTGGTTTGAAACGGTGCACATACGTTTTGGTTTTTAGACGCAGAGTACATACCATGCGTATAATTTATGACTCGTCTGGATTAACGTGTGGTTTCATTCTGACGTTTTGGTGGTTTTTGTTTCTGTTGTATGCAGGGAAAGCACCTCGCTCAGGAGATGGAGGTACCAATTTTCGGCTCTGGCAGATTCATACCCAGCAAGTAATTCACGTGTACCGCTTCTAGTGGTCATTCCAGTCTGGCTCAGTACTTTGTCTGCAAGCTTATTTACATCACCGCGTACTCCTAAGTCGCCGAAGCTGGGTTTCCAAATCAACTTTGGGATTTTTCTGATGGTTTTGGGGCAGTGGGATTAGGGTTTCTCCTACCCGTCCCGTTCCTTTCTGCGGCAAAATCTCGACGCCACTCTCCTTTCCCTACGTCTTATATAGCTGGTTCAGCTCACCGTTGAGTCTTACTCCGATTTTTTTATTCGTCTTTGCTCCCAATTCTGTCACCGCAGGTGCGACTCTCTTATGAAGGATTGGGTGCCAAAATACCAAGTCGGCTTATGGGTGCTGGCTTCTGCTCACGTTCGAGCGTAAGAGTTTTATTTTTCTCTTCTGCTGTTCTTATGGTTCTTTATGTTCTGCAATCTATTCTGATCTCGTCAGGTAATGCTGCGGCTAATCATTCACGGATTGTTTTGTGTATAGGGTGCAGACGCAGGGGTCTTCTGGCCGCGCTCATCCTAACTCATACCTATCCTTGTTTTTGTTATTATAGTTTTGGTTGTCGGCTTTGAGGTTAATACTGGTGGTTTTAATCAGAAGGATTCTTTTGTAGGTCTCTTACGGCTGCACTTAGCACGCCCTTGCCTGGATAGGAGCCATACTTTCCCTTCGGCTACCTGCCGCACCCTTCGATTGCATATTCGTCTACATTCTGACGCGAAATCTCCGATTTCCTTGCGTCCGGGTGATATCCTTCCTAAGGCCGACATGCCAACATGTTTGTTTTATTTAATGGCGTATTGACCTCTGATTTTTTTTTTCTTCAAATAATGCGATCCGCATAGGTCAAATCCAAGTCTCTGTCATACCATTTCAGAGATTCATGCCTTTGATTTATTTGTGTGCGTTCCAGAACTCTAGCATTGTTGATTTTCAGTACTAATTATCGGGACCTGTGTTTTGAATCGGTTTTTATGTTTTTTTTTTATGGCCCTATCTAAATCGTACTAGGGTCAGCGGCGTAATGGCCATTCGAGCCCAAAATTTTGCGTTTGGCTTTGTTACAGATGGCACAAGTAACTCACGAACCCTGCCAGAGGAAAATCCGAGCTCCTGTGTCGGAAATCCCCTTCTTTAACGCGACTGCGCCCTCGGTAATTTTTTCTCATTTTATCTTTATACTGTTAACACTCGGCCCGATCATAGCAATGTCTCCACTATCTTTGTAAATTGAATATACTACCTTCCAGTAAAACAAAATACTTTCTACCTGTGACAGATGACCCTTTGATACCTCGCGTACAGGTTATGTAATCGGCCTTTGCTATCGTTGCATCAACTCGTAGTTTTACCGTCGTGTCGGTTATCTACCATCGTTTCATATGGATATAGAGCATATGTATTCACGCGCATGGTTATAACTACATGTTTAAATTGTATACTATCATTGCTTTTTATCTCAGTTTATTTCATATCATGTATAAATAAAACCTAATATGCCGTATACAGTCACGTCTGTGCAACTTGGGTTTATGAAATCGAACCAGGTCCAACTGCTTAGTAATTTAAAGAACCACCATACTCTAATATAATGGACCATACGTTAAATCGCATAGCGATATGGTTCCTATAGTTGCCCATACATTAATTCGCATCAATACATGGTTTATATTTATATTTCTTCCACCGACTACTAATTTGCATTCATTGTTAAAAAGGAACTAGTATTTTAGTTCTCGGCCCTTATATTGGTTTTTGTTTTCATATATATGTATCCAATAGTGAATTGAATATTATACCTTAAATTTAGGTTTAGAAATTTGCTATGATATTCGTTCAAGAATTAGAGGTAGATAAAAATATACAATATACTCTATACATGCTATAAATGAGATAACATTTCCAAAGAGTAGAATTTCTTGATGGCTTAGAAAATCTCAAATGCATGTTTTAATGTCCTTACTTCTCTTTTATTGTACCATAAAATTTTCAGTTCTGCTACCATAGTTTCCTAACTTACATATGAGCATGTAATATCACCCTGTATCTACATGAAACAGGAAAATATGTAATTATCTGTGGAGACTAAGTAACTTTAGATTTAAACCGACATTGGTTTAGAGTTTCTGTAGTTTCTACTCTATGGATTACTGGTCTACAACTAAACAGAATCTGGAAGGTGAATGCCTTAAGATGGATTCTGTTAAATGTAGTACTAAAATCAATTGTATCATTTCATTAATTTTTGTTTTTATATGTAGCCAATTCATACCATAACAAATCAAAATAAACAAGAATTTTAGAAGCATACCACTATTGCAAATGACCAACCTCCCAACCGTAGAGTCCTCTTTATCTCCCGGAACTCACCCCCGAGCTGAGATCACCTCCATCACAGATCAACCTCTGATCTGTTTAGGAGCAGCTTATTTAAGCTAATAGTTCCCCAAAGCCTGTTTCTAATTCTGCGTCCAGAATAGAAGGATGCTTTTCTTCCTGTTTGCCTAGGCTTCCCAATTTGGGACTCTTTAAAGTTGTTTTATGATTTTCCTCAGCTTTTCCAGCTTTTCTTACCTCTTCCCAACTACTTTCCTCTTCATTGGGGAAATTTAGATTCCTCCTCAAAATCTAAATTAATTTCTTTCAAGGATTTTTGAAAGATTGTGGGGATTTGTTGCCTTATCCATCCTCATGGATTTGGCAAGTGATCTCTAATTATCATCTTGGTCAAAATGCACAATCATTTTATTTATTTCCTCAAATAAAATATGCAAATACATTCACACCATACTTATCCCTTGGGGTCCACCCCCTTAGGATTAAAGTTCAAATGTCTAACTTTTAAAAATTCAACACACAAATTGGGGGTGTTACATATTCCCCCTCTGAAAATAAACACCGTCCTCGGTGTTGTTATTCAACTACTAAAGTTCATTTAAACAAAAATGGATATTTTTCCATCATTTCAGCTTCCCTTTCCTAGGTAGCTTCTTCAGCAGTAAAGTGCTTCCACTGCACCTTTACTCTGGCCACTGTTCGGTTTCTCAATTCAATTTCTTCCCGCTCCAATATTTGAAGCGGTTCTGGCAGAAACTCCCCTTCTGGTTCCACCTATACAACATTCCAATCAACTATGTGAGAAGCATCATGCACATATCTTTTTAGTAATGAAATATGAAACACATCATGCACTCTAACATGGGGGGGTAAAGCCAGCTTGTAAGCCACTGGTCCCACCCTTTCTAAAACTTCAAAAGGCCCACAATATCTAGGAGCAAGTTTTGCACAACTTCCAGCATAAAGTGTGCTCTTTTTGGGTTTGATAGCAAAATAATACCACAGTCCCCTGCTGAATTCTCGGTACATCTTTATGAGCATAGCTTGCCATTGATCTTGGCCTTGTCACAGTATTCCTTTATGTCTGTTTAACAATTTCTTAGAAGCTTACATAATTAAACATCAGGATGCAAACCTTCATTTATCTTCTGGTGCAGCTCCAGTGACTCAAAAAATAAAGCACTTTCTCATAGAGAGTCAGAGAGTGCCTCAAACGGACTCATCTTGACAGAGGATGGTAGCTATTATTATAAGCAAAACTGTTGATCTGGAATCCTGTACCCACTTTGACAGTAGCTATCCATCACATACATTCTACGCATATCCTCCAAAATCTGATTAAAATGTTCTGCCATTTGTCGGTGATTGAGGTGGTAGCGATTTTAAAATTCAGCTTAGTACCCATCCCTGCAAACAATCCTTTCCAAAATGCTGCTGTGAACTTAGCATCCCGATCTGAGACAATTACCTTAGGAACTCCATGCAGTCTTACTATCTCCTTCAGGAAAACATTTGCTACTTGAGTTGTTCCGAAAGTAGATTTTATTGGTATAAAGTGGGCAGCTTTTGTTAGAGTGTCTACTACTACCATTACAGAATCATGCTGATATTTGTTTTTGGGTAATCCTATTATAAAGTCCATGGAAACTGTATCCCATTTCCATTCTGCAATTGGAAAAGGGTTCAAAAGTCCTGCTGGATGTTGATGCTCTGCCTTAACTAATTGACATTCCATGCACCTACTTAAATATTCTGCTACATCTCTTTTCATTCTTGGCCAGAACAATTTCTTTTTCAGTGCTGTTAACATTTTCTGATATCCTGGATGTCCTGCATATGGCTGTTTGTGGTATTCATCCAGGATCTCTCTTTTTAAAGACTCTACATTGGGAATATACAACCTCTTTTTATAGCAGATCAGCCCTTCCTTGTTTTGAGTGAAATCAGTTTTCTCCTATTTCTGTAATTTCACTAAGAGTGTTTCATAGTTTGGATCTTGATTGGCTGCTTTTCTCACTAATTCTTCCACTTCGATCTGGGCACTACTTCCAAGGCTGTTTATATTCTGACAAGCATTCCTGCTTAAGGCATCGGCAACTTTATTTTCTTTTCCCTTTATATGTTTTATGTCCATATCAAATTCACTTAGAAAAGACAGCCATCTGGCTTGTCTTGCATTCAGATAATTTTGGGAAAAGAAATATTTGAGACTAATGTAATCAGTCATCAATGTAAATTTTTTTCCAAGAAGATAGTGTCGCCACATTTTTAGAGCATGGATAACAGCTGCTAGTTCTAAATCATAGGCACTATAATTCTGTTCATGAATTTTCAGTTTTCTAGACTCATAGGCAATAACTGAATTTTCCTGCAATAGGACTCCTCCTCGCCCTTCTCTGCAAGCATCTGTACATACAACAAACTTTTTATCCGGATCAACAATTTTTAATATAGGAGTTGAAATAAGTTTTTCTTTTAATTGCTCAAAACTGTTTTGGCATTTTTCAGTCCACACAAACTTAACACCCTTCTTTTGTAATGAGGTTATGGGATTTGCTATAGCAGAAAATCTCTCCACAAATTTGAGATAATAACCCGCAATTCCCATAAATGATCTTACTGCTGAAACATCAGTTGGAACCGGCCATTCTTTAATGGCCTTTATCTTTTCAGGGTCAACTGCAAGGCCTTTTTCAGAGATAATATGACCCAAATATTGTATTTTATCTTTATAAAATTCACATTTGCTGAACTTGGCATATAGCTGGTTTTCCTTTAAAGTCTACAACACTATTTTCAGGTGTTCTTTATGTTCATCCTCATTTTTGGAGTAAACTAAGATATCATCTATGAACACAAGAACAAACTTATCCAAATACTTATTCAACACACTGTTCATCAGGCACATAAATGTGGCAGGGGCATTCATCAAACCAAAAGGTAGGACTACAAATTCGTAATGCCCATACCTTGTTCGAAATGATGTTTTGCTGATGTCTTCTTCCTTAATTCTAAGCTGGTGATAACCAGTCCTTAGGTCTATCTTGGAAAAGATTGAAGCTCCTCTCACTTGATCAAAAAGATCATCAATTCTCGGCAAAGGGTATCTATTCTTGATAGTTAACTTGTTCAGTTGACGATAGTCAATGCACATCCTAAAAGTTCCATCTTTCTTTTTCACAAATAAAACCAGGGCTCCCCAAGGAGACACACTTGGTCTTATATACCCTTTATCTAACAATTCCTGTAATTGCATTTTCGGTTCCATTAGTTCAGGAGGGGTCATTCGATAAGGTGCTCGGGAAACAGGTGTTGCTCCTGGTACAAGATCGATTGAAAAATCAATCTCTCTTTTGGGGGGAAGATGAGGGATTTCCCTCGGAAAGACTTCCTTAAATTCTCTGATTATTGGTATAGCATCCAGTAACTCTTCCTCAGTTTTTTGTTCTATTTCTTCTACATGCACTGCATAAACTTGGTATCCCTTCCTAGCTGCTCTTTTCAATTGCAAGGTTGAAATTTGTCTTACAGAAATAGGTTTTGGTTTCCCTTTTAGTGTAAAAGGTTTCCCTTATTCATCCACACAATGCAGTGTTTTATCCCAGCAGTTCATCAGAGCTTTTTTCTTTTCCAGCCAGTCCATTCCTATCAGCAAGTCATAGGATCCTAATGGAAATATGTTCAAATTTACTTCTGTTGGAAAGCCATTTAATTGTATTGCTGTTTTGGGCAGTTTATGTGTGACTTTCCTTTTAGTTCCAGTGGCCAGCTGTACCAACCATGACTGCTGAAATTTTTCATGTTTAATTTTACATTTTTCTACAATTCTAGGACTAATGTAACTCAAAGAAGCACCTGGATCAATCAAAACAGTAATAGGTAAGTCAGAAATCTTACCCTCCATTTCCACCATAGTTGCTAGATGTTCTGCTTGTCGATTTTCCAATGCGGCACTGATAGTTGGTATATTTCTGGCTATGTCATTTACTGTTGTTGCCTTTCGCTCTCTGCTAATCATGTGTATATTTCGATGGGGGCAGTCCCTCATCATATGGGGTTCTCCACAGCCCCAACATTTCAAGGGTTCCTTCATTCTAACTGTCCCTTCCATTTTATTGTTCCCATCTACTTGTTTTGAAGCCACTTGGGACTGAGCAGTTTGGCTTTCTTTTGGTTTATTGAATTTTTTCCGCTGATGATCTCTGCCAAAATTCTTTAGATATGCTGGTTTTTGTCTTTTTCCTTTGAACTCACCCTTGTTCAACCAGCTCCTCCCTTGTTCAGCCTTACCTTTAAACTGCTGATAGCATAATCTTTCTTTTCTAACAGCTTCGTCCATTGTCTTTGGGTTGTCAAACTCAATTTTCTCCTTGTACGCAGTAGGCAAGAAATTCAAAAATCTTTGTACCTTTGCTTTTTCTTCCCTAATGTAAGGGACATATCTCAGTAAATTAGTAAACTTAGTGACAAAATCATCAATAGTGAGCTTTCCTAGTCTAAGTTCATGAAATTCTTTAGCTTTATCATCATAATAACGTTCGTTCAAATACCGATTTTTGAACTTAACCTGAAAATCTTCCCAAGTAACTGTCTTTTCATCAATGGCATGCACCATTTTTGTCTCTTCCCACCACAGTGTATCTTTTCCTTGTAGCTGGTACACAGCTAATATGGCCTTCAGATTGCTCTCATATTCATAAACTTGGAAATACTTAATCATATTCAGCAACCAAGCTTCAACATCTTCTTCCTTCTCCCCATCATAGGAGGGAGGTTTGATCTTTCGGAATTCCCCCTGCAATTCTCTTTTCTGTTTATGTTGATGTCTAGTAGCATCATCATCATCAGACTCATCCATATTTCTCTTTCCGGAACCTTCGCCTTCCTGGCTGTTCCGGGAAGTTAGATCCCTGATGAGCTTTTCCTGCTCCTTACTGGCTGATGACAACATGTCATTCTGGCTTCTTAGTTCAGCCAGTTCTCGTTGCAGCCTGTACAACATAGCCATTACTGGGGCATTGGGATCTGGAGTAGCAAACTCATTACGCAGATCCACATAAATTCCTCCCTCTTCAGCCATTTTAGCACCACTGTACACACTCATACATTTTATTAGTAAGACAAAAAAAAAAAAAAACAATCTCTACAATGTTCAATACTATTCAGAATTCAGTGAGCACAATAACAACAGCCCAATTTTTGCACTTGGGCTCCGATACCATTTGTAACACCTCCAGTTCAAGGAATTTTTTTTTTTTTTTTCCACATAAGTACTGGGGTTTCATCTTATTTAGGATATTCAGTTCAGAAGTGGGATTATCGTTTCCATCTTTTTAAATTTTCCTCTACTCCTCTAGTATCTCCTTTAAGATCTCCCTTCCACTAGCTTGTCCTAAGAACATTCAATGTTCCCCATGTGTACATTAAAACCATGTATATAAAATTTTATACCCCTTCTATATTAACACGTGATACTCCTCTTAAACTATTAAAGGTCGAAACCCTATGTGTATTCATATTTTTCAATATCATCATATAAGTTATACATATATAACACTTATACCACTTATATATATATCACATATATATATATATATATATATAGAACCGTTGATAATTTTGCTTGAATGCGCATATATGTGTATATCACACATCCATATCTAGCACATGTATACAGCCTTACTAAAATTTAATTGATTGCGCATACACATATATATATATATAACACCTGTATATATAACCCATATATATATGGATATACCTCTTGATAAATTTAATTGATGGCGCATATAGATATATACAACAATTATCTATACGACCCTCCCCTTTTTATAATAACAAGGAATCGGCATATATGTATAACACTCATAGTTACCCTTTGACAATAAAATCGAAATACTCAGCACGCATCGACTATACCTATCATACATATACCTTACCCCTACATGAAATGAAGCTTGTGTATATGAAGTACAGCGTGTACATATTACTCATTCGTACATGGACGATTCGACGCCCCTTTCCGATTATCGTTGCGGATTTTTGGATAATTATGATAGTGGTTTACTATTAATTATGGAGCGCCGAAACCTACCCGTCCCAGTATAACCCAACCCTAATCATAAGTTTGGTTGGCATTGTTTTAATAATCACCCTTTGTATTTCTGATTCCTCGTGACTGGTTATATGATTATTCTTATGAACATTACCATTTGAAATGAGATTGACAGTCATGCGTGCTGGCGTCTCTGAGTCATACAGATCAGAGCGCCTTGCCTTCTGCGTCAAATCATAATTGTTTTGGTTTGAAACGGTGCACATACGTTTTGGTTTTTAGACGCAGAGTACGTACCATGCGTATAATTTATGACTCGTCTGGATTAACGTGTGGTTTCATTCTAACGTTTTGATGGTTTTTGTTTCTGTTGTATGCAGGGAAAGCACCTCGCTCAGGAGATGGAGGTACCAATTTTCGGCTCTGGCAGATTCATACCCAGCAAGTAATTCACGTGTACCGCTTCTAGTGGTCATTCCAGTCTAGCTCAGTACTTCGTCTACAAGCTTATTTACATCACCGCGTACTCCTAAGTCGCCGAAGCTGGGTTTCCAAATAAACTTTGGGATTTTTCTAATGGTTTTGGGGCAGTGGGATTAGGGTTTCTCCTACCCGTCCCGTTCCTTTCCGCGACAAAATCTCGACGCCACTCTCCTTTCCCTACGTCTTATATAGCTGGTTCAGCTCACCGTTGAGTCTTACTCCGATTGTTGTATTCGTCTTTTCTCCCAATTCTGTCACCGCAGGTGCAACTCTCTTACAAAGGATTGGGTGCCAAAATACCAAGTCGGCTTATGGGTGCTGGCTTCTGCTCGCGTTCGAGCGTAAGAGTTTTCTTTTTCTCTTCTGTTGTTCTTATGGTTCTTTACGTTCTGCAATCTATTCTGATCTCGTCAGGTAATGTCGCGGCTAATCATTCACGGATTGTTTTGTGTATAGGGTGCAGACGCAGGGGTCTTCTGGCCGCGCTCATCCTAACTCATACCTATCCTTGTTTTTGTTATTATAGTTTTGGTTGTCGGCTTTGAGGTTAATATTGGTGGTTTTAATCAGAAGGATTCTTTTGTAGGTCTCTTACGGCTGCACTTAGCATGCCCTTGCCTGGACAGGAGCCATACTTTCCCTCCGGCTACCTGTCGCACCCTTCGATTGCATATTTGTCTGCATTCTGATGTGAAATCTCTGATTTCCTTGCGTCCGGGTGATATCCTTCCTAAGGCCGACGTGCCAACATGTTTTTTTTATTTAATGGCGTATTGACCTCTGATTTTTTTTTTCTTAAAACAATGTGATCCGCATAGGTCAAATCCGAGTCTCTGTCATACCATTTCAGAGATTCATGCCTTTGATTTATTTGCGTGCGTTCCAGAACTCTAGCGTTGTTGATTTTCAGTACTAATTGTCGGGACCTGTGTTTTGAATCGGTTTTTATGTTTTTTTTTTATGGCCCTATCTAAATCGTACTAGGGTCAGCGGCGTAATGGCCATTCGAGCCCAAAATTTTGCATTTGGCTTTGTTGCAGATGGCACAGGTAACTCACGAACCCCGCCAGAGGAAAAGCTGAGCTCCTGTGTCGGAAATCCCCTTCTTTAACGCGACTGCGCCCTCGGTAATTTTTTCTCATTTTGTCTTTATACTGTTAACACTCGGCCCGATCATAGCAATGTCTGCACTGTCTTTGTAAATTGAATATACTACCTTCCGGTAAAACAAAATACTTTCTACTTGTGACAGATGACCCTTTGATACCTCGCGTACAGGTTATGTAATCGGCCTTTGCTATCGTTGCATCAACTCGTAGTTTTACCGTCGTGTCGGTTATCTACTCAAGCTTCATATGGATATAGAGCATATGTATTCACGCGCATGGTTATAAATACATGTTTAAATTGTATACTATCATTGCTTTTGTATCTCGGCTTATTTCATATCATGTATAAATAAAACCTAATATGCCGTATACAGTCAATGCCTCGTGCAACTTGGGTTTATGAAATCGAACTGTGTCCAATCGCTTAGTAATTTAAAGAACCACACTACTTCTAAATATAAAGACTAAGTACTGCTAAATCAAATAGCGATATGGTTCCTATAGTTGCCCATACATTAATTCGCATCAATACATGGTTTATATTTATATTTCTTCCAATCACTACTAATTTGCATTCATTATTAAAAAGGAACTAGTATTTTAGTTCTTGGCTCTTATATTTGGTTGGTTTTCATATATGTGTATTCAATAGTTAATTGACTAGTATACCTTGAAGTTAGGTTAAGAAAATTACTATGATATTTGTTCAAAGATTAGAGGTATATAAAAATAAATAATATAATCTATAAATGCTATAAGTGAGATCACATTTCCAAAGAGTAGAATTTCTCCATGCATTAGCAAATCTCAAATGCATATTTTTAATGTCTTGACTTCTCTTTTATGGTACCATAAAATTTTCAGATCTGCCACCATAGTTTCCTAACTTACATATGAGCATGAATTTTCACCTTGGTATATGCAAATGGGATTTAGTTAATATTTAATTATCTGTGGAGACTATGTACCTTCAGATTTAAACCGTCTTTGGTTTAAAAATTCTGTGGCTTCTACTCTATGGATTAAAGGTCTACAACTAAACGGAATCTGGAAGGTGAATGCCTTAAGCTAGATTCTGTTAAATGTAGTACTAAAATCAATCATACCATTTCATCAATTTTTTATATGTAGCCAATTCATACCATAATACATCAACTGAACAAAATTTTCAGGAACATACCACTATTGCAATTGACCAACCTCCCAACCTTAGAGTCCTCTTTGTCTCCCAGAACTCACCCCCGAGCTGAGATCACCTCCATCACAGATCAACCTCTGATCTGCTTAGGAGCAGCTTATTTAAGCTCATATTTCCCCAAAGCATGTTTCTAATTCTGCGTCCAGAATAGCAGGATGCTTTCTTTCCTGTTTAGCCTAGGCTTCCCATTTTGGGACTCTTTAAAGGCTTCTTTAAGCTTTTCCTCAGCTTTTCCAGCTTTTTCTCACCTCTTCCCAACTACTCCTCTTCATTGGGGAAATTTAGATTCCTCCTCAAATCTAAATTAATTTCTTTCAAGGATTTTTGAAAGATTTTGGGGAGTTGTTGCCTTATCCATCCTCATGGATTTGGCAAGTGATCTCTAATTCTCATCTTGGTCAAAATGCACAATCATTTTATTTATTTCCTCAAATTAAATATGCAAGTACATTCATACCATACTTATCCATTGGGGTCCACCCCCTTAGGATTAAAGTTCAAATGTCTAACTTTAAAAATTCAACACACAAATTGGGGGTGTTACAAAGAAGGGCCTCTTCAAAGAGGTAAATCAGAGGAGAGAAAGAAGATGCACCGAGACTCCCAGAGGGTTTTGAGAAGAAATAAGCTGTACTAAAATCTACATGAGGTTTCAAGAAGAAGAAGGATGCCCCAGCACTTCCTATCAGAAAAGTAGAAGACTGGAGAGTCCTAGATCTCCTCATAGATCCACTATGCCCACTGAAGAAGGTGAGAGGTATAGCAATGAAGAAGAGAGATGCAAAGAAACTCCTAAAGAGTTTCAAGATGAAGATGAAGAAATATACACCTCCTGTCATCACAAAGTAGGGAGAATGACTAAAGAAGAGATCTCATTGCTTCTTTTTCAAACGTTGAAGAGTATTGAAGAAAATATCAGGGAGTTTGATGAGGAGAGGAAAAATATGAACTACAAAGAAGCATCTCCCAAGGAAACAAAGAGAATTTCAATCTTGTCACTTTGGCCAAGAGATCTCCATTTTCACCATCTGCTGCTAAGGTGCTTGCATCTAGAGAAGAGGCACTTGCATCTTTGCAAGCTAGTATTGAGCTCTCAACATATGGAGTCCCATGCATGAACCAGGAGATGAATGAGGAGGAGAAGGAAGATACTAGTGCTGGTATGCTTGAAGAAAGGAGACCATCATTCTTGCCAGTAGTTGGAGGCATCATTGATCCGGGTGGAGGAACTCTTGTGTTCTATCAAGAGGTTCCCACATACCAGTTGATTCAAGGTATGCATGAAATTTCAGCACATATTGTTTCAATATTAATGCATAGCCAAGGATTAAATCAAAATGCTAATTTGAAGAAAAGACATGTCACAGCGCAGAGGACCCTTGATATAATCAAGGAGGATTTTGGAAACTATCCCTATGCATCATTGTTGAAAGTCCATCCCTTCTTTCGGAAAGTCTGTATTTCAGCCCTCTTCTGTAATTTTGTATATTTCAGCTCATATACTTAGATTTTTAGTGATTCTGGGATTTCCAGATCCATATTCTATAGATCTGATACTTGTATTTGTTCTTTCATGAAATCCCCTTGTCGGGTGATCTATTTCATGTATAAAAGGAGTTGAATCTCCATTTTTCTTCATGCTCTATTATAATAAACTTCAGATATTATGTTTCAGACATATTTTTTCTAATTTCTTCAGAAATCATGCAATGTATGCTTCAGCCATTTTTTGCATACTCCAAGTCATGGGAAATCAACATTTTTAAGCTTATCCAAGAATGGAGGAATTGTTTAACATAGCTAGAATGCTTTGTTTGAGCTAAAAATTTGCATGGAAGTTCTACATAGCCTAAGATAACATATCACAGAGTTTTTTCCCTTATTTTTATGCATATTTCTGAATTCATCTATTTTATGGTCGAAATCACCGCTTTTCCCCACTTTTTGGATCCTAAATTTAGATCTAAGTTGCTGCTATACTTGAAATCGGTTTATGAGTGTCTATCAGCACATTTTATGCATTGATAGCTCTCTTCACTTTCAACAGAGCGTTTTACTTTGCTGTAGCCCCTCATTGGACCTTTTCTTGAAGATAACTAGGTGCAGGAGATCTGTTTAACCCACCTAGTCTTATTTTTTTCAGCTCAAATCTTGGATTTAGTTTTTATATTGTCTAATCCAAAGGATCTAAGAGTTATTTTCCTGTTCCAAAGCATATTTTTATGAAAATGCGTTTTTTAGTGCATGATTCATAAGCTGTTCCTAAATAGGGATATTACATCTCTATACTTGGATTGGAAGTCTTATTAATGAAAAAATTCCAGAAAATTTTATTGATTTCCTTCATGGTAATGCCCTTGTTTACATGAGATAATTTTCAAACCCAACACAAAAAAATGTTTGGACTTAGGGTTCAAATTGAGTTAACCATTTGAACATTCCCCTGTAGCTTCATAATTTATGGAATAGATATATTGAAAGCTTTCATGCTACTCATATCAGATTCATACTAGAGGATGATGCATTGGCTTGATCTCATGATAATCATGGGGTTTATTTTCCAAAATTTGGATATTTTATACCCATTTTTATGAGATTGCAGGATATTCATGAGGACTAGTGGACACTTGTATAAAAAATCAATGGCCCTTCCAAAAAAACTATGTGGAGCTCTTATCACTAAATTTTTTGCTTATGTTTCTAATTAATAAAGAAGCAGACCACTTACTTGTCTTTGGAGACTCCCTGTTGGTTATAAATTGGGTCAAAGGATCATACATATGCCACAATATGATGTTATTACCTTTATTGGAAGGCATTTATGGGTGAAAATATTTTTTCTTCATTTTTCGATGCTTTATGTTTATAGGGAACTCAACAATAAAGTGAATGGTCTCTCTAAAGAAGGATTTCTATTGGATTTTGGGACTTGGATGATCAAAGAATGAAAAAATGATTAACTCTATGAATTTTTATCGTAGACCTTTAATAGAAAAAGCTTCTTTCTTTTGGTTCACTACATCAACATGTTGTGAGAATTTTTACTATTTTCATGCATTTGTACTTATACTATTTGGCCATTAATTTTTTTTGTATTTTTTACATATTTTTGTTTTCATCTGTTGGAGGTCAATATATAAAACATCCCCTTGAAAATTTATAGTGGTTCCATACACTTATATACAAGTTGGTCATGTAAATATAGAATGTATTTTGGTTAATTTCAGGTGGTTCCATAAACTAGTATACATGTTGGTCATGTAAATGCATAATTTTTGTAATTTTATACATTAAATAAAGTTATTCATTTTTCTAAGGAATGAAAGGGTTAGAAATTCTCTATATCAATGGAGGATGAGTAAAAACAAAATTGTAATATCGACTTGTAGGAGCCAATTAGAAAACTCCATATTCATGTACTATAAAATATATGTTGTACTTGTAAATTAGAAATATAAATGATCTTAAAGGATCCTTGGAGTTAAACTAAGTGGAAAGCTTGAGTTGCTTGTATTTAACAATTGAATATACTCTTGAATGGGGAGTGCTTTGATATGTAAAATTGATTGAGGTGTTGTTTGAAAAGTACAATTATGGAAAATATCTAGTTTATTATATGCATATATAGTTAGTTCTATAAAATAAATTTGGAATTCTGTCCTTGGTGGAGCACATACTTAACTTAAAATTACATCTGTACTTATTTTGACCAAGATTCTATGAATCTATTAAGAGAAAAAATCAATTTTTCTTTTAAAAATACCCAAGCACTCCCCTTCCCAACAAGTATGAAATGTCTTAAATTTTAAATCTACGTCTCTCATAATAGAATAATTTTTGTTAACCCGACTTAATATTCCATATTGGCCATTACAATTCCAATAATTCAAGAGTATATACATCTATAATATACATATAGACACCACATACAAATTATATACATTCATAATACATAGTGTGTATTCCACATGAGCTTTCAATAAATAATATAGAGAAAACAAGAGACACATTCTCTATGTAAACATAAAATTCTCTAGGAAACTCTTTTATTAACATAACATTGTAAGAAATACAATATGCATTCTTTTGTCCATCTAGTATTTATATGTTGAAATCACACAAGCAGTGCAGAGTATAGTGATGTGTCGCAAATGCTAAGATATAACACTAAGATCCAAAAAAAACATTAACATATAACTTACCCATGGTGGATATATCCCTAAGAATAAAATATCCAAGATAAAAAACTTAAGATCTTGATGAGGGTTGGATATACTATAAATCCAATTCCTAATACGAGATCCATACTATATATGGAATTTTTATAGAACATAAATTTAATTTATCATGGCTAAACAGAAGTAGTGACTATACTCGAATCTAAATTTGCATTTTATTTTTGAAATAAATCTTTCAAAACATATATTTTATTCTATCTCCATAGAACATAGAAATTTCTTGTTTAATTATTACAAACATTTTGAGCCTACATGTTTTTAAATGATTACCTCAATATATTTAATTTTTTTTACCTAATTTCTTATGTGAACTAAAAATGAAAGCTCATACATTTATAGCTATTTGTATTAAGAATGTTTAAATGAATAAAGGTTAATAATATTTCTATATATAGAAATGTGAAATTTATGTATAATATAAATAATATTATACAGAATTAGCATAGATCCATAAATTTGCAAACCTTTTTTAAAATTTTGCATCTAAAAGTATGTGATCTTTCTAAATGCTTAATAAAACTAAAGTTAAAATGCAGTTATGTTAGTTTTTAAAAGAGAATAAAAAACATAATTAATACAATGTTTAAATTTCATGTAATTAATAAAAATAAAAATCATTTAGTTTTATATTTTAATTAAAAATATAATTTTAATACCAATTATGTATATATATATATATTTTTAAAAAATAATATATTTGGATTGTATTAGTATATTTTTTTGAAATCTATCCAAAAATATAATTAATAATTGATAATAAAATGGTATAAAAAATATTTTAAAAGAAAAAAACAAAAACAAAAACAGGATTTTTGTCCCATGTTAACGTTCTCTTGTAAACTAAACTAAACCATAGTAAGATGGAAACTTTTGGCCATATATTTCACAACTAAAGGGAATCTTTTGTAAATTATTTGATACTAGCATCTTGGTTATAGGCCTTATTTAGAATAGGAATTAAGTTGCTTTCCCCTACATTAGACACCAAGGACCTTATCCATATTAGAGAGGATGTCCTGATTAGGAATACCTTGACCACTCTCATACTCATGAATTACTTGGGTTCTCTCATTGATACACTTCCCGAGCTCCACCTGGCTCACCTTCTCATTCACCTGCTGAATAGCCTGCCGAACCTTTGCCAACATTTACTTCAGGGCTGCTGCCTTAGTCCCCTCATCTAGTTTGCGTGTATTCATCATGGGTTCATTATTTTTGTTATTTCCCTCTGTATAGGAGCCATATAGCCATATAATATACATATAGACACCACATACAAATTATATACATTCATAATACAGAGTGTGTATTCCACATGAACTTGCAATAAATAATATAGAGAAAACAAGAGACACATTCTCTATGTAAACATAAAATTCTCTAGGAAACTCTTTTATTAACATAACATTGTAAGAAATACAATTTGCATTCTTTTGTCCATCTAGTATTTATATGTTGAAATCACACAAGCAATGCGGAGTACAGTGATGTGTCGCAAATGCTAAGATATAACACCAATATCCAAAAAAAACATTAACATATAACTTACCCATGGTGGATATATCCCTAACAATAAAATATCCAAAATAAAAGACTTAAGATTTTGATGAGGGTTGGATATACTATAAATCAAAGTCTTAATACTAGATCCATACTATATATGGAATTTTTATAGAATATAAATTTAATTTACCATGGCTAAACAGATGATTATATTCGAATCTAAATTTGCATTTTATTTTTGAAATAAATCTTTCAAATCATATATTTTATGCTATCTCCATAGAACCTAGAAATTTCTTGTTTAATTATTACAAACATTTTGTGCCTACATGTTTTTAAATGATTACCTCAATATATTTAATTTTTTTTTACCTAATTTCTTATGCGAACTAAAAATGAAAGCTCATACATTTATAGCTATATGTATTAAGAATATTTAAATGAATAAAAGTTAATAATATTTCTATGTATAGAAATGTGAAATTTATGTATAATATAAATAATATTATACAGAATTAGCATAGATCCATAAATTTGCAAACCTTTTTTCAAGTTTTTCACTCAAAATAATTTTGCACCTAAAACTATATGATCCTTCTAAATGCTTAATAAAACTAAATTTAAAATGCAATTATGTTAGTTTTTAAAAGAGAATAAAAAACATAATTAATACAATCTTTAAATTTCATGTAATTAATAAAAATAAAAATCATTTAGTTTTATATTTTAATTAAAAATATAATTTTAATACCAATTATGTATATATATATTTTTTTAAATTAATATATTTGGATTGTATTAGTATATTTTTTTGAAATCTATTCAAAAATATAATTAATAATTGATAATAAAATGGTATAAAAAATATTTTAAAAGAAAAAAAAATACAAAATAAAAAACAAAAATAGGATTTTTGTCCCATGTTAATGTTCTCTCGTAAACTATTCTAAACCATAGTAAGATGGAAACTTTTGGCCATATATTTCACAAATAAAGAGAATCTTTTGTAAATTCTTTGATACTAGCTTCTTGGCTATAGGCCTTATTTAGAATAGGAATTAAGTTGTTTTCCCCTGCGTTAGACACCACGGGCCTTATCCATCTTAGAGAGGATGTCCTGATTAGGAATACCTTGACCACTCTTATACTCATGAATTACTTGGGTTCTCTCATTGATACACTTCCCGAGCTCCACCTGGCTCATCTTCTGATTAACCTGCTGAATAGCTTGTCAAACCTCCACCAACATTTACTTCAATGCTGCTGCCTTAGTCCCCTCATCTAGTTTCCGTGTATTCAACATGGGTTCATTCTTTTTGTTTCTTCCCCCCTCCAATTTATTTATCATCTCAACATCTTCCTTGTTGTTTTTACAGTGTTAACCGCTTTGGCATTACGCGTTTCAGTCACCTTTTGAGGATGATTAGTGATAGAAATAGGCTCTCAATCCTAGGTTATATGCTCACTTGGTCAGCTTGGCATATTTCCTGCTCTTCAATCACTCACACATTATTTCTCCTCTCTGACCAATGAAGTACACAATCATAAATCTGATACGTCAGATGGCGCCAGCATAAATGATAGCTTTGTCGATGAACACACAAAACAAAATAGAAAATATCGTCAGCTCTGGAACAAACAAGAACCCTCAGACTGTAAATATCCTTTGCCCTTGAACAACAAGAACATGTGAAGGATCGATATGAAAAAATGGAATCATGGGAATTCTCTCTCTATTTAAATAGTGGGTTCATGAGTCTAATTAAAAAATTCATTTCTTCCCTGGATATATAACCCTTTTCAAGTCATCTCTAAAATCCCCCTATTATTATCTTGACCCACGCCATAAGAAATGGTCACATTTATACGATTGTTATTCATGTTTCATGAATATTTTAGATACCATACATACTTCATGAGGAATTTCCTTAGGCCTAATTGAGGGAACACACCTCTAATATTTACCGTATATCCTGCCATTCACTGTTCGAGGATTCCTAGGCGCACCAATGTACACAAAATCCATCTTACCGCAATCTCACCTTCACTAGTCTAGGGATTCCTAGCCCTTGTGTTATTCTCTTGAGATCACACCACTCAATTTCGAAAACCATATAATAATCTAGCTCAACCAAGTAAAAGAGAACCCCATCACACCATGGCTATCTGAAAATGGAAAGGCAAGGATGAAAATCACAATCACACCTAGAAAAATGCATGCTAATGACAACAAGATAACGAAATACCCACATTCATGTACAATGCATACGAAATCTGGCAAGGAAATCACACATGAAAATAGATACCTGAAAGTAATCTCCTTGTATCCACTTGATCTTACTCTTCCTCGCTTGATTATGCTTCCCTTTTCCTTCTTTGTCCTTCCTCTACTTTTCTTGATCCAATGCTAGAGTGGTCCAAGAATACTCTAAGTTTGCAAGAGTATGTGAGAGTAGAGAGAATAGAGAGAGAGAGAGAGCTCAAAAGTGGATTGAGAAAAGCTGTGAACTAATCCTCAAAAGAATTTTTATTAATGAGGCCTCTAATTTCATCAAATTTCCATTATTTGCCTTCTTTTTCCTCCTCAAATGCAACATGCGACCTTTCAACTTCCTTTTCTCCTAATTTAATTTATTTTCATTAATAAATTTCTAATTAATGCCTCTTTCCTTTCAAATTCATTTGTCATTTATTTTATCCATAATAAACCAATTGAACACCCACACTAGGATGTGTTTCCCAACATTAGCTTGGAATACATGTCCCATGACCATGGTTTTATTTTTCCTTTATTAACTATATTACATGAATTTTTTAACATGATATTATTACAAACCCATCCCTCTTAGGGTAACATTGTGCTTGGTGTTTAATGACACATACAACCAACAAAACCACTGAAAAATCCAAACCATACTACTTATGGAGCTTTATAAGTCAAATTGATGTAGTATTTGCAATGAAAAATGTGTTAAAAAAAAACCAACATGAAACCCATACCACTTATTGGATATTTATAACTCTATTCATGGAATTATTTTCTTACATACACATATATACATATACCAAAATATCTTTTCCTCAATCAAAAAACAAGGAAGGATGCATAGCCCGCATCTCATTATCCATCTCCCATGTAGCTTCATCGGGCCGAAAGGGCTTCCACTCCACTTTAACGTACTCGATTTCTTGATTCTGGAGCATGAACATATTTCTCTACAAAATACTCTGAGTTTTCAGCTATAATTATCCTTTTGGTTCCACCTATAATACGTTACAATTAATAACATGAAGAACATCCTTTACATGTCTTTTAAGAAATGACACATGGAATACATCATGGAATTTGATTGTCGGAGGTAGTGCAATTTTGTAGGTCACTAGTCCAATCGTCTCAAGGACGTTGAAAGGCCTGCGATATCGAGGTGCCACCTTCGCACATGTCCCAATTCTCAAGGATCTTTCTAGGCTTAATGCACAAGTACGCATTAAGCCATAATGGAGGAAATAAATCAACATTATTATAATAATAATTGGGTTTGCATGCTGAAATGACAAATAGCTGATATAACTAAAATAGAATTGGCTTCAAGGATGTGCTACAACACTGTGCTAGCCTCCCAAAACTAAATTGTTGTACTCTCCCTTTGGAAACAACTACCATTGAATCAACTGGAAATCAATGAAGCATCAATTGAGGATTTGAATGATCCTCACTCCAATATCCCTAAAGCTCTATGAAACTTCTAGATGAAGTCTCCTCAAAGAGAGTTGGGTTTTCATCCAACACTCACAGATCACTTGAGGGTTTCTATCCTGGGGATACCGATAGAGTAGAGAAAAAAGCTCTCAAACCTCTCACACAAAAGAATGATCTAAACCAAGATATCCCCAAATGACCTTTTCTTCTCCTTTTATAGATCTAAATGATATATCTACAAACCTCTATAAGCATCTTATTTTATTATTTTATTATTATTCTATAAGATCCCCCACTGACTCTATCAAAGTGACTTTAATTTAATTATATTTCACTTATGTCACTTTTGGCCACTTTTCCTCTAAATATTATTTTTCCTTTAATTAAATGACTAATTAAAGTCATTTTTAATTAAGGAAAATAGTATGTCTCCCAGTGTACTATATTTGGCCACTATAAGTCACTTCTCAACATCTCATCATGAAGATCTCCTCATTCTGGTTCCAACGAGCTATTACACTAAGGTTTTCTATCACGTATTGCTCCCGTAATGCTACTTTGGGAATAACTAATTGAGTTAAGCCCAAAAATAACTCAGTTTTCTAAAATTTGTTGAAATGCACCATCTCTCTAATCAAAATATGGACTTGATACGATGCTAACCCTTCTAACCTGATGTCAGGATGGAACATTGAAGAACTGTCAGTATGTGCCCCACTACCAATGGGAATTTGTAGCATCTTTCATGTCTAAGGGTCGTTTCTCTACTATGCTCCCTACGAATAAGATCGTACCATCAAGAGGGTACGAACTCATGATCTCTCACCAATATAACCTGGAAGAAGAATCCAATGTAGTGACATCTGCATACGTAACACGTTTGGAGTGCTTTGATCAGCCCATAATCAATTCGCGCTGCTCTATCATGTCTGCCGATGAGATCTACCTGTAGAGGAAGGCCCCTCTTTCTATAAAAGGCCAAATTCAATGAGATATATTGCAAGTGCCACCGATGTACTCCTGGAGAGTGCTACTCCGTGAAAGGGTTGCTGCTCTGTTGACTGCACGTGCATATATCTGCACCTCATCTCTGTATCGGCCCGACAATGGATGCTCCACCATCTCCAACAACTCATCCCTCTCTTGATCAAGAATGGCATGCTCCTGCTGTATACTAGCCTCCTACAAAACTAACCCATCAACCTCCAACATCTCATGACGATAACTATCTGTAACTACTGCCTCCCTGCTAAATGCTTGTACATCCGTCTACTCCTCACCCATGGCTGAACCTATGGGTAGCCATACATCCATCACAGATTCAATGTGAGCCTCCATATGTGTAACACCCCTAGTTTATGTTTTTCTTTCAAGCTAGACATTTGAACTTTAAATCCAAAGGGGAGTGGACCCCAATGGATAAGTATTTTTTGGATGTAATTAATTTTTAGATATCGAAAATAAATAAAATAATTTTGGGCATATTGACCAAATGAGAATTGTGAGATCACTTGCCAAATCCATGAGGTATGGAAAGAGGCTAAGAATTCCCAAAAAATCTTTCGAAAATCCTTCAAAGAATTTGTTTCTAAATGAGATTTTTGAGGAAAAATCTAGTTTCCCCAATGAGGAGGAGAGTAGTTGGGAAGAGGTAAAAAGCTAGGAAAAGCAGAAAGCATCTTTAGAAATCCCTAAATAAGGGAAGCCTAGGAAAACAGGAAGAAAAGCATCTTGTAATTCTGGACGCAGAATTAGAAATAGGCTTTGGGGAACATGAGCTTAAATAAGCTACTCTAGAAAAGATTGAGGTTGGTCTGTTCTAGGATGAGATCTTAGCTCGGGGGTGAGTTATGGAGACAAAAGGACTCTAAGGTTGGGAGGACTGGTCAATTGCAAAAGAGGTATGCCATAATGTTTATGCATGATTGAAATTCTTGTGAATGGGTAGTGTGATTAAGAACTGTAGAAGTTATTCTATCTTAAATACTGAAACTGGTATTCCATACATTTACAGAATTATTAGAAGAATTCAATCCTCTTAATTCTACATAGTTGTATGAACAGGAAATTACGGGGAAAAATAGCCAGAAGCTCCAAACCTATTATTGGTTTAAATCTGGAGATTTATACTACTCCCATAATTCATAATAATTGAAATTTTAATCTACTTCTGGGTCAAAAATATAACTGTGAAGTATACAGAAGAAACACCAATGTATGAAATAGAAGGAAATAGGAACTAGAACTATTTCAACCTATTTCATTTAGATTATAGGAAAATGTATGACAACTTAGAAGTGTAGAATAAAGTTAGGTAGGAATAATTAGAATAGATTTTATTATTCTGTGTCACCTAGGAAACTAAGAAAGTTTCAAGGAAAAGTTCTACAGTTAACATAGAGAGAACATGTGACCAGAATGGATAGTGTTACCCAGTTAAATTGTCTTTAGAACTCTGCATATAGAGGCTTAGTAACCCTACAGGGTGTAAGTAAATTTACATGCAAACAAGTTGTATTTTAAATCTGTATATGATGCATTTCAAAGTTTAAATCTACTTCAGATCCTCACATTTACTAGACTGAAAAATGTGACAGAAAAGGAAATAAAATGTACAGAGACTATCATTTCCACTTAACAATGTTACATTAAAGTGAGGCAAAATGCTATGAAAGATATTAATATGAAATTTATATGAGAATCTTAAGTACACTTGTGGACTGAAATCATAGTAATACTCTGCAGAGGTATCTTAATATATGTACAGGTCAGAAAAATTGGAAATAAATAAATAAATCATATAGTATATTATCTCTCTGGAAAAGTACAAATAAATCTACTCCTGAAATCTGGCAGTGTATGAACAGTGTGGAGATCTATTTCATATGAACCAAAAGAAGTCTTGTATATAATTACAGTTCTGCTATACCTACAGACCTTTCACATGTATTAATGATAAACTGTGTGTGATAGCAATTGCAAACAGAAGCCTAGTATTACATATAAAAATAAATAAACATTGTACGAGAATTGGTTCCGAGAAAATTATGGGTATAGACATTTATATTCTGGAGTTACTATTACTAATCAACCAGAATCATAATAAATTTAACCATAGAGGGAAGAAGCTATTGACAAATCAACTAATAGCATAATTTTATGCAGAGAAAAAATTTAAATCCAACGAAACCATGACAGTCCATCCATATGAATACGAGAATGAGTATCATTCTAATAAACAAAATACATGTGGACTTCTTCTGAGTTACGAGGAGTTTAAATGAAAAATATACAACTAAACCCCATTGGGGAAAAACGTATATGGAAATCCACGGGCCTAGACTTAGAATAACAAATATATAAGAGTATAAGCAGACTTGTTAACTCTGGCACTTGTAACTCTTTCCTAAACAAATGATTTGCTCTTCTGTATAGGATCAAAACTTTATAGGGAAACTAAAATTTCTAAGAGAAAGAAATCATTCTCGTCGCGAAGCTTGATAGACGAAAAGCTTCAATTCATAACCAACCTAGAATAAAAGAAGATTGTCATTAAAATATGGGACTGGAAGCCAAAATGAAAGACGTGGGAATTAAGCATGCAGTTATGGCTCGGATAGCCAGTACCTATGATACAACCAAACCGGAAGTCGTTAGCGAATGCAATATAAAAAAAAATTAAACCTTCGATTTCTACCAAAAACTAGAAGGGAAATTTCATTACCTGGCAAATGTTAACCTCTTTTCATCCATGCAAGACCTTCAGTAAATAGCAGACGCAAAGTCAGAATTTATATTGGATAATCAATATGTCAACCATTTGAGTGAAAAACAACAGAGTGTTGCGGAAGGAGGGAAAACAATTACCCTTGGCTCACAAACGTAATTTGCAGAAGACCAAACGACATGAGTCTTGGCTGGAGGGTTAAAAGGACAAGAAAACCTATACGTATTATTAGTCGCCCATACCATTAAACCCTTGCATCGAGTTAATTACTGAATGCCAAAACAAATTTTAAGGAGTAAGCATAAACGAACAATAATCATTCTCTACAGGTATTGATACCAAAGTCTGCAATAAAAATTGGAGGAACACTTACCAAAATACGTCGGCCTGAGGGTCAACCATACATATCGAAATAAGGGCGAAATCCCCCGTTCAGTTGCCCAATAATAAACCAGAGAAGACTTCCTTCATGGAGAAAACACCAGGAATTGGTAAACAACATGGTAAACGACTGATATAGTATACGAACTAGGAAACCCTAAGGAGGAACCCACCATCCACGTGGTGACCATCCACAAAGGGAGACACGGATCAAATTATAATGGTGGGGAGTAAAATAGACTGGTAAAAGATGTAAGGCAAGATGTATTGATACGCTTGAATTAAATTCATAACCGTAGCAAGGGGATTAGAATACCATTGTTTTTGAGGCTCGAGGGAAATACAAATCTTATCAGTAGCATGCACCCATAACTTACAAGATTCAAATTAACACGCATTGATAATGTGACAGGAGATGATGCCATAACAACCAAGAGAGAGTTAAATGCGACGTACCCTAAAACATTACATGAATAACCATAAGCCATACGTGGAAGACCTCTCAGAAAATCACGACATCGTAGCTTGGTATGGGTACTGAGGTGATGAAAAATTTTGAAAGGAAAGTAAATGTAGTCTTCACGTTATGGTTTATGAGTAACCCACGTTACAAGGGTATTAACTCTTGGATGTAAATGCCAAAGTCAAAAGGGAGCGATGCGTACATAGGAATGCGTCATTGCAAATGTATTAAAACAATAATATAACCATATGGGTAATGAATTAAGAAGAGTAGGGGTAAAGTAAAATGGAAATAGTTTACATATTCTTACCATTAAAAATGTGACATATAGGCATCATGGGGTTCCAGGAAGACATTTCATAGGGTTATAATGGATGAAATTAACTATGGAACTCTTTTACAGAATTATTGAGTAGTGGAAAAATTTGTTAAATGATCATGATATAAGGGTTAAATTATGTTTCCAGACATGAGAAGTGTAGACTGACATCTCATAAGAGCTAATTGGTATGAAAATCAATTACCATACATATATGTGGTTATAGCCAGAAGCTGACACAGAAGTAAAAAGGTCAGTGTGGGAATAATATTTAAGTTCGACATGATTGAGATAAAAATTGTAATTAAACACTAATTAGATTTTTTTTTTTTTTGAGGTTGAGGTATGTGACAAAATGGCTCTCCACCAGAGGACTATCATGCATTATGTGCATAGCCTCCTCCTTTGCTGACTCATGCTCCGTCATATGCTGCTACGGCTAAATTGTCACAGGTGACTCATCACCCAGAGTATCTCTAGTAGAGTCCCGTGATTGCTCACCCTGCACACTAGAATATAGCTTCAGCCTACTATCATCAACTCTGCATGACCTCTCTCTCTCCCAGAAGCATCCTCATATGATCCCATGGACTCTTCTGACAAACAGTCCTCATCCTGGCATACAGAAGGAATTTATTTCTGTTCGGCCTCTGCCACATCATCTGCATCACTCAAGCATGAGTGATTAGCCACCCAATAATTTTGCAGAAGAATCAAAGTTCCTTCCTCCTCATCTCATTTCTACTGCCTGATTTACCAAAATGGAGCAGCTCCTCCTCGGTCAATTGTCTCTTGCATAGCCCAATATTCTACTCAACCAACCCTTTGGCTATCTCATAAGCAGCTGGCGAGACCAATTTCTCTCTCCTCCAAATGCTCAACAACCTAGTCTGCAACTCTCGAAAAATGACCTCACAATCTCTTATACATGACGACAGGATGGACTCCATGTGTGCTATGACTGTGTCATCATGACGTCTCCTAATGTTGAAGAAGAATTGGAACATCTGCAGATTCAAGCCATCACATTCAAGATCAAACATGATGCAATATGTTCTGAATGTGGTTATACCTCCTAAAACCTCAAGCTTCTTCCCAAAGGTAGAGCTTACACTGTTACCCAAATCTTGAAAGGTCCATACCATCAGTTTGAAAAATCTCCTCATAATGTCATCATTCTAAAGGGTTGTAGGGATGATTAGTCTCATGATGTTGCTGAGACAAGGTGCAACTAGAAGTGTGACCCCTCCACAAGTTTCCTCCAAGAACTTAGGTTGTATGAGAGCAAGCATACATGGTTTTAAGGCCCAAATTAATTTTCTCCCATCTGACTATTTTAATTTGGAAAGGAGTTCATTAAGTTCATCAAGTTTGGAAAGAACTCTCCATGTGATCGTCATGTGTTTCAAATCTGTCCCAAGTGCAAGGATTTTGTGCCCTATCTCTGACTATTTCTCTAGGTCCCTGGATTTCCCATTTTGAAGAATGCCATAGACCCCTTTTGAGAAAGGTCTATGCTTCTACTTAGGTTCTTGGTCCATAGTAACATTGTGGTTCAAATATTCAACGGTTGTGTTGTCACATGGGCTTAGGAGGTATTTTAAGAATCCCATGTTTATGGAAACAATACAAAGTTATGATAACAATGAAAGCTACCACTAAAACAACCTACATACATTAATACATTTCTCATTACAATACCCTGCCCCAATAGATAAATATAGCTCCGACAAATAATTTAGGCTCTGGAAAATAAATTGGGCTCTAGCAAAATCAGTTTTTTGCAATAAGATGAATTCATCCTAACAAGGCAAGATAAAAAATGTTACCTCAGATGTAAGAAAATGATCTCTCCTCAGCTCTGCGCTGACTCTGGAAATTCTACAACTATTGGAAATGTTGTTGCTTACTAACTTCAGACTTTTGGTTGGGTTGCTTCTATTTCTCATCAAATTATAGGAAGTTTAGAAGGTGATCCTTGTCCAAAACCTTGAAAAACCCAGAAATGGTTTCCTTGAATTTCGACCTTAAAAATCTGACCCTTTTTCTCCTAGCTCCTCTAGCTAATAGCTGAGTAGGGACTATGTAAATGAGATGGTCTACTTATAAGAAAATTTTGGTATTTTTAACCACAAAATATACTCACAAAACCCAGAAAAACTGATAAATGATTTTCTCTAATTCCAACTTTCAAAATTTTCCCTTTTCTCCTAGCTTCTATAACTGCTAGCTAAGTAGGGAATGCGTAAATGGTATGATATGTTGCTCAGAAAAATCAATATTATTCAATCATGGTACGTACAAAAAATACGAAAAACCTAGAAAATTGTTAGGCAAATTCTTGTTGAATTCGTACGGCCCCAACAAAAACGCTCTCACGGCAGCAATTCACTAGTTGCGTGATGAATTAAGGAAAAAAAAAACCCACATCAGGTGCTAAAATTCTCAAAAATTACTCCCAGAATCCTCAAGCCAATCCAACCAAAACCCGGAAATGGTTTGGCCAAATCACAATCTTCCAAAATTGACCCCAATAAGCCCTACGCTCTCCCAGTAGCTGTTGAATACGATGTCTAGAAAATGATAAGAGAAATACTCAAAAACCCTCCAAATGTGAAACAAATAATCTCTCTTGCACTTCCTCTATCTTCCTCAACAAAAAAGGCTCAAATGGTTGAGACCTTCCTCCGCAACTAGGCTCAACTCTCCGCCCATGTGTTGGCTTAGAGACTTTCACGCTGCTCCAGAAATAGAATATCAATCTTAGCCCTCGGAGGTTTGCCTATAGCTGAAAAGCTAATGAACCTTGCAACCAATATGAGAAACAAAACAACGCATCACTCTATATATACACACTCAATATTAGGCAACAAATGCAAAAAGCTGAACATAAACTTAGCCAGTAACAATGAGATCATAATCAATGATTGCAATAATACATTAAAGTAATAAATCTTTTGATCTTATTCTAAATTTGATATATGAAGCAAAACCCTTGAACTTGGATTTTCGATGATTTGATAAACCATTAAGTGACAAGATATTGCGACTTTGATACCAACATAATATCCCAAATGGGATATTTTGTCATTTGCTGAAATTAACTCAAAATTTCTCCATTAATTATCATGCATTTATGAGAAGATTGTACATGTAAAATAAAACATATAAGTACATGAAAATCCATAACACCATAATGCAAGAAAAAACTCACCTTTATTATAATATAATTGGGTTTACATGTTGAAAGGAGAAATAGCTGAGATAACTGAAATAGAATTGGCCTCAAGGATCTGCTACAATACTGTGTTGCATTGCCAAAACTGAACTGTTGCACTCTCCCTCCGGCAACAACTACCACTAAATCAACTGGAAATCAATGAAGCACCAATTGAGAATCTGAATGATCCTCACTCCAATATCCCTGAAGCTCTATGAAACTTCTGAATGAAGTCTCCTCAAAGAGAGTTGGGTTTTCTTCCAACACTCACAAATCACCTGAGGGTTTTCATCCCGGGGCTGCCAATAGAGTAGAGAACCAAGTTCTGAAACCTTTCACACAAGAAAATGATCTAAACCAAGATATCCCCAAATGACCTTTGCTTCTCCTTTTATAGATCTACATGATAGATATCCAATCCTATAGAAGCATCTTATTTTATTATTTTATTATTATTCGAGAAGATCCTCCATTGAATCTATCAAAGTGACTTTAATTTAATTATATTTCACTTAAGTAACTTTTGGCCCCTTTTCCTCTAAATATTATTTTCCTTTAATTAAATGACTAGTGAAATTCATTTTTAATTAAGGAAAATAATATATCACCCATGGTACTATCTCTGGCCACTAGAAGTCACTTCTCATCATCTCATCCTGAAGATCTCCTCATTTCTGTTCCAACAAGATATTACACTAAAGTGTTCTATCATGTATTCCTTCTGGAATGCCACCTTGAACTATCATATTATAACAAAAAGATATGGAACTATCATATTATGTGTAAACTATCTACACATGAAAAATTTGACTATCAACAATGAACATCAATTACCATGGACCAATGATCTATTCTTTCAATTGAGAGGAATCATAGTTTTTTATAATATTTAATTATGTATAGGAATTTTTGGTGAAAATCACATGTACGAAAAATTTTTCGATGCATTTTGAACAAGCCAATGTGGTTCATCATCAGGACAAGATGAGAAATCTGATCAAGAAACTTGTTTAAATAGATAAGGACAGCTCCAACTAGTTGTTGAAAAAAATGGCTAGTTTGACTAGAATGAGAAATTTGAAATTTTTTTTTTTGTCATATTTTATTATTATTTTTTTAATTTAATTCTTTTATATTTTAATTTCAGTTTGACTATATTTGAATATAGTCTAATATTAATATTTTTTCAAAAAATTTATATTAATACTATTTTAATATAATTTAATATTTTTGATATTTTAATACTTTAAATTATATGTTATATAATTAAAATTCATTAATAGTTAAAAATAATTAAGAAATAAATAAATAAAATAAAATAAATAAATAAATAAAATATAAATATAAATATAAAATATAAATAAATAAATAAAACATATAAATAAATAAATAATAGTATTAATTCATTAATTAATAAATTTAATATTATTAAATAGGTAATTTTCAAATTAAACCATGAGGATAAAAATAATAATAAAAATCATACTAATAACAATTAAAATAATAAAACAAAATGAACAGAGAGGGAGAGAGGAACCCGGAACGAGAGAAGAGTGAATGACCGAAGGGAGCAAAGGGGAAGGGGGGAAAAACAATTAAGAGTGAAGGGCAGGAATCCAACATCTGCTAACATTCCACCCATCATCCCTGTTAAGGTTAACTGACCTCTTTTCATCATGCTCTGCTAAGGCAAAGGACCAAGATCTACCATGTCTAAGGTCAGCGACATGTTCATGAATATTGATAGAAGAGTTGTGTGGAAAGGAAGATAACCCACAAAGAGTTCAAAGTTTGGGATCATGTGTATATTTAGGTTAAACCCAAGAAATTTTCTTTTAGGATGAGGTCTTATGAAGAATTGATGTCTTTCTATTATGGAGATGAAAGGATAATTATACCTTGAGTCATAGTGCATACTTAATAGGAAGGAGAAACTACTCTCGAACTAAGCCATTTAGTAGATTTAGTACAAGAGCTTTGGAACTGGGGCATACGTGATGTTGGGGCATACCCTTTTGTATTTAGCATATAAAAATATTGTCTCAAATGGTAGAAAACAAATAATTGTGTTCCTTTAGGGTGGTGGGGAATGTAAAACCAAATTTATTCCCCATTATGTAATTATAATTATATATCATTTTCATCACAAGTCATGGAAAATATATTGATTTTTTTTAACTATAGGATATAAATTATAAAGGATGTAAGTATATTTCTATTATTAATGAGAGGTTTGTTGATAAAGTACAGGGTGGAGCACTAGTAATATCAATATTGCCACAAAAAAATGTAGTGAGAGAGTTGTAGGATTACCTTTTCTACCAAGTAACTAGGAGACTCTATTGTGCACTTGAATATAGTTGGTAAGACATCTAAAGAATTGACATGCATATCTTTGGCGATGTTGCTATATGGATCTATGCCATTCAGTTACCTATGAAGGAGAGTGGCCTTCACAACCCTCAAATTCCAAGAGGTGAGTATACCTTTATTACAAAAATATAGGTGGGAAAACCTCATCAATTTCATTGTGATATTATAAATGGTCTTAAACTTTGGAAGAATGTAAACTACCTTTTTTGTTAATTTCATTATAATATATATTCTGATATTGTTATATCATATTTTTTTTGGAGTTTAAGTTGAATTTAGATAAAAATTTATTTATAAAATATTGTTATCAAAATATTTCAAGATTTGATCAATGCTTTTTAATTTTTAATATAAAAAATTAATTTTCTGTATATTTTAAATTTATAAATAAACCAAATTTAAAGTCATGGATTAACTAAATACCATCATAATTGATATAATTTACTTTAATTCATTTTCATTGAAAACTACAACTAAATACAATCATAATTTACAACATATTCTAAAATTATTAAGTAGAAACAACTTTCACATATAATGCTGTTTAATTCATTTGCTTGAGAACCATAAATAAAAGAGAAATTTGTCCTACTTAGATACAAAATCAATGAGTCTAGTTCATTTGCATCAAGAACCATAAATGAAAGAGAAATGGATCGTACTTTGATACAAAATCAACAAGTTTAATTCATTTGCATCAAGAACCATAAATAGAAGAGAAATGGCTCGTGCTTTGATACAAAATCAAAAGAACCTCAACTATATTTCCACAACAAACTATATTTATTACTCTAATATCAATAACCATGCGAGTCCAAAACAAAACAACGATGCCCATGATATACAAAACAAATTCTATTATAGGATTCAAGAAGGAAATATTCCTATACAAGATGGAACGAACTCTCACATTACATTACAGGAACCCTGAAAGTACAAATTTCAGGAATAGTCATGATCAACCCACCTACTATACAGAAATTGTCTATTCCCATGCATTTAGAGAGCAAAGTAGGGGAATGGAATTGTAAAAACAAAATCTAGTCTAATAAACATGAGCAAGAAAGTAGTCATTAATTGAAGTAGATGATGTACTGATGACTCAACAACAAGAAATTAGTTGAAAGTGGAATAAAGTTGTTTGCCCCTGAGTTTGACACCGAGGACCTTCTCCATCTGAGAGAGGATGGCCTGATTAGGTATGGCTTTACCAGTCTCGTACTTATGAATTACTTGTGTTTTCTTATTGATAAGCTTCCCCAGCTTCGCCTGAATTACTTGTGTTTTTTTATTTCGAAATAAGTTAACCAATGAAAATGTATAGAAGAAATAAAAGACCGCTTTTATGTATAAATTTGATATATGGCCAATATATATATATATGTGTGTGTGTGTGTGTGTGTGTGTTTCATTTCACTAGTAATGAGTGCGTAGATCACAAAAACATGGTTGAGAATCAAGAATTTGTAAAATTGGATGTGCTTTAAGTTTTTGTAGACCAAACCAAGAAATTTTTCGATCCAAACTTAAAACCAAATCCACCTCATCAACCGCAAAATTGAAAAAGGTGTTCATGCATAATACTCTTGAAATTAATAGTGTGTGAGCATCAACGAATCATGTAACACACATGTGTTACATAATGCACATGCGTTAAATAATGTGCACACTCTCTTTTTCTCCAATTTCCACCATCTTTCCCAACTGTCTTTGGCTCCCATGTCTCTCTCCCTATTTTCCTTAATCCTACCACATCTCTTTCTCTCTCTCTCTCTCTCTCTCTCTCACCCCTTAGGCCCCTCTCTACCACTTCCTATCACTGCCCCTCTCCCTACTCCAATTTTTATATATTTCTCTCGTTCCTTATTTTTTGCTCCGTTTTATATTTTTCATTCCCCATCACTCTCTTTCTCACCATTAAATTTTTATCTCTTTACCAAATCCTCTCTCTCTCTCTCTCTCTCTCTCTCTCTCTCACACACACACACACACACACATACACTTTTCATCATTATCTCTCTTTGTTTCTCTCTCCATGTTTCCTATGTGTGTGTATGTGTGTGTATGTCACCCTCCCATATCCATCTCTCTCCACCCACTCTCCTCCCTTCACTCTCTCTCTCTTTGCCATTCACTAATTCCCCCTCTATCCATCCTTTTCCATATCCCTTTCTATATTTCTCGTTATCTCTCCTTCCCCCCTGTAACACCCACTTGCCATATCTACCCAAGTAACTAGCCAAATGGGGTAAACATGTGATGAGAGGCTACTATGATCTCATTAAACCTCCTAGATGACATTACGAAAGTTGAATCCAAAGAAACACATCACACAAACTTTCCACATCAACAACAGAACTCCCAAGAACCATCCCAACCACTCAAGTAACCATCCCCTGGGTCCCACCGGGTTTTTTGACCATTAATTCCCTGGAAAATCCCTTGATATGGGCAAGGATATGTTTGGGAGGCCCTAGACACTCCCAAAACATGGGCATGCATGCATCCATGGACTTTTTTCCTCAGACCTGTGCCAACGTCCTTAGGATTTGAGCCACTTTTTCAGGCTCAGAACCTATTTCACTGCCCAAAACACCATGAAACTTTCAGAAATAAAATATAACAAAAAATAACAATGTAAAATAAAACACTTGAACAAGGACCTGACTGGACCCCTACTAGCCATGAGAGGCATTTTATCAAAAATGTCATAAATATGTAATCTATAGTTTTAAATAACAAATATGAGCATATGGGTCGGATACTTATCTGATAATCACTAAGAATCATTACTTCCTCATCACATTAACTACACTACCATCTACTTAGGCACATATATATTGTTCATTCAATTACAAAGCAAAACATGATGATCTAACCATATTGGTCTCATAATTATCTGAGAATCGGTAACAAGCATTATTTTTCTCATCACATTAACTATGTTACCATCTATTTGGGGATAGATACATTGTTCATTCATTTACAAATCAAAACATGATGAGAGACATACATCATCTTCATCATAAAACAAATTCATAAGTAACATATAAAAAACATAAATAACGAGAACATAACATCCATATAAGGCACATAATAATAAGCATATTTACCGATGAATACTAGAGGCACTACAACACAAAGGGGGGTTTTAAGAAAATATTTAAGACATTTTTTGGGTAAATTTTCTTGACTTGAGACGAAAGAAAACATGTGTATTATCTTAAATATCATCTTTAAGTGGGTGTCTCAAATTAATTGTCTAAAAATATTGTCTCTATAAAGACAATATATAACACAATAATTTTTGTCTCTCTAGAGACAATAGTTGCACTACAACACAAAGGGTGGTTTTAGGATAAGTTTTGGGTAAATTGTCTTAACTTGAGACAAAAATAAAATTTTGTATTGTCTTAAATATTGTCGAGTGTCTCAAACTATTGTCTTAAAAAATTGTCTCTATAAAGACAATATATAACATAAACATTATTGTCTCTTATGAGACAATTTCATTTTTGTCTCTCCAAAGACAATAGTTGGAATTAAAGAGATATTGTATTTATGGAGACAATGTATTTAACCCTATCTATTATCTCTCTAGAGACACCATAAAACAATGAGTCCAGGAAAATATCTCACCATTAAAATGAATCAATATAAAACTATTTAATTAAAAAAAACTACAATATCATTGAATAATTCATGTTAGGGTACAGTTCAATCGAACCACCAACTTCTTGCATGGTAGGTGCTCTTCCATTGAGCTAGCACATTTTAAAGAATTATGTGAAGAGTTATGGAAATCTTTGAAATTGTATATATAGGCATTGAGTTTTAAAAAATGCTCGACACATAATGGAATAATACTTGTAAAATATATAATCATGCAAGCCCCTATTTTTAACTTAATAAAAAAATAAATCAATGGAGTTAGCTCACTGTGACACCCTTATAGCTTGAGTTGCACAAAAAGCTAATAATAAACAATAATATACAAACAAATTAATCTAGTCATACAAAGAAAATTAACTAGAATTAGCACAAGCAATACAACCATCACCCAAAGAGCTACACCAGACTGCTAGTAGGCACTAATGACACATATGATGTACAGAACGTGCCACGACTACATCGTCAACTCATTCAAGACAAATTGGGCACTCTCCTCTTTCACCGTTACTAATTTCTTTGACCACTTCTTCAATGTAAGCTTTTGAAGGTATAGAACTAGAATCTCCATTAACACACATTTGGCTTCCTAGAAGAAAATGCCTTGCCCACTTATACATATCATATGACTGTTGTGTATCACCCAGTCCTTGATAAAGTAGCAATTAGAAAAAATTCCATGCCATATTATTCAAATTATAACATTGTTGTGTATCACCCCAGCTGTTATCATTGTGTATCACCCCAGTTGTTGGTAACTTAGCAATTAGAACAAGCTCTAACATATAACTTCTCATAGGAAAATTAAAAAAAATCTTGATCTTTAGGGCTCAAAATAATGTTTTTCAATAATTTTACAAAGGACAATCAAATCATTTTACAAAGGAAATTCTAAATTAGAACTTACCTCGTGACAAGAAAATCATGTTCACAATTGGCATGACCTCAAAAGAAATTCCATAATAGATGCATAATTGTGAAGAACTTTTCCTTGTTTAACAAACTGATCATATAGGACCTGTAAATAGAAATAAACACCATATAATTTTTAAGTCAAACTAAAATCACAACAACAAAAAATGAATCAAAACTATTATTATATTTCCTTTCCATGGATCAGAGAAGTGCTTGCCTTGGATCTTCTATACAAATCTATATAAAATTTGTTCTCAACTTTAGTAAATTCACACTAAATTACTTGTACATCAGTAGGAGGAAGAACAAGAATGGGTATGAATATTCATGAAAAAATATTAGAAATCACTCTAAGGGATTGGACATCAAAGGCCAAATGAAAGCCCAATTCTACATTCATACCTTCCCTCTTTGCAATATTGTCTTTTGTCCTTCCCAATGTCAAGGGCCTCAAGCTAGCTTGAACTAATTTCAAGACACGTTCACCACCTTCCTCAAAGGGCTTTTGAATTAGTTTAAATACCATTTGGACACCACAAGGTATAGTACTCAAATTATGACCTTGTTGAGAATGCAACAAGATGATGAGCTTAGTGAAATGAAGTCGCCTTCACTAAGTGGGCCCGCAGGCTATTTTTGGCGCAAAGTCTATTTTTAGACTATGTCTATTTTTAGACATATGGATCATGTTCTATGAGTTGCAGGATGCTATTTGTGGATGGTTGGTCAAGTCAAAAAATAGATGGACTTCTATTTTTAGACATACTAGGTGGAATCTATTTTTAGATTGCCAGTCTAAAAATAGATATGTCTAATATTATTAGTTCTTAATAATATTTGGACTATAAACATTATCTTATCCTCTTCCAACACTTCAGTTTGATGCCTGGATGTGGCACATGCAGCTGATAGAAGGAATTACACTATTCATAGGGTTTAGTTCAGCTATTGCATGGATGACTTCAGTTAGAACTCAGGTGACAGAGTTTGGTGGAGTTGATTGAGGAGTTGATGGAGTTGTGTTCAGTTTAACTCAGTTAAACATAGTTGAGCTAGTTGTATCTAGTCTAACTGATTGATACACTAGTGAGAGTGGTGTGAATTAATTATTAATTACTTCACTAATTATTAACTTATAAATCAACTAAAGAATACATCAGTTAACTTCAATGCATGGACAGTTTCAGTGGAGACCAGTGCAGAGGTAGGTGAAAGAGCAGGTTGACTATCAGTTGTGACTATATTGGTGCATGAGATTTGCACACACATTGATTGAGATTCCAATGAGGATTTCGCAGTGCATACTAGGTGGATTCGAACTTGGATCTAGCCATTCTCAAGGTTGGATTGCGCAGTAGAGGCAAGCTAACAGGTGGAGCAGATTGGAGCATGTGTTTTGCTAGATCTGAGCTTGTATAGTGTGTAACAATCGGAGATTGTACTGAGAGCTTGTGAGGAGATTGTACAATGATTGTTACATGAACTCTATAAGTATAATATACAGATAGTTGGGGGTTTTCAGCTTTAAGCTTTCCCATAAATACTGTGTTTATATGTGTGATTGTTTATGGTTTTAATGTGCGCATGCGATTGTTTATATTTCCGCAATTAATGATCAATGGTAGAAGAGGTTATGTATTATGCATGAAGCTCAAATAGTGTGTGATTAGGATAATCTCGGTGAATAATTTAACAGTTATTCAAATTTCTACAGACCTATTATAATCTATAAAATTGAAGCTGTGAGATGAAATCAAAATTTTGTAATAGTAAAAGAAAAATCAGGTATGTTTCAATTTTTCTAAACGATGAAACTCCTTAATGCATTTTAGCAATTTTTCATTTGAATTCCTTACTATAGATTTACAAAATCCTAGCTACAGAAGTAATATACTAAATGAGATGGTAATAGTGAACTAACATTTTGTAGCATGATTTTGTAATAGTTCAGTTCTAGGTGGAAATATTAACTTGATTGTGGGTAAACAAAAATTCAATAAATGTCTCTATTAAAGCACAAGGTATGGAAAAAGATGGTGCTAAGGTATATCAAAAAGAAAATATGATTGCAATATCAGAAACATACAGCAGTTTCAGAATATATTTTAAGGCCTGTCAGTATTTGGATCCAATGTTGTGCAGGCGCATCATACAATTTCAATATCTATTCTCACACAATCAAAACTTGTTTTGGATATAATTAGCAGTAGCTAGAAACCATATCTGTATTCAAAGACATAGGAGAATGTGTGGGCATTATTTAGGGAATTCTGTATGATAAATTTCCTCCATTTATTGTTTTACTGGTTGGATGTCTACAAAATGTGATCGGAAACTTGCTTATATGGATGTTACTCACACATATATTTCCCACGCCTGCCCTCTGGAAAAAAAATTTAGTCATTTTCTTTGCAGTAAACAGTTAAAAATATTAAAATACATCATCTATTTTCACTTTTGTGAACAATTTCCCTACCAACGGAGGAATTGTTTTGGATTGATGAAGGGTTTCTTGTATGGATATAATTCCCATGGATATAAATCAGGGTTAGCATGCCATGGCCTTCTTATAATTCCCATATTTGATTTTTGTGAAGATAAACTGTGATGTATCAGACCAACCTCGTGCCCGCCAGCAACTTTTTCCAATTTCCCTTCCATTAATTCTTAACTTTGATACCAATAATATATTATGCCCTACATATGATATGACCATGAAATCATTACAAGATGCAATTCCCTAAATAACTTATAAATAAAAAATATATATAAATATAAATGTGCACAATATCATTGAGGTTAAACACATTATTGGACATAACAAAAACATTAACGCACAATAACCAAAATACTTTTGAAATCTCTGAGTGGCTGAACTTCTTTAATAGCATTAACCAACTTCTTTGACATGGCATCCAAATGCCTATTTGATTGAGACTACATCTAGGGAGTGTTTTTCATCAATTCATCTTGTTCTAAGGGTGCCCTCGGATCAACAGCCAATTCTCAGGACAAAGTTTTCTTCTCGAGAGAGACAATTCCCAACTAGCACATTTCCCTTCAAATTTGTCTCATTTTCAATATCTTTTTTAAACAGCTCCGCACAGGTGGCACTAAGATCTTGAATAAATTTATTCTTTGTAAATCAATCAAACTCAAGCTCACCCACTATAGTCTCAAATTGTGATCTTTCTTCAATTTTTCTCTACATCTGTTCAACTAGTTTATCTAATTCATCATACATGATATCAAAAAAGAAGAAAAAATATGCACTTTGTTCGTCTCCTTCATTTTCCTTGGTCTAAGCATGTAAGGAATGAGACACCTTTTCATTTTCTGCATCCATCCTATCTTGTAGTCCAATCAAATTTCTAAGTCTATGGAGAGTCTCATAAAGTAATCTAACATGTGATTCTATTTCTTCTTGGATGAGTTCCAATTTCTAAGTGAGTTCTTCAAATAGTTTTTGTATCTCTGTATTTTCACAACAACACAATTAAAGTTTTTATAATTACTACGAAAGGATCACGTAATAAGAGGGAAGGGCACTAAAGGATTTCACAAGAAACGAGGAGACTCTATTGTGCACTTGAATATAGTTGGTAAGGCATTTAAATAATTGACATGCAAGTCTTTGGCTATGTTGCTATATGGATCTAAGCTATTCAGTTACCTATGAAGGAGAGTGGCCTTCACAACCCTCAAATTCCAAGAGGTGAGTATACCTTTATTACAAAAACATAGGTGGGAAAACTTCTTGTACATGGTTCCTTATATATAGTAACTCAAGAAAAAATTATAAGCTTTAACCAATACACCAAGGGAAAGAATACAACAAGATTTTACTTGAAACTGTCAATTTTTTGTTTTTCCTTATATGAATTGATAGAAGTGGTCATCTTTAAGGGGTTTGACATAGATTTAAACAAAACATATTTTCTTATTTAGCAAGAGTAATTGCATTAGTAGTGTTACTGAATAATTGAGTCTATATCTTAAACCCTGCAAAATTTAAAGCTAGAAAAATTGCAAGCAATGAAAGTCACTTATTAGGATATAATCATGGATTGCTGCATGCTTGTAATGCCTAACAACATTTGATCAAGTTACCTTCATCGCCTTTCTTGATGGAAAACATTAAGCTTAGTGCATGGCACTATTAGCATGCATGGTCATACACGATGATTTATATTTCAATTGCTTACATCGATCAGATTGTTGTAGGCTCCACCACTGAGTATTTAGATGTGAAAATCTTTCTTCATATTTGGCATTCAAAAATATATTTTTGTATTTTGTATTTTAAAGAACTTCTATTGAATCATAACATGGGAGCTATCAATTATGTTAACCAAATTTATAGCTAGTAAAATAAAATCTTGTAACCAAAATGTCAAACAATAACTATAAACAAGAGGCATGTGGGTGGGCTTGGGGCTTACTTGACAGTATACAACCTCCAAACCCCCATCTTGATCTCAACCTCTTAAGTGGCATTAATGATGAAGAGAAGGCCAATTTTACAAGTAAACAACCCTTTGAGTAAGCTAACATTAGTGATGAAGAGAAGGCCAATTGTAGAAATAAACAACCCCTTCAACAAGAAAACACCAATAACATAAAGAACTTATCTGAACGTTTGTAAACTCCGCACGGTTAGGCTGACCTCAGGGTTAGCGCCTATCCAAATTTTATTTAGGGGTTTTTAAATTTAATATTGTGGTAAGATCAAACTAAAACCTTTATCCTTAAACACTAGATGTCATAACATGACAAAGATCGAACCCTTTTTTCCATGATATGCTAAACCAAATCCCTGATTTGGCTTTGATTAGTTCGAGACTAAGCTTATAAACCCATGACATATTCATCCATGAAGGGGACATTGAGTTTGGAGTTCAATTTCAGAGGGTTGGAGGAAGTTTTTGTTTTAAACATTGCTCAACCATCTGGAGGCGAAATTGAGCACAGAGACAGGTGTTGGAAAGCTAAAAGAGAGAGATTCCTGTTGTTAGTGACCAGAAGTGCTTGCGAGAATGATCAGTCTAGTGTTTTTGCTATGTAAATACTTCCTTGGGTCAATCCTAATAAAGCGAATTCTCATCTTGAAAGCGGACCCGGAGATGTAGTTCGCTAGGGATGAACTCCGTAATCAATGTTTTTTGTGTTTTCATTCTTAATTTGTGGCTAATTTAATTCATAAATGATTTCCTTCAGTCTTCCATATTCAAGAATTCATCAACTAACGATCAAATCACTTAATGGAAAACTAATAAAACTAACTCAGCACATAATCGATCACATTCAAATCACCGTGGGTATCTGGAAATCACTATCACCCCTAGAAAAATACATGCCAATGACAACAAGAGAACCAAATACACATATGAATGTACCATGAATGTCAAATATAGCAAGGAAATCACACATGAAAATCAAGACTCCACTCTATAGGATTTACCACCTTATGATACAACCAGGATTTTTATGCATTTATGGGGATCACCAATATGGTGAAAAATCCTAGGCAAAGAAAAAGGCGGGTAGAACTTAAAAGCAAGACGTTGCTAGAAAATATTGTTTTGAAGGAAAATAATAAATAACTATGGATTTCATCAAAAGGTGTGAAAAAAGTATAAGCTTTGACCAATACACCAAGGGAAAGAATAGAACAAGATTTTTCTTGAAACTATCAATTTTTTGTTTTTCCTTATATGAATTGATAGAAGTGGTCATATTTAAGGGGTTTGACATAGATTTAAATGATAAAACTTGTTTTTCTTATTTAGCACGAGTAATTGCATTAGTAGTGTTACTGAAGAATTAAGTCTATATCTTAAACCTTGCAAAATTTAAAGCTAGAAAAATAGTAAGTAATGAAAGTCACTTATTAGGATACAATCATGGATTGGGGCACACTTGTAATGCCTAACAACATTAAGCTTAGTGCATAGCACTATTAGCATGCAGGGTCATACATGATGATTTATCTTCTAGCTACTTACATCGATAAGATTGTTGTAGGCTCCACCACTGAGTATTAATAAAATAGATTTTTTTTTAAAGTGATTTCCATTCTATTCTTATCTTGTAATTAGCTACAATAAATATAATTAGAAAACCTCATCAATTTCGTTGTGATATTATAAATGGTCTTAAACTTTGGAAGAATGTAAACTATGTTTTTGCTAATTTCATTGTAATATATATTATGGTATTGTTATATCATATTTTTTTTGGAGTTTAAGTTGAATTTAGATAAAAAATTATTTATAAAATATTGCTATCAAAATAGTTCAAGATTTAATCAATGATTTTTAATTTTTAATATAAAAAATTAATTTTCTATATATTTTGAATTTATAAATAAACTAAATTTAATGTCATAAATTAACTAAATACCATCATAATTCATTTAATTTAATTTAATTCATTTTCATTCAAAACTACAAGTAAATACAATCATAATTCATAACATTTTCTAAAATTATCAAGTAGAAACAACTTTCACATGAGAACCATAAATAAAAGAGAAATGTGTCCTGCCTAGATACAAAATCAACGAGTCTAGTTCATTTGCATCAAGGACCATAAATGAAAGAGAAATGGATCATACTTTGATACAAAATCAACAAGTTTAATTAATTTGCATCAAGAACCATACATAGAAGAGAAATGGCTCGTGCTTTGATACAAAATGAAAAGAACCTCAACTAGATTTCCAAAACAAACTATATGTGTTACTCTAAGATCATTAACCATTCATGTGCAAAACAAAACAATGATGCCCATGATAGACCATGCGGTAATAGAAATTAATAAAAAACAAATTCTATTATAGGATTCAAGAAGGAAATATTCCTATACAAGATGGAACAAACTCCCACATTACATTACAGGAACCCTAAGAGAGTATAGAATTGCAGGAACCATGCGTGTGCAAAACAAAACAACGATGCCCATGATAGACAAAACAAATTCTATTATAGGATTCAAGAAGGAAATATTCCTATACAAGATGGAACGAACTCTCACATTACATTACAGGAACCCTGAAAGTACAATTTTTAGGAACAGTCACGATCATCCCACCTACTATACAAAAATTGTCTATTCCCATGCATTTAGAGAGCAAAGTAGGGGAATGGAATTGTAAAAACAAAATCTAGTCTAATAAACATGAGAAAGAAAGTAGTCATTAATTGAAGTAGATGATGTACTGATGACTCAACACCAAGAAATTAGTTGAAAGTGGAATAAAGTTGTTTTCCCCTGAGTTTGAGACCGAGGACCTTCTCCATCTGAGAGAGGATGGCCTGATTAGGTATGTCTTTACCAGTCTCGTACTCATGAATTACTTGTGTTTTCTCATTGATAAGCTTCCCCAGCTCCACCTGACTCATCTTCTTCTCAACACACGCCTGCTGAATAGCCCATCGAACCTTTGCCGACACTTTCTTCAGGGCCGCCGCCTTAGTCCCTTCATCGAGTTTGCATGTATTCAGCACAGGTTGACTCTTTTTTTAGGACATTTGTGGATAACAATAGGCTCCCAGTCCTGAGTTATAGGGCCGCTCTGTCGGCTCGGCATCCTTCCTCTTCTTCAATACTTCTCCTCTGCAACCAATGAAGTACACAATCGAAAATCTCAGCTCGGAAGGCGCCATAAGAAATGAGAGATTCGTTGATGAACACACAAAACAAACAGAAAATATCGTACCCTCAAACTGCGAATATCGTCTAGAACTTGTGAAGGATCACAACGACTCTCTCTATTTAAATAGTGGGTTCACGATTCTAAAACTTTCAAGTCGGCTCTAAAGTCACTATATCATATGATCTTCATCCACGCATTGAAATAGGTCATATTTATACAGCAGTCGCTATATCATGATCTTCATCCACTCATTGAACTAGGTCATATTTATACGGCTATTGGTATTTCATGGGTGTTTTAGATACAATACAGACTTTATTGCTATTCACCGGAATTTGGTTCCAATTCCATGCAAGGTCATACCATTTAATCAAGGTCTCAACTAGGGTTATGTTGTCACCAATTAGAAAAATTGATACATATCATTACTTTTTTCTAAATGGAATTTAATATCTTAAACGGAATTGAAATTGAATTATATGTTTCCATTTAATATCTTAAATGAAATTGAAATTGAATTATATGTTTTAAAGTTATAAAGGGAAAAATGGTGTAATGCTGGATTAGTTTAATATTTTACATTAAAATTAAAATTCTTTAAAATTTCATTACAAAAGTAGTTAGTAAGTGCTTTCATTTTCATATTATTTAACAAAGAAAATTATGCATTTATAAAAATGTTATGATTTCTAGCAAATAAATTTTGTGAATTTTGGAATTTGTTATTTATTAGACCCTGTCACCGTTTTTTTTACACCCCACTATTAAGGTTTTATATTCATTAATATAAAAAATAAAAGTATCGTGTTTTCAATAGTTGCTCAAATGTACTTGACCCAAATTTAAATTTTTTGCAAATTTTTATTGCAGTAGATTTACCTACAAAATGAGCTTCATAGGGAAAGTTTTGATTGATGTGTGTTCAAATTCAAAAAAATAATATAATTTCAAGCAATTGGGTTAACGCTAATTGTTGAAATGGAGCTATATAATTCAAATATGATTATACTATTATATTTTTATTCGAAAATAATGAACTATAAGCCTATGGGAGACATCTCAATTGGCTTGGTTGTGTCTTGATTTAATAAGTAAACGATGAGATTCGAGGTTCAAATCCTCCTAATTAACTTCTGTCTACATAAAAGGAATGTTTAGGGACCTAAAGATTATAGTGGTAGTAGTGGTAGTGTTCTGCATCGACCGCATGTCACACAATTATTGGAAAAATAAAAGTATGGTTAATAAAATAAATTATTAAAGGCACTTACACAAATTTTTAGAACATCATGTAAACGAATGAAATGTACACTATAAAATTGTCTCCTAAATATATAACTTTTATTTATTGAAAATTTTATGACTTACAAAGTAGTCTTTTTCTAAGATTGATATGCTAATTTTGATCTAAAACACAATATATATCTTCACATTAGGACCCATGTTTAGTATGTAAATGATGGAATTTTTTGAAACACATTTGTATGATTATAAATGGATCTTGTGCATGATTTTTTTTTTTAACTTTTAATCTTGATTATATATATTTTTTCAAATTAATAAATGCAATCAAGCCTTAAAATAATAAGTTCAAATGGTAGGCCCTCTTATGTTGGTCTTCATCTATTCTATTGTGGGTTCTTTTTTTATTTCAAAATAAGTTAACCAATGAAAATGTATAAAAGAAATAAAAGACCTCTTTTATGTATAAATATGCCCAAAAAAATTAAACAAAAAACAAATATATATAAATATACCAACATATATATATATATATATATATATATATATATATATATATATATATATATATATATATATATATATATATATATATATATATATATATATATTTGTGTGTGTGTTTCATTTCACTAGTAATGAGTGCATAAATAAAAAAACATGGTTGAAAATCAAGAATTTGTAAAATTGGATGTGCTTTAAGTTTATGTAGACCAAACCAAGAAGTTTGTCGATCCAAACTTACAACCAAATCCACCTCATCAATCGCAAAATTGAAAAAGGTTTTCTTGTGTAATACTTTTGAAATTAATAGTGTGTGAACATCAAAAATTCATGTAACACACATGTGTTACATAATGCACATGCGTTAAATAATGTGCACACTCTCTTTTTTTCCAATTTCCACCATCTTTCCCAACTCTCTTTGGCTCCCATGTCTCTCTCCCTCTTTTCCTTAACCCTACCACATCTCTCTCTCTCTCTCTCTCTCTCTCACACACACCCCTTAGGCCCCCCTACCACTTCCTATCACTGCCCCTCTCCCTACTCCAATTTTTATATATTTCTCTGATTCCTTATTTTTTGCTCTGTTTTATATTTTTCATTCCCCATCACTCTCTTTCTCACCATTCAATTTTTATCTATTTACCAAATTCTCTCTCTCTCTCTCTCTCTCTCTCTCTCTCTCTCTCAAATACACTTTTCATCATTTTCTCTCTTTGTTTCTCTCTCCATGTTTCCTATGCGCGCATGTGTGTGTATGTCACCCTCCTACATCCAACTCTCTCCACCCACTCTCCTCCCTTCCCTCTCTCTCTCTTTCCCCCATTCACTAATTTCCCCTCTCTCCATCCATTTCCATATCCCTTTCTATATTTCTTGTTATCTCTCCTTTCCCCCTGTAACACCCACTTCCCATATCTACCCAAGTAGCTAGCCAAATGGGGTAAACATGTGATGAGAGGCTACTATGATCTCATTCAACCTCCTAGGTGACATTATAAAAGTTGAATCCAAAGAAACACATCACACAAACCTTCCACGTGAGTAATAGAACTCCCAAGAGCCATCCCAACCACTCAATTAAACATCCCCTGGGTCCCACTGGGTTTTTTGACCATTAATTCCTTGGAAAATCCCTTAATATGGGCATGGTTTTGTTTGGGAGGCCGTGGATCTCATAATTATCTGAGAATCAGTAAGAAGCATTGTTTTCTCATCACATTAACTATGTTACCATGTATTTGGGGATAGATACATTGTTACATTGCTCATTCATTTACTAATCAAAACATGATGAGATACATACATCATCTTCATCATAAAACAAATTCATAAGTAACATATAAGGAACATAAATCAAGAGAACATAACATCCATATAAGGCACATAATAACAAGCATATTTACCGATGAATACAAGAGGCACTACAACACAAAGAGGGGTTTTAGGATAATTTTTGGGTAAATTATCTCAACTAGGGGGTTTTAGGATAAGTTTTGGGTAAATTGTCTCAACGTAATCAAGGTCTGAACTAGGGTTATGGTGTCACCAATTAGAAAAATCGATACATATCATTACGTTTTTCTAAATGGAAATTAATATTTTAAATGTAATTGAAATTGAATTATATGTTTCGATTTAAGAATTGAAATTGAATTATATGTTTTAAAATTATAAAGGGAAAAATGGTGTAATGCTTGATTAATTTAATATTTTACATTAAAATTAAAATGTTTTAAAATTTCATTACAAAAGTAGTTATTAAGTGTTTTCATTTTCATATTATTTAACTGTAATGTCTCCTCTTAACCCTTTCAAAAAAAATTTCATAATATAATTCGGTGGTGCTAGCTGTCATCGTCATTTAGTTACACTATTGAATTTTCCACCATTATGAAATTCTATGGGACAGAGTTTACTATTTTTACATATGTATCTTGGATCATTATTGTAACTCTGATTTACTCCTCCCGTAAGGTTTGAGGTGACTTATATTATACATATATACATGTATATCAATCTCTACTGTACATACCCATGGTGGATATACTTGTATGATTCCTTAGATTATATCCATACATACCTTATTTTTTTCTATACCTCTTTATAGAGCTCCCACGTATATGTTTTGGATTTCATTCCATTATTCTTAAGATTACATCGTAAATATATTATGCGCTTATGGGTAAGTCATTATACCATGTCCCTAAGCGGGAAGCTATGGTTGGACATCGAATTTATCCAACATTCTTAATGACTTAATTCGACTTGTGGCATTTCTCAGTTGTCGTTCCTCTGCGTTCACTTCCGCCTTGTGGTCATGGTTTGATGGAATAATTTCCCATACCTCTGTCACCATAGAGATTTCGTATAATTTTCATTATGACTCAAGTTTTCTGGGAGTAGACGACATTGAAGTCGTCATACTATTTTGCTACGTTGGCAAGTTGGAATTTATGGGGTGGGGATTGGATAGCTCGTCGTGCTTTCCATGTCAATTTGGATTCGTTGCCTTCTGAGGATTTAAAACCTGAGATGCGATCCCTCATCCCGGTTTGTTCATGTCTAAACGCCAGCGTTGCACATTACATTTTTATATTTGTAACACCTATGTGTTCATTAATCACGCCAGTCCTGGAATAAGATTGGAAGTACCATGAAATCGATTTCAATTAATTTTTCATTTATAACTTGGGCGACTGTGCAAGGGTTCTCGATTTTTCCCAATTCGATCTGTGGCCTCCCATTGATTTGATGACAAGTGGATGGTGTAGATGATTCATATCAGATAGGGTTTTGTTCATTGGGTTTAATGAATCATGTTAAATTTTGAAGTTGCAATTGGACATGTTCTTTGGCTCTTCATTTCTCTTGATCGACTTCTGGTGCTTATACTCTGTTCAATTGAGGAAAATGCACATCAAGCTCTCTCCAGCTTCTGAGCATCCCCATTTTTTTCAGTTTCATCGCCATTCAGGTAATATGAATTCTGTCGTTGGTTTTGTTCTATTACCTCATCATTTAATTTTGAAGGATAACCATCTCAGCCACCCAAAATTTGATCTCTGGTTGATTTCATTCTGCTATTTTGGCTTGTTGTTTATTCGGTCGGTCCTTGATAAGCTCTGCTCTAATATTTCACCCTTGTTGGGTAGGAATTTCTTCTTCTCGTGATTTTCGTGACCATGTTTGATTCGTTCGCCAAGGTCACGCTGACTCTCCGCAAGAAGTCACTACACAGGTGAGCCATCGATTTGTTGGAAGTAATTTATCCTGAGTTTGTTTTGTTCTGGCGAGCTTTTTCACCATACTCATTTCTCCTTTCTACAAGTCGTATTTGGTGGCAGAGCCCTCAATTCTCAGAGGTAATCCCTTATTTTGTTTTTCTCAGTTCAAACATACTATATTGTGGATTGTCCTCAGTTCGTCTGGTTATAACGATCTCTCATATTTCCCTCAATTTTATTTCAGGTAGGTTCGAATCTCGTCAAGGGTTTTCCTCATTGGTAATTGATGGATTTAAAATTTACACAGCTTGACGTCATCATACCTTGGATTTCAGGTCGGTATCAACACGTCCTCAGTTTGAGCGTGACCTAGCTTGCTAGTTATTGTTATACGAAATTTATCTAGACACATCAAGTTTTTGTATTGTTAGCAAAAATTTTCTACTGTAATACGGATTTATGCCCGAAACTGGGACTATTAACAATTTTATGAAATTCCCGAATTAATTAAATTCGGTAATATTATCATGAACTCACGATAGCCTTATTTCGCAAGTGGTTTCAGAGTTGGGTGTATATATTCTATCGACTGTCTGTCTATGTTATTAGTGACAGATCAATAGTATTTTCTAATAGTTTCCAGATTTCTATCTTTATGCTAATACTCATGTGAAATTTTTTTCCCTTCAGAATTTTTATGCTTAGATTTTTATAAGTTTGCTAGTCTTAATTTTTCCTTCTGTAGTTACCTATGGCTAGTGAGCCATTTCAGAATACATATATACATGGTTCAGTCTATATTCTCCTATTCAGTGAATAATAATGACATCTCATAAGCTATTTGGTCAATTAGATAGATTGATAATATCAACTGCTTTGTTAAGAATTTAATTGTTGAATCCTTCAGGCTTTTCATGGTTATGTGACACAGTTGAGTTTTTTTTTTCTTTGAAGTAATTTTTCCTTAATTGTAGCAGGGTTTCAAATATGCTCCAACTGGTTTCTTGTCTCCTAATAGGAGTAGAAAGGTTATGTCATAATCATCATCTTATTTTTCTATGTCTCTTTATGCTTTTACTATTGCAACTAGATGTTCCTCTTATACTCATGCTTCAATAAATTTCTACCAATTCTTTATATAAAATTTAATTAACTGCTAATAAACCCAGTTGATGTAATAGTCCTTATCATTCAGCTTTCTTTCATTTATTAGTCTCAGCTTCATACAAGAGATTGTTTCGTTATACTGAATATTTGTTGGCAGCCTCATGCTAGTTATTGTGGGTGCCTGGGTTTTACCATTTTAGCTTTGACTGTGGGAACTCCTAGACAGATTACTCTCATGGTTATTTTCCTTCACTAACTGATATTTACTTCATTCTGTTATAGAAATAGATTGATACATGCAGGAATTAATTTCTATTGTGTTTATGTTTGTGTATAGATGGTGTATTTTCTCTAGAACATCATGTGTTTTCACCCATTTACTATACAACTCAGACTACAGTTCATCTATTTCTATTTTAAATAATTGTACAGGAAATCTCATGCTGCTTTCTCATAGGTACACATATCAAATCATTGTATTAAATCAGAAGCAGATTAAAGTTAAATCTCTGATTTATCTGTAGAGGAATATGTATCCTTAGATTTAAACCAACCCTGGTTTAGAGATTCTGTTGGATTCTCCTCTATAGATTCCTATTTCTGCAACTATACAGAATTAAGAGGGTGGATTCCTTCTATTTAATTCTGTTAAATGTAGGAACTAACAATTATAACACTCAGATAAGACAATTATGTATAACCAATTTATACAACATTAAGAAATAAACCCCATGCAACTTAGAGACATACCACTGTTGAAATTGACCAACCTCCCAACCTTAGAGTTCTTCTATCTCCCAGAACTCACCCCCGAGCTGAGATCATCTCCTAGAACAGACCAACCTCTAATCTCTTCAGGAGTAGCTTATTTAAGCTTTTGCTCCCCAAATCCTGTTTCTAATTCTGCGTCTAGAATATCAGGATGCTTTTCTTCCTGTTTGCCTAGGCTTCCCATTTTAGGGATTGTTAAAGCTGCTTTCTGCTTTGCCCAGCTTTCTACCTCTTCCCAACTACTCTCCACATCATTGGGGAAACTAGATTTTCCTCAAAATCTAATTTGGAAATAAATTCTTTCAAGGATTTTTGAAAGAATTTTGGGGAAATATTTGCCTCTATCCATCCTCATGGATTTAGCAAGTGATCTCACAATTCTCATTTGGTCAATCTGCACAACATTATTTTATTTAATTTTCATAATGAAATATCTAGTTACATCCACACATATACTTATCCATTTGGGGTCCACTCCTCTTAGGATTGAAGTTCAAATGTCTAGCTTTGAAAGGAAAACATAAACTAGGGGTATTACATTAACAAATAAAACTATGTTTTTATAAAAACATTATGATTTCAAGAAAATAAATTTTATAATTTTGGAATTTGTTATTTATTAGAATTTGTCACTATCTCACCACACTATTAAAGTTTTGTATTCATTAATATAAAAAAATAAAAAATATTGTATTTACTATATTTCTCAAATGTACTTGACGCAAATTTAAATTTTTTGAAAATGTCTATTGGAGTTATTCCATGGATAAGCTGTGCAAGAAAGTTATTCCCAAAGCTTTAGGGGCTAGGATTTGAATGACTTGCATTTATTTTCTAAATTTTTAACAAATAAAGTTGGATGGAGGTTATTAAAATATCACTCTCTGTGGACTGAAATGGTGTAAAATAAATATATGAACCCTTTACAGTTGGACGACTAGAATTTTTTTACCAAAGAAACTGAAAACCAACGATTTTATAATTTGAAAATTTTTTCTTTCCTCTTTATATTTGATAGTTTCAAGCTTAGAATTGATATTGGGTGGTTGATCACATATAAAGTTTGGTCTCTTGTAATATTCCCAATTTTTGCAGCTAATGGGAATATAATATTTTATTTTCAGTTTTCTTAACTCATAAATAAAAGTGTAAAGGAGGAACTCTAAAACTCGTAATCAGCAAAATAAATCAATGCCCAATGTGAACATCGACAAATCTGGGCCATTTCAATAAAATAAACGTAGGTGTGAAGAGGAATTAAGAAGACTGACTGGGTCAACAGGACCAAATCTCAGTAGTGTCTAGATGAATTGAACCTCCTTATTGATCAGTGCAGTTTTAGATGGAGACCCTTCATGTGAAAAGGGTTAACTCATTGGAGTTGGTTTAGGGTTTCCTAAGCCCTAATGTTATAAAATGAAGAGGAAGGCCACAAGGAAAGGTTGTTGATGACAATTCAATTTTGAGATTGCTTGAGCAACTTAAACTCTCTTGGTTGTTTAGCTAAGAGAGAGGAATTCCTATTTAGGAATTCGTCTTCTTTCCTTGAGGGTCTCTTGGAGGAGATTATGTTGCAATGGTCCACTATCTGGCATTGGCCAAGCTTCACCTCCCTTGAAAACGTAAATCCTGATTAGGGCTTCACTTTTTAGAGAGCTGCAGCAAGTGGATTCAGATCTATTCAGATCTGAAGAGTTCTATTGCATCTTCTTAGTGGGGAAGTCATCTAAATCATTGGCAGGAGTGCAATAGTTGTTTCGAGCTTCAAATTCTTATCTTGGCATGAGGCCAAAGTGTGCATCACCTCATCTATGTAGTATACTTCATAAACTGTGTCATTTTTGCATTGCATTGCTGTAGCAGGTTTTCCACCCTAGTTTGGTGCTTATTTCCTTGAGGAAGGGCCATCCCTTCTTTCAGAAAGTCTGTATTTTAGCCCTCTTCTATAATTTTGTATACTCTAGCTCATCTACTCAGAGTTTCAGTGATTCTTCATTTTCCATATCCATATTCTATAGATCTGATACTTGTATTTTTTCTTTCATGAAATCCCCTTGCCAAGTGATCTATTTAATGTATAAAAGGAGCTGGATCTCCATTTTTCTTCATGCTGTGTTATAATAAACTTCAGATCTGATGTCTAAAACATATTTTGTCTAATGTATTCAAAAATCATGTAATTTATGCTTCATCCATTTTCTTCATACTCCAAGTCATGGGAAATCAACATTTTTAAGCTTATCCAGGAATGGAAGAATTGTTTAACATAGCTACAATGCTTTTTTTGAGCTGAAATTTTTCATGGAAGTTCTAGATAGCCTAAGGTAACATATCTCAAATCCGTTTCCCTTATGTTTACGCAGATTTCTGAATACATCTATTTTAGGGTCGAAATCATTGTTTTTCCCCACTTTTTGGATCCTAAATTCAAATCTAAGTTGATGTTGTACTTGAAATCAGTCGCTGAGTGTCTATCAGCACATTTTATACATTGATAGCTCTCTGCACTTTCATCAGAGCATTTTACTTTGTTGCAGCCCCTCATTGGACCTTTTCTTGAAGATAACTAGGTGCGGGAGATCTATTTAACTTGCCTATTCTTATTTTTTTCAACTCAAATCTTGGTTTTCGCTTGCATATTGCCTGATATAAAGGATCCATGAGTTATTTTCCTATTCCAAAACATATTTTTCTGAAAATTTATTTTTCAGTGCATGATTCGTGAGATGTTCCTAAATAGAGATATTATAGTGGTATTAGAGCATGATCTCTAGCACACCTTGTGAGATCAATCTATCATATTAGTGAAGAGAAGAAACAGAGATCAGAATTATGGATAGGATGAGATTACTCTCATCAGCATTCAGATCTAAGAAGGGCCTCTCCAAAGAGGTAAATCAGAAGAGAGAAAGAAGATGCACCGAGACTCCTAGAGGGTTTCGAGAAGAAATAAGCTATACTAAAATCTGCATGAGGTTTCAATAAAAAGAAGGAAGCCCCAGCACTTCCTATCAGCAAAGTAGAAGACTGGAGAGTCCTAGATCTCCTCATAGATCCACTATGCCCACTTTCTTTGAAGAAGGTGAGAGGTATAACAATGAAGAAGAGAGATGCAAAGAAACTCCTAAAGAGTTTCAAGATGAAGATGAAGAACTGTACACTTCCTGTCATCACAAAGTAGGGAGAATGACTGAAGAGGAGATCTCATTGCTTGTTTTTCAAACATTGAAGAGTATTGAAGAAAATATCAGGGAGTTTGATGAGGAGAGGAAAAATATGAACTACAAAGAGGCATCTCCCAAGGAAACAAGGAGAATTTCAATCTTGTCACTTTGGCCAAGGGATCTCCATTTTCACCATCTGCTGCTAAGGTGCTTGCATATAGAGAAGAGGCACTTGCATCTTTGCAAGCTAATATTGAGCTCTCAACATATGGAGTCCCATGCATGAACCAGGAGATGAATGAGGAGGGGAAGGAAGATACCAGTGCTGGTATGGTTGAAGAAAGGAGACCATCATTCTTGCCAGTAGTTGAAGGCATCATTGATCCAGGTGGAGGAACTCTTGTGTTCTGTCAAGAGGTTCCCACATATCAGTTGATTCAAGGTATGCATGAAATTTCAGCACATATTGTTTCAAGATTAATGCATAGCCAAGGATTAAATCAAAATGTTGATTTGAAGCAAAGACATGTCACAGCGCAGAGGACCCTTGATATAGTCAAGGAGGAGTTTGGAAACTATCCCTATGCATCATTGTTGAAATTCCATCCCTTCTTCCGTAAAGTCTGTATTTCAGCCCTCTTCTGTAATTTTTTATATTTCAGCTCATCTACTCAGATTTTTAGTGATTTTTGGTTTTCCAGATCCATATTCTATAGATCTGATACTTGTATTTGTTCTTTCATGAAATCCCCTTGTCGGGTGATCTATTTGATGTATAAAAAGAGTTTAATCTCCATTTTTCTTCATTCTCTATTATAATAAACTTCAGATCTTATGTTTCATACATATTTTATCAACTGTATTCATAAATCATGCAACGTATGCTTCAACCATTTTCTGCATACTCCAAGTCATGGGAAATCAACATTTTTAAGCTTATCCAGGAATGGAGGAACTGTTTAACATAGCTAGAATGCTTTGTTTGAGCTAAAAATTTGTATGGAAGTTCCACATAGCCTTAGATAACATATCCCAGAGCTGTTTCCCTTATTTTTATGCATATTGCTGAATTCATCTATTTTAGGGCCGAAATCACTGCTTTTCCCCACTTTTTGGATCCTAAATTTAGATCTAAGTTGCTTCTGTACTTGAAATCAGTTGCTAAGTGTCTATCAAAACATTTAATGCATTTATATCTCTCTTCACTTTCAAAAAATCATTTTTCTTAGCTACAACCCCTCATTGGACCTTTTCTTGAAGATAACTAGATGCGGGAGATCTGTTTAACTCACCTAGTCTTATTTGTTTTAGATCAAATCTTGGATTTAATTTGTATATTGTCTAATCCAAAGGATCCAAGAGTTATTTTCCTGTTCCAAAGCATATTTTTCTGAAAATGCGTTTTTCAGTGCATGATTCATGAGCTGTTCCTAAATAGGGATATTACATCTCTATACTTAGATTGGAAGTCTTATTGATGAAAAAATTCCAGAAAATTTTATTGATTTCCTTCATGGTAATGCCCTTGTTTACATGAGATAATTTTCAAACCCAACAAAAAAAAATGTTTGGACTTAGGGTTCAAATTGAGTTAACCATTTAAACATTCCCCTCTAGCTTCATAATTTATGGAATAGATATATTGAAAGCTTTCATGCTACTCATATCCGATTCATACTAGAGGAGGATGTGTTGGTTTGATCTCATGATACTCATGGGGTTTATTTTCCAAAATTTGGATATTTTATACCCATTTTTATGAGATTGCAGGATATTCATGAGGACAGTAGACACTTTTATAAAAAATCAATGGCCCTTCCAAAACAACTATGTGGAGCTCTTATCACTAAAATTTTTTCTTATGTTTGTAATTAATAAAGAAGCAGACCACTTACTTGTCTTTGGAGACTCCCTGTTGGTTATAAACTGGGTCAAAGGATCTTACATATGCCACAATATGATGTTATTACCTTTATTGGAAGGCATTTATGTGTGAAAATATTTTTTCTTCCTTTTTCGGTGCTTCATGTTTATAGGGAACTCAACAATAAAGTGAATGGTCTCTCTAAAGAAGGATTTCTATTGGATTTTTGGACTTGGATGATCAAAGAATGAAAAAATGATTAACTCTATGAATTTTTATCGTAGACCTTTAATAGAAAAAGCTTCTTTCTTTTGGTTCACTACATCAACATGTTGTGAGAATTTTTACTATTTTCATGCATTTGTACTTATGCCATTTGGCCATTAATTTTTTTTGTATTGTTTACATATTTTTGTTTTCATCTGTTGGAGGTCAATATATATAACATCTCCTTGAAAATTTATAGTGGTTCCATACACTTATATACAAGTTGGTCATGTAAATATAGAATGTATTTTGGTCAATTTTAGGTGGTTCCATAAACTAATATACATGTTGGTCATGTTAATGCATAATGTTTGTAATTTTATACATTAAATAAATTTATTCATTTTTCTAAGGAAAATAAGGGTTAGAAATTCTCTATATCAATGGAGGATGACTAAAAGCAAAATTGTAATATCGACTTGTAGGAGCCAATTAGAAATCTCCGTATTCATGTACTATAAAATATATGTGGTACTTGTAAATTAGAAATATAAATGATCTTAAAGGATCCTTGGAGTTAAACTAAGTGGAAAGCTTGAGTTGCTTGTATTTAACAATTGAATATACTCTTGAATGGGGAGTGCTTTGATATGTAAAATTGATTGAGGTGTTGTTTGAAAAGTACAATTATGGAAAATATCTAGTTTATTATATGCATATATATTTAGTTCTATAAACTAAATTTGGAATTATGTCCTTGGTGGAGCACATACTTAACTTAAACTTACATCTGTACTTATTTTGACCAGGATTCTATGAATCTATTAAGATAACAAATCAATTTTTCTTTTAAAAATACCCAAGAACTCCCCTTCCCAACAATTATGAAATGTCTTAAATTTTAAATCTATGTCTCTCTTAATAGAATAAATTTTCTTAACTCGACTTAATATTCCATATTGGCCATTACAATTCCAATAATTCAAGAGTATATATAACTATAATATACATATAGACACCACATACAAATTATATACATTCATAATACAGGGTGTGTATTCCACATGAGCTTTCAATAAATAATATAGAGAAAACAAGAGACACATTCTCTATGTAAACATAAAATTCTCTAGGAAACTCTTTTATTAACATAACATTGTAAGAAATACAATATGCATTCTTTTGTCCATCTAGTATTTATATGTTGAAATCACACAAGCAGTGCAGAGTATAGTGATGTGTCGCAAATGCTAAGATATAACACTAAGATCCAAAAAAAACATTAACATATAACTTACCCATGGTGGATATATCCCTAAGAATAAAATATCCAAGATAAAAAACTTAAGATCTTGATGAGGGTTGGATATACTATAAATCCAATTCCTAATACGAGATCCATACTATATATGGAATTTTTATAGAACATAAATTTAATTTATCATGGCTAAACAGAAGTAGTGACTATACTCGAATCTAAATTTGCATTTTATTTTTGAAATAAATCTTTCAAAACATATATTTTATTCTATCTCCATAGAACATAGAAATTTCTTGTTTAATTATTACAAACATTTTGAGCCTACATGTTTTTAAATGATTACCTCAATATATTTAATTTTTTTTACCTAATTTCTTATGTGAACTAAAAATGAAAGCTCATACATTTATAGCTATTTGTATTAAGAATGTTTAAATGAATAAAGGTTAATAATATTTCTATATATAGAAATGTGAAATTTATGTATAATATAAATAATATTATACAGAATTAGCATAGATCCATAAATTTGCAAACCTTTTTTAAAATTTTGCACCTAAAAGTATGTGATCCTTCTAAATTCTTAATAAAACTAAAGTTAAAATGCAGTTATGTTAGTTTTTAAAAGAGAATAAAAAACATAATTAATACAATGTTTAAATTTCATGTAATTAATAAAAATAAAAACCATTTAGTTTTATATTTTAATTAAAAATATAATTTTAATACCAATTATATATATATATATATATATATATTTAAAAAATAATATATTTGGATTGTAATAGTATATTTTTTTGAAATCTATCCAAAAATATAATTAATAATTGATAACAAAATGGTATAAAAAATATTTTAAAAGAAAAAAAATATAAAATAAAAAACAAAAATAGGATTTTTTTCCCTTGTTAACGTTCTCTCGTAAACTAAGCTAAACCATAGTAAGATGGAAACTTTTGGCCATATATTTCACAACTAAAGAGAATCTTTTGTAAATTCTTTGATACTAGCATCTTGGTTATAGGCCTTATTTAGAATAGGAATTAAGTTGTTTTCCCCTGCATTAGACACCAAGGACCTTATCCATATTAGAGAGGATGTCCTGATTAGGAATACCTTGACCACTCTCATACTCATGAATTACTTGGGTTCTCTCATTGATACACTTCCCGAGCTCCACCTGGCTCACCTTCTAATTAACCTGCTTAATAGCCCACCGAACCTTTGCCAACATTTACTTGAGGGCTGCTGCCTTAGTCCCCTCATCTAGTTTGCGTGTATTCATCATGGGTTCATTATTTTTGTTATTTCCCTATGTATAGGAGCCATATAGCCATATAATATACATATATACACCACATACAAATTATATACATTCATAATACAGAGTGTGTATTCCACATGAACTTGCAATAAATAATATATTGAAAACAAGAGACACATTCTCTATGTAAACATAAAACTCTCTAGAAAACTCTTTTATTAACATAACATTGTAAGAAATACAATATGCATTCTTTTGTCCATCTAGTAGTTATATGTTGAAATCACAAAAGCAGTGTGGAGTACAGTGATGTGTCCCAAATGGTAAGATATAACACCAAGATCCAAAAAAAACATTAACATATAACTTACCCATGGTGGATATATCCCTAACAATAAAATATCCAAGATAAAAAACTTAAGATTTTGATGAGGGTTGGATATACTATAAATCCAAGTCCTAATACGAGATCCATACTATATATGGAATTTTTATAAAATATAAATTTAATGTATCATGGCTAAACATAAGTAGTGATTATACTCGAATCTAAATTTGCATTTTATTTTTGAAATAAATCTTTCAAAACATATATTTTATGCTATCTCCATAGAACCTAGAAATTTCTTGTTTAATTATTACAAACATTTCGAGCCTACATGTTTTTAAATGATTACCTCAACATATTTAATTTTGTTTTACCTAATTTCGTATGTGAACTAAAAATGAAAGCTCATACATTTATAGCTATACGTATTAAGAATGTTTAAATGAATAACAAATAATAATATTTCTGTTTATAAATGTGAAATTTATGTATAATATAAATAATATTATACAGAATTAGCATAGATCCATAAATTTGCAAACCTTTTTTCAAGTTTTTCACTCAAAATAATTTTTCACCTAAAAGTATGTGATCCTTTTAAATGCTTAATAAAAATAAAGTTAAAATGCAATTATGTTAGTTTTTAAAAGAGAATAAAAAACATAATTAATCCAATCTTTAAATTTCATGTAATTAATAAAAATAAAAATCATTTAGTTTTATATTTTAATTAAAAATATAATTTTAATACCAATTATGTATATATATATTTTTAAAAATTAATATATTTGGATTGTATTAGTATATTTTTTTGAAATCTATTCAAAAATATAATTAATAATTGATAATAAAATGGTATAAAAAATATTTTAAAAGAAAAGAAAAATACAAAATAAAAAACAAAAATAGGATTTTTGTCCCATGTTAACGTTCTCTCGTAAACTATTCTAAACCATAGTAAGATGGAAACTTTTTTCCATATATTTCACAAATAAAGAGAATATTTTGTAAATTCTTTGATACTAGCTTCTTGGCTATAGGCCTTATTTAGAATAGGAATTAAGTTGTTTTCCCCTGCATTAGACACCAAGGGCCTTATCCATCTTAGAGAGGATGTCCTGATTAGGAATACCTTGACCACTCTTATACTCATGAATTACTTGGGTTCTCTCATTGATACACTTCTTGAGCTCCACCTAGCTCATCTTCTGATTAACCTGCTGAATAGCCCATCGAACCTCCGCCAACATTTACTTCAGGGCTGCTACCTTAGACCCCTCATCTAGTTTGCGTGTATTCAACATGGGTTCATTCTTTTTGCTACTTCCCCCCTCCAATTTATTTATCATCTCAACATCTTCCCTGTTGTTTTTGCAGTGTTAACCACTTTGGCATTACACGTTTCACTCACCTTTTGAGGACGATTAGCGTTAACAATAGGATCTCAATCCTAAGTTATATGCTCACTTGGTTGGCTTAGCATTGTTCCTGCTCTTCAATCACTCACACATTATTTCTCCTCTCTGACCAATGAAGTACACAATCATAAATCTGATACCTCAGATGGCGCCACCATAAATGATAGCTTCATCGATGAACACACAAAACAAAATAGAAACTATCGTCAGCTCTTGAAAAAACAAGAACCCTCAGACTGTAAATATCCTTTTCCCTTGAACAACAAGAACATGTGAAGGATCAATATGAAAAAATGGAATCATGGAAATTCTCTCTCTATTTAAATAGTGGGTTCATGAGTCTAATTAAAAAATTCATTTCTTCCCTAGATATATAACCCTTTTCAAGTCATCTCTAAAATCCCCCTATTATTATCTTGACCCACACCATAAGCAATGGTCACATTTATACGATTGTTATTCATGTTTCACGAATATTTTAGATACCATACATACTTCATGAGGAATTTCCTTAGGCCTAATTGAGGGCACACACCTCTAATATTTACCGTATATTTTTCCATTCACTATTCGAGGATTCCTAGGCCCACCAAGGTACACAAAATCCATCTTACCGCAATCTCACCTTCACTAGTCTAGGGATTCCTAGCCCTTGTGTTCTTCTCTTGAGATCACACCACTCAATTTCGAAAACCATATAATAATATAGCTCAACCAAGTAAAAGAGAACCCCATCACACCATGGCTATTTGAAAATGGAAAGGCAAGGATGAAAATCACAATCACACGTGGAAAAACCCATGCTAATGACAACAAGATAACCAAATACCCACATTCATGTACAATGCATGCCAAATCTGGAAAGGAAATCACACATGAAAATATATACCTGAAAGTAATCTCCTTGTATCCACTTGATCCTACTCTTCCTCGCTCGATTATGCTTGCCTTTTCCTTCTTTGTCCTTCCTCTACTTTTCTTGATCCAATGCTAGAGTGGTCCAAGAATACTCTAAGTTTGCAAGAGTATGTGAGAGTAGAGAGAATAGAGAGAGAGAGAGAGAGAGAGAGCTCAAAAGTGGACTGAGAAAAGCTTTGAACTAATCCTCAAAATAATTTTTATTAATGAGGCCTCTAATTTCATCAAATTTCCATTATTTTCCTTCATTTTCCAAATGCAACATGCGACCTTTCAACTTCCTTTTCTCCTAATTTCATTTATTTTCATTAATAAAATTCTAATTAATGCCTCTTTCCTTTCAAATTCATTTGTAATTTATTTTATCCATAATAAACCAATTGAACACCCACACTAGGATGTGTTTCCCAACATTAGCTTGGAATACATGTCCCATGACCATGGTTTTATTTTTCCTTTATTAACTTTATTACATGAATTTTTTAACCCGATATTATTACAAACCCATCCCTCTTAGGGGAACATTGTGCTTGGTGTTTAATGACACATACAACCAACAAAACCACTGAAAAATCCAAACCATACTACTTATGGAGCTTTATAACTCAAATTGATGCAGTATTTGCAATGAAAAATGTGTTAAAAAAAAACCAACATGAAACCCATACCACTTATTGGATCTTTATAACACTATTCATGGAATTATTTTCTTACATACACATATATACATATACCAAAATTTCTTTTCCTCAATCGAAAAACAAGGAAAGATGCATAGCCCGCATCTCATCATCCATCTCCCATGTAGCTTCATTGGGCCAAAAGGGCTTCCACTCCACTTTAACATACTTGACTTCTCGATTCTGGAGCATGAACATATTTCTCTACAAAATACTCCGAGGTTTCAGCTATAATTATCCTTTCGGTTCCACCTATAATATGTTACAATTAATAATATGAAGAACATCCTTTACATGTCTTTTAAGAAATGACACGTGGAATACATCACTGAATTTGATTGTTAGAGGTAGTGTAATTTTGTAGGTCACTAGTCCAATCCTCTCAAGGACGTTGAAAGGCCTGCGATATCGAGGTGCCACCTTCGCACATGTCCCAATTCTCAAGGATATTTCTAGGCTTAATGCACAAGTACGCATGTTGTAATATCCCAAATGGGATATTTTATGAATTTTTCTGGAAATTAACTCAACCAAAATTTCTCCATTAAATTATCATGCATTTAATAGAAAATTTTCATTTAAAATAAAACATACAAGTACATGCAAATCCATAACACCATAATGGAGGAAATAAATCAACATTATTATAATATAATTGGGTTTTCATGCTGAAATGAAAAATAGCTGATATAATTGAAATAGAATTGGCTTCAAGGATGTGCTACAACACTGCGCTGGCCTCCCAAAACTGAATTGTTGTACTCTCCCTTCGGAAACAACTACCATTGAATTAACTGGAGATCAATGAAGCATCAATTGAGGATTTGAATGATCCTCACTCCAATATCCCTAAAGCTCAGTCTCCTCAAAGAGAGTTGGGTTTTCATCCAACACTCACAGATCACCCGAGGGTTTCTATCCTGGGGATACAAATAGAGTAGAGAAAAAAGCTCTCAAACCTCTCACACAAAAGAATGATCTAAACCAAGATATCTCCAAATGACCTTTTATTCTCCTTTTATAGATCTCAATGATAGATCTAAAAACTTCTATAAGCATTTTATTTTATTATTTTATTATTATTCTAGAAGATCCCCCACTGACTCTATCAAAGTGACTTTAATTTAACGATATTTCACTTATGTCACTTTTGGCCACTTTTCCTCTAAATATTATTTTTCCTTTAATTAAATTAATAATTAAAGTCATTTTTAATTAAGGAAATAGTATGTCTCCTCATTCTGGTTCCAACGAGCTATTACGCTAAGGTTTTCTATCACGTATTTCTCCCGTAATGCTACCTTGGGAATAGCTAATTGAGTTAAGCCCAAAAATAACTCAGTTTTCTAAAATTTGTTGAAATGCACTATAACGAAAGAAAAATTGTGTGGATGATGGATTATATGAAGCGAATTCCATTGGTCCTTATAGAAACTCCTCAAAACTCCTCCAAAAATCCTTTGGGCCTTGTGATGAGACCAACCTATATCTATGAATTGTCTGATCCCAACTCTGGAAGATCATCCTAACCCTCTCATAGGTGTTACAAAAAAAAGGAATATTACAGATCTCCGCCCCAAGATTTCTTGCCCTCAAGATATCGAGATATGTGGGCCACCCTGTTGGCCTAATGAAACTCAAACCCAATGCTCAGATCCCATACAAACCCCTTGGTGCTGCCATGCACCTGTGTGAAGGCACCTGGAATAGACCCCTCAATATTGGGATCCCAAACTGATCTCTCATTGTACCTGTCATCAAACAATTCTCCCAGATCCCAATGTCACCATGGCCAATCATCGCCCAAGTCCCATGGCTCAGACTCCGTACTACCTCTGGATATAGCTACTACCCCATGAAGTGAATTCTGCAAGTGAGCATCAATTCTCCATGGCTCCTACTGTGATGTACCTCAAACTCTATAAGCTGCCCCACCAACTCCACACCTCTCCAACAACTCATCTCTCTCTTGATCAAGAATGTCATGCTCCTGCTGTATACTGGCCTCCTGCAAAAATATCCCATCAACCTCCAACATCTCATGACGATAACTATCTGTAACTACTGCCTCCCTGCTAAATGCTTGTACATCTGTCTACTCCTCACCCATGGCTAAACCTAAGGGTAGCCGTACATCCATCACAGACTCAATGTGAGCCTCCATATGTGTAACACCCCTATTTTATGTTTTTCTTTCAAGCTAGACATTTGTACTTTAAATCCAAAGGGGAGCGGACCCCAATGGATAAGTATTTTGTGGATGTAATTAGTTTTTAATTATGGAAAATAAATAAAATAATTTTGGGCATATTGACCAAATGAGAATTGTGAGTGGGGATGCGAATCCATGAGGTATGGAAAGAGGCTAAGAATTCCCCAAAAATCTTTCAAAAATCCTTGAAAGAATTTATTTCTAAATTAGATTTTTGAGGAAAAATCTAGTTTCTCCAATGAGGAGGAAAGTAGTTGGGAAGAGGTAAAAAGCTGGGAAAATAAGAAAAGTAAGCGACTTTAAAAATCCTAAATAAGTGAAGCCTGTGAAGCCTAGGAAAACAGGAAGAAAAGCATCCTGTAATTCTGGACGCAGAATTAGAAACAGGCTTTGGGGAACATGAGCTTAAATAAGCTACTCTAGAACAGATTGAGGTTGGTCTATTCTGGGAGGAGATCTCAGCTCGGGGGTGAGTTCTGGAGACAAAAGGACTCTAAGGTTGGGAGGATTGGTCAATTGCAAAAGCGATATGCCATAATGTTTATGCATGATTGAAATTCTTGTGAATGGGTAGTGTGATTAAGAACTGTAGAAGTTATTCTATCTTAAATACTGAAACTGGTATTCCATACATTTACAAAATTATTAGAAGAATTCAATCCTCTTAATTCTGCATAGTTGTAGGAATAGGAAATTATGGGGAAAAACAGCCAGAAGCTCTAAACCTATTATTGGTTTAAATCTGTAGATTTATACTACTCCCATAATTCATCATAACTAAAATTTTAATCTGCTTCTGGGTCAACAATATAGCTGTGAAGTATACAGAAGAAACACCATTGTATGAAATAGAAGGAAATAGGAACTAGAACTATTTCAACTTATTTCATTTAGAGTATAGGAAAATTCATGACAACTCAGAAGTGTAGAATAAATTTGGGTAGGAATAATTAGAACAAATTTTATTATTCTGTGTCACCTAGAAAACTAAGAAAGTTTCAAGGAAAAATTCTACCGTTAACATAGAGAGAACATGTGACCAGAATGGATAGTGTTACCTAGTTAAATTGTCTTTAGAACTCTACATATAGAGGCTTAGTAACCCTACAGGTTTGAAGTAAATTTACATGCAAACAAGTTGTATTTTAAATCTGTATATGATGCATTTCAAAGTTTAAAATCTACTTCAGATCCTCAAATTTACTAGACTAAAAACTGTGATAGAAAAGGAAATAAAATGTACAAAGACTGTCATTTCCACTTAACAATGTGTTGAGGAGGTAAATCCCCTTTGCGGACAGAGGCAATCCCTACTAGCCCAGCAGGGGTCTAGCAACAATCACGGAATGTCACGATGCAAGTTCCTAGCTACGAATGAAAAGACCAAAGATGGGGGCCTACCTGGAATCCAATGCTACGATCTGAAGAAGAGAACGCTTCCGTTCCTCAGCCTCGGCAGATCATGATCCTCCACGATCTCCGTGGATGGACACCTGCACATGAAAGAAACAAATAGATACAAGCATAAAATCTAGCATACGCAACTAAATATCAGTAAGAAAGGATATTACTCATATTAACATAATCGAAAACAGAGTGGAACCATAATCGTAAACATTCATTAAGTAACAATTGAAAGAGATTACAACCAACGTTCTGACGTCGCGGTCTCCTTCGGAAGGGTCCCCAGTTGTCCACGTCTCGCAAAGCTCACCAGGGAAAGGGCAAACCTCTCTTGAGTCTCTCGATGATAGTCTCCTTACTTGAGTCGGCCTTTAGGGAAGAAAGAGGGCTCTTACAACACAAAGGCTCTTGGGAATATGGAGATTCAAAGCTTAGGCACTTCAAGACTAGCTTGCAATGGAATTGAGCAAGCTTTTATAGATGGGGAAGGAGGGAGTTAAGATCCCTATTATTGTGGGATTAGCCCTATCATGAAGGAAGGTTCCATGAAAGGCGGAAAACCACCTCCCTTCCATAGAAATCCCGTAGCTAAACCTCCCAACTCAAGATAGGCAATGGTTTCTGAGTTGGTTAAAACACAACTTCCGCAATCTTTATTTAAAAAACACTCCTTAAATTGGCTGGTGCGACTGCTGCTCTGGGATAGAGTGCCAGTTGGCGCGGCCTCTTTACAGGATTTTCCCAATTGGCGCGAGTGATGAACTGTCTTCCCGCGCCAATGCAAAAGGAGATGTTTTCATGATTTTTTGCAAGGAGATGTCTTTAGGGCAATTGAAGCTCATGCTTAGAGGAATGCATTGATGATGATTTCAAGGCATGACAATGTTCACAGGTCACAAAATGGGTCCTCCATTGTGCGGGACGGGGAATGGTAGGGATGGTGACAAATTACTGTGTAACAGATGCCCCCTAAAGTATGAGGCCCGAGAGAGAGAGGGGTGAAATGCTTTACGAGAACATGTTCAACTGAAGGCCCGCCGTCGGAAAACCTGCGCAGAAAGATACAACTGATATCTCAAGTACATGATGTATATGCGGTATGGGCGCAGCCATCCGAAACAGAGTATGCTATAATCCGGATCCAGGGTATGGGCGCAGCCATCCAACTAAGATCAAACAAATAGACTCAGGTATGGTCGCAGCCATCCAATCAGTGAGTCATGTACAGAATGATAATAATCCACAATCGCAGCCTGGATTACAACAGACACAATCCAGGGTCTTGCGCTCCATCTCGACCCAAACAAAGTACAAGTTCAAGCATGCGAATATGTGAGCTGAAGTCGAACATGCAAGAACATCGTTTGATTACCAGCCAATGATGAGAGTTGTTAACAGACGCGAGAGGAACCACCAATAATGACAATGGCCCTCAAGGTACTACAGGTACAATCTACGGCGTGTGAATCAATGAGCTGGCGTCGAACACCCGTAGAATCACTCGATCGGAGGCCAATGATGAAAACCCCACGTCGAATGTGACGAACCTGCCATTGAGGCATGCAGGCTCCAAGGTACCATAAAGGAGTCTCTAGATCAACTTCCTGGATAATGAGCTGAAGTCGACAGGAAGTGACCTTGATCGAAGGTGGGCCATAATGTTTCCCACATCATCGACACGAGACAGAGGAACATGATGTTTTTGTTGTGAATCGGGATCGTATGAGAATCAGAGGAAGGTTGATATTTGCAGAGGCCAACTTCTCTTGAACATATAAACGGCACGACAGTGGACTTGGCAGTATTTGACATCAATAGATCAGAGGTCATGGTGACAAGGCAATGAGCAGAGGAGAGGTCAAAAGGGATTATCCAAACCCACGGAGGCAAAGTGAAAAAATGAGATGAGATGTCCCCAACCCGACACGAATGCAGACAAGTGCCATGTTCAAGAGCGACATACTGCCGACAACAACGACGATGGTTCCATTTTTCCCCCACCATTTCTAGCGAGTACCCCAATTATTTTTGATAACAAGCTTGAAGGGGATAGCATATGCTTGTAATATAAGTCTGCCCTTCGGGTGAATCCATCCTAGTGCATTTAACGAGTCCTAGGAAGGAGAAACTCGGAGAACGTCATTTCGACTGGATCCGATGTCATCAGGGTTTAACGAGTCTGACAAAGGGAGAACTCGGCGTCTTTTCATGTTTAGAGAGTTTGAAAAGACGGCAGAAAAGTAAAATCCACAAGTCCCTTTTCGTAGATAGTTCCTCAGATCCGAAAAGGTAGAAAACTATGTCTGAGAAAAACTCCTAGTCGCAATAGACTAGGGTATTCCTTTTTCGTAAATAATCCATCCCAGCCCGAAAAAGGGGTAAACGTATACTGGGTAGATGTCGATTCGTGTCCATTTTAACGAGATCGAAACGACAAGGGCCTCGGCAATCTTTTCACGTTTAGAGAGTCAGAAAAGAGCTGAAAGATGACTCCAAAGTGACTTTTTCGTGGATTTACCGAGTCCGAAAAAGTATAAAATACAACTCGTTTCCATCGTTAAAGTCACAAAAATCTGCTGCTGCACATACCAAGCAAGCGTAAAACCCATTTTCGACATAACATATTAAAATATTTGATAAAAATAACTTTTAAAACCCATCCTATGTCGAAAAAGTTATAAATATGCCAAAATGGTAAAAATAAAATTACATTTACTATTTACCTTGGTAAAAAGCAGCAGTGGTCCATTTGGAGTGGAAAATTCTAACGACGATTGCGACACATCCGGCTGACCATTCAGATTCTCGTTTGCTACAGGTAAGAGGTGCTTCCCTACTCTTCATTTCAATCCATTTTTTAATAATTTTCCCTTATGTATCAGCCCTCTGTGGCCACTCTTTGAAATTTTAGGGCTGTGCTCATTGGCGCGGGTATCGGGCACGGACCTACGCCAATGGGCTCTTTTATACAAAGGGCTCGCGCCACGTGGTGCGACTGTTCACAAAACAGCCGTGCCAGTGGCCGAACCTAAAATTTCGCCTAAAAATTCGAGATTTTAACCAAATTAAATGAAATTTGAAGCCAACCAGAGATCTAACTAAGGGTTTATGACCATGTGGATGCAGGAAATCGAGAAAAATGGCAATTGAATGGAAAGAATGAGAGCATGGAGAAGAGGATGAACAGGCCATAGAAAGTGAGGCTTGCATGAATGCCCTCAGAAACTGTGGGCTAAAGAAGTTCTTCCTTACACCCTGTCTACGAGCTCAGCCCGAGCTCCTCCAGTATTTGATCAGTATTTGGGATGAACATGAACAAGTGTTCAAGTTGTGAGATCAGGTATTGGAGCTGGAGGTTTCTGATGTGTATTTCATCACCGGATTGTCTCGCAGAGGTCCGATCCCTGTCTTGACTGGAAGCAGACCATCTGGCGAGAAGATGGAAGAAGTGATGGCACGAGTGTGCCGAGGAGCACAAATGGGATCAGGGAGCAAGAAGGTGGATATCCACACTATCCCCGATCTGGCATTGAGAGTTGTCCTACATACCATCACGCGGGTTGCAGGGTCGCAGGCACCGCACGAGGCCACAAAGGCCCAACTCCTGCTGGCCTCAAAATGCATGAGTCCCTTACTGTTTAACTGGGCAGCAGCAATAACAATAAATATGAAAAGGCAGCTGACAAAGTGAAAACAAGCTAAAATGAAACAGTTTGGCTATGGTTCCATTCTGGTATCATTCATTCTGGAGTGCTTACCAATCTTCCAGGGCCAAGGGGCCTCAGTAGCAGATCCGATACCATGAGAGCCAAGAATGGCTCGCTGGACAGCATTAATGCCCAGAGCTGGAGGTGGCCAGCAGATGTCCTGGAGGCCAGATTTCTTTAGGTGATTACGACGCCAACTGATCGTAGTGGAGGATTGGCCGTATGCAGGAACTGACTTCACCGGAGACCCAGATCTCCCACTGCCAGAAGGAGATGACTGGGATGAGGAGTTGGGTAAGACCTCATATTTTTTGATTTTATGTTTTGTATATTTTTTTGTTAATACACATTCGTCCTAACACATTTTATATATGTATGTAGATGTGGGACCTGAGAGACCAGCTGGGATGTCTCCAATCTCACGGAGGACTCACCAGAGGAGAGGAGCACCAGAGGAGAGGAGCTGATCCAGAACCTCGAGGGCATCGTCCGAGGGATCCCGGACTATGCTCTGCTGGCGGACGTACCGATGGCATACCAGCGTCATACGGTGGGAGTTCCAAGTCGGATCCACCGCATCCTGAGACGTTTAGTGCGTGCAGTCACGTGCTATCATGAGCACCATGTGGATTAGCTCCTAGGATTTATACCACACCTATTTTTTTTGAGAGACATGTCGTCTCCGGATGTACTTAAGACGATTATGTATATTTTGACTTTATGTGACGCACATTGTGCAAACACTTCGATATCTATATATATATGCATATCTATTTCTGAATGGATCTTTCTTTACATGTGATGATGTTTTCTATATGTCATGCAAATGTCTAATACAAATGTAATCTAATGTATCAGTTACATAACAAATGACCCAATGCAAAATGTATTCACACAATGTATTTACTCACACATTTCATTTTTATGCAAGCTTAAAAGCACACATGAACACACACATATGAAAACTATGCTTGAAATTGAATTTTATTTTTAAACAAGCTTAAAAGCACACCTGTCAATAGATATGTAAACTATGCTTGGAAACAGGGAAAACGGACATGCCCCCCAGCATGGTGTCTCAATTCGAGGTGCATGCCCCCCAAGCTTTAGTCCATTGAAAATGGAGTGAAGGTTCAAAACAAAAAGTCGAATTGAACATGCTTGTGTTTCATTATTTTAACGAGGTTGACACACTTAAAAGAACTACCCTCAAACACCTTGTTTCATGGTTTAAGGAGCTTGACACAAGACCAGGAACTGTGCTCCGAGAACCTGGTTTCATTTTTTAAAGAGCTTGACACTGGGAGGAAACCGTGCTCTGACCGACTTACATAAAAATGAACAAGAAGGCGGGGCTTCCAAGAGTTCCACTCCCGATGGAAGGAAAACATCCTGGAAGTCAGGACCCAATGCCCCCAGTACACTATGCACGACAGCGTCTTCACTGAGTGTGGGCACAGGGTAGGTAGACACATAGTTGACCTGTGGTGGAGCAGATACAACGGGTGGATAAAAAACAGGAGGGGGTGATGGCGGACCTGTTGCCACATTAGGACCAAAGAATGAAAGCTGATCAATGGTCACGATCCGTCCTTCATGCGGAAAATAGGCCACACAAAAAAGGGAGGAGATGAGTGCTCCCATGGCATAGGTGTAATCGCGCCCCAGGAGTAGATTGAAATCCAAGGGGCTTGGAACGAACATCACGTCCATATGGACAGTTTTACCTCCCAAAGTAATAGGTAACCTTGGAAGGATCCCCAATGGTTGACTCATCCTTTTGTTAAAAGTGAGCAGATTCTGCGTAACAGGCGCAAGCGGCGGCGAACCGAAAGCTTGCCAGGTAGTTGAGGATAGAATACTAACATAGGCACCTTCGTCTATAATGGTGCTGGGTACGAGCAGACCAAGAGCCTGTACTGTGATCTCGAAAGGCACGTAAGACTACTCGGAGGGGATACCATCGAATCGAGAAGGTCTTCCCCTGGTGTTACAGAAGAAGGAGCATCCTCCATAACCTCCATCTTGAAGGCGGGAGGGATATCCTCCGGAACCTCCATCATGGGAGGTGGAGGAGCATCTTCTTGAAGTACAGGGACAGGAGAATATTTCTCCAAGTCTGAAGAATCTGAGGAAATCAGAAGGACATGGGGGGTGTGAGATCCACTCTCGACAGAAAAGACCTGGTGCACCGCGGACGGGGCCAGTTCAACTGATCCTACGACCAATGGTTGGTCAGGGACGGATTCGTGAATTTGAATTTATGGGGGAGTGGGATCGATCAAGGATGACTCTTAACCAAACGTAGGATCAGCTGGCGAAGGACTCCAAGAAAGCCGATTATAACTAGGTGGAAGGTGTGGTATAGAACCAGTTTGGTTGTCCAAAACTCGCTTGGCTTCATCCATATAAGGACAAAAGTGAATGGCGTGGTGCCCTTCACACAACTTACAGGGATTGGTGATCTTACCCTGCTTCTTAGGAGCCTTGTCAGCACCAGTTGAAGGCGTGCCCCCAACCTGTCTCCCGGAAGTCAAAGTCAATGACGGACGATCGTCGGACCATGCTTCGAGCACCTTGGGAATGCCAGGGCAGCCTCGAAGAAGATGGTCTCCCGTGCACAACATGCAAGGGAACTTGACTTTCCGTTTAGGGTTGGAAGGTTTATCAATAGGAGATATTTTAGAAACAGTGGCGGCAGACTTCTTCTTCTTTGTATTCTTCTTCTTCTTCTTAGCCACTTGGTTACTCGAATCTAGACTTTCACTAGGCGAAGTAGAAGAGGAGGATGCAGAAACAGGTGAAGAAGGGGAGAGGGCCACCTTAGAATCAACATGAAGTTGTTCGGGCAGAGGAACTGATTGACCAGTAGCGGAGACATTTGGAACCACAGAGGTTGAAAACAACCAAACGGGCAACCCAACAGTTAGCCCAGGAAGGGACAACGTCACCATGTACGGAGCACCAACATTTCCAAAAGGAGGAAAATCACTAGGATTCCCATCAGAGGGGACTCCTTGGTTGGTAAACTCTGGAAAGGTTGCCATAATAAATGGAAAATCACACACGGGGCTGGAAAAGAGTCAAGACACACGATCAAACGGTCGAGCAAGCAATATCTAAGAGGGTGTGTAATCGTGGGTGATTAATTTTACCACATTGAAAAATAAGAAAATTTACCGTTTCATGTTTTAAGAGTCGAGAAACGATAAAAGGTGACTCTATCTCTTTCAGATTTGACACAAGCGTGAAAGGACAAGCGCTTGACGGTATTTTCAAATTTAGGGAGTCAGAAAAGACCAAATGACTGCTTAGGAATACTAGGCACAAAGGGTGTACCAAATAACCGTGAACTGCAATATACACCTCGGTTTCATGTAATGAAACAGAAATCGACCAAGGACTTTCCGTACGTGCAGGCAATCTCCCCGAATGCTGTGTTTGGTGTATCACGGGTATAGGGCGGCAGAATCGGCTTCCTATGGATAACGGATTGAAAACGTAGAGAGGTCTCCCTTTATATACGCGATGGTACGGGGAGCACAAGTCCGTACTAGCGCTGTCTAAAGCCAACAGGCGAACGATATCTGCTAGGTTTAAAGACGCCGGAACACGTCTCTAGCCTAGACCTCTAAAATATGTTTCATTAGATTTCAATGCTGCCTTAGGTTAATTGAGTAAATTTTATAGTTGATCTTCAATTAAGTTCCAGTTTTCAGGCCCTATCGTATGTAATGTCTTAAAAGACTCCTAAATGCAAAGCTACATGCCACAGTTCACCATTTTGTTCGATGAAAACTAGCTACAGAAGAGTTGAGAGTTTTTTCACAAACAAAACGATCGGAAGACAAACAATGATGTCTCTAATGCAACTAATGAAATTGAAAACTTTTCATTCCATTCACTAATTACTAGTAAAATCGAAAATATCACAATTTACACTAATCAATCAAAAAGAAAAAGAGATTTTTTTTGTAATTTTCAATGTTTGATAGCTAAAAGCACTTAAACAAACTGAAAACAAACGGAACAACTTGAGAAATGATATTGAAAGAGAAAAACCAACAAATTTCACTCAATGATACAAGCAATCAGATCCCAAACTGACCAAAGTCTCTCAAAACCAAGAAAAAGGCTCAAAGGCTCCAATGGATCGTGTGATCTAGGCCCAAAGCAAGACCAAACGAAATTTGAATGAAAAAATGAGCAATCACCCAAAAATCGCAGTAAAGCAGTCAACAACTACTAAGAGAAAGTGGAGAAGCAATCAGAGAATCGACTGGATAGACGAAACACCAAAACTCCCAAGGAGGGCTCGATGCACCAAGCCACTAGATGCCCTAGGGCTTAAAACGTGAAATCGATAGATAAAAGCAAACAACGAAAGGACGAAGGCAAATTCCCAGTCAAACAGGACTCCTACACGCTCAAGTAGTCAAAAAATGAAGAAGAAAAACACTGATCAGACCCAGAGAGCTCAAAACTGAACAAACTCTAATACCCTACAGGAGTGGCGCGACTGTAAGGCTGCAACTGGCACCAAAAAGCAATTGGCATGGGCTATACAAAAGCAACATGCGCCAATTGGCACGAATGTTGGGCTAAAAAGCGCGCCAGTCGAGTTTCTCAGCCAAAAATAAAAAAGAACTACTCCAGAAGCAGATCAATGTAAACTAAGAAAACCAAGAATCAGAAAACAGCAAAAGAACCCAGCCCAGAAGGCTAACCAAGAAAGGAAAATCATAAAACAACCAAAACGAGACAATCCAAATGAGACAGTGAAAACTAGACGATCCCCAGCGGAGTCGCCAAATTTTTGAGGAGGTAAATCCCCTCTGCGGACAAAGGCGATCCCTACTAGCCCAGCAGGGTCTAGCAACAATCACGAAATGTCACGACGCAAGTTCCTAGCTATGAATGAAAAGACCAAAGTCGGGGGCCTACTTGGAATCCAATGCTACGATCTGAAGAAGAGAGCGCTTTCGTTCCTCAGCCTCGGCAGATCACGATCCTCCACGATCTCCGTGGATGGACACCTGCACATGCAAGAAACAAACAGATACAAGCATAAAATCTAGCATACGCAACTAAATATCAGTCAGAAAGGATATTACTCATATTAACATAATCGAAAACAGAGTGGAACCATAATCGTAAACATTCATTAAGTAACAATCGAAAGAGATTACAACCAACGTTCTGACGTCGCGGTCTCCTTCGGAAGGTTCCCCAGTCGTCCACGTCTCGCAAAGCTCGCCAGGGAAAGGGCAAACCTCTCTTGAGTCTCTCGACGATAGTCTCCTTACTTGATTCGGCCTTTAGGGAAGAAAGAGGGCTCTTACAACACAAAGGCTCTTGGGAATATGGAGATTCAAAGCTTAGGCACTTCAAGACTAGCTTGCAATGGAATTGAGCAAGCTTTTATAGATGGGGAAGGAGGGAGTTAAGATCCCTATTATTGTGGGATTAGCCCTATCATGAAGGAAGGTTCCATGAAAGGTGGCAAACCACCTCCCTTCCATAGAACTCCCGCAGCTAAACCTCCCAACTCAAGATAGGCAATGGTTTCTGAGTTGGTTAAAACACAAATTCCGCAATATTTATTTAAAAAACACTCCTTAAATTGGCTGGCGCGACTGCTGCTCTGGGACAGAGTGCCAGTTGGCGCAGCCTCTTTACAGGATTTTTCTAATTGGTGCGAGTGATGAACTGTCTTCCCGCGCCAATGCAAAAGGAGATGTTTTCATGATTTTTTGCAAGGAGATGTCTTTAGGGAAATTGAAGCTCATGCTTAGAGGAATTCATTGATGATGATTTCAAGGCATGACAATGTTCACAGGTCACAAAATGGGTCGTCCATTGTGCGAGACGGGGAATGGTAGGGACAGTGACAAATTACTGTGTAACACAATGTTACATTAAAGTGAGGAAAAATGCTATGAAAGATATTAGTATGAAATTTATGTGAGAATATTAAGTACACTTGTGGACTGAAATCATAGTAATACTCTCCAGAGGTATCTTAATATATGTGCAGGTCGGAACAATTGGAAAAAAATAAATAAATCATATAGTATATTATCTCTCTGGAAAAGTACAAATAAATCTACTCCTGAAATCTAGCAGTGTATGAACAGTGTGGAGATATATTTCATATGAACCAAAAGAAGTGTTGTATATAATTATAGTTCTGCTATACCTACAGACCTTTCACATGTATTAACAATAAACTATGTGTGATAGCAATTGCAAACGGAAGCCTAGTATTACATATAAAAATAAATAAACATTATACGAGAATTGGTTTCGAGAAAATTATGGCTATAGACATTTATATTCTGAAGTTACTACTACTAATCAACCAGAATCATAATAAATTTAACCATAGAGGGAAGAAGCTATTAACAAATCAACTAATAGCAAAATTTTATGGAGAGAAAAAATTTAGATCCAACGAAACCATGACAATCCGTCCATATGAATACAAGACTAAGTATCATTCTAATAAACAAAATACATATGGACTTCTTCTGAGTTATGAGGAGTTGAAATGCGAAATATACAACTAAACCCCATTGGGGAAAAACATATATGGAAATCCACGGGCCTAGACTTAGAATAACAAATATATAAGAGTATAAGCAGACTTGTTAACTTTGGCGCTTGTAACTCTTTCCTAAACAAATGATTTTCTCTCCTATAGACGATCAAAACTCTATAGGGAAACTAAAATTTCTAAGAGAAAGAAATCATTCTTGTCGCAAAGCTGGATAGACGAAAAACTTCAATTCACAACCAACCTGGAATAAAAGAAGATTGTCATTAAAATATGGGACTGGAAGCCAAAATGAAAAACGTGGGAATTAAACACACAGTTATGGCTCAGATAACTAGTACCTGTGATACAACCAAACTGGAAATCGTTAGCGAATGCAATATAAAAAAAAATTAAACCATCGATTTCTACCAAAAAATAGAAGGGAAATTTCATTACCTAGCAAATGTTAACCTCTTTTCATCCACGCAAGACCTTTAGTAAATAGGAGACACAAATTCAGAATTTATATTGGATAATAAGTATGTCAACCATTTGAGCAAAAAACAACAGAGTGTTGCGGAAGGAGGGAAAACGATTACCCTTGGCTTGCAAACGTAAGTTGCAGAAGACCAAACGACATGAGTCTTGGCTGGAGGGATAAAACGACAAGCAAACCTATACGTATTATTAGTCGCCCATACCATTAAACACCTGCATCGAGTTAATTACTCAATGCCAAAATAAATTTTAAGGAGTGAGCGTAAAACGAACAATAATCATTCTCTACAGGTATTGCTACCAAAGTCTGCAATAAAAATTAGAGGAACACTTACCAAAATACGTCGGCCTGAATGTCGACCATACATATCGAAATAAAGGTGAAATCCGTCATTCAATTTCCCAATACTAAACCAGAGAAGACTGCTTCCGTGGAGAAAACACCAGGAATTGGTAAACAACATGGTAAACGACTGATATAGTATACAAACTGGGAAACCCCAAGGAGGATCCCACCGTCCACGTGGTGACCATCCACAAAGGGAGACACGGATCAAAGTATAATGGCGGGGAGTACAATAGACTGGTAAAAGATGTAAGGTGAGATGTATTGATACGCTCGAATTAAATTCATAACCATAGCAAGGGAATTATAATACCATTGTTTTTGAGGCTCGAGGGAAATGCAAATCTTATCAGTAGCATGCATCCAGAACGTACTTGATTCAAATGAACACGCATTGATAATGCAACAGGAGACGACGCCATAACAACCAAGAGAGAGTTAAATGCGACGTACCCTAAAACCTTACATGAATAACCATAAGCCATACGTGGAAGACCTCTCAGCAAATCACAACATCGTAGGTTGGTATGGGTATTGAGGTGATGAAAAATTGTGAAAGGAAAGTAAATGTAGTATTCACGTTATGGTTTATGAGTAACCCACGTTACAAGGGTATTAACTCTTGGGTGTAAATGCCAAAGTCAAAAGGGAACGATGCGTACATAGGAATGCGTCATTGCAAATGTATTAAAACAATAATATAACCATATGGGTAATGAGTTAAGAAGAGTAGGGGTAAAGTAAAATGGATATAGTTTACATATTCTTGCCATTAAAAATGTGACATATAGGCATCATGGGGTTCCAGGAAGACATTTCATAGGGTTATAATGGATGAAATTAACTACGGAACTCTTTTACAGAATTATTGAGTAGTGGGAAAATTTGTTAAATGATCATGATATAAGGGTTAAATTATGTTGCCAGGCATGAGAAGTGTAGACTGACATCTCATAAGAGCTAATTGGTATGAAAATCAATTACCATACATATATGTGGTTATAGCTAGAAGGTGACATAGAAATAAAAAGGTCGGTGTGGGAATAATATTTAAGTTCGACATGATTGAGATAAAAATGGTAATTAAACATTAATTAGAATATTTTTTTTTTTTTGAGGGTGAGGTATGTGACAAAATGGCTCTCCACCAGAGGACTATCGTGCATTATGTGCATAGCCTCCTCCTCTGCTAACTCATGCTCCATCATATGCTGCTACGGCTGAATTGTCACAAGTGACTCATCACCCAGAGTATCTCTAGTAGAGTCCCGTGACTTCTCACCCTGCACACTAGAATACAGCTTCGGCCTACTATCATCAACTCTGCATGAATTCTCTCTCTCCCAGAAGCATCCTCATATGATCCCATGGACTCATCTGACAAACAGTCCTCATCCTGGCATACAGAAATATTTTCCTTCTGTTTGGCATTTTCCACATCATCTGCATCACTCAAGCATGAGTGATTAGCCACCCAAGATTTTTGCAGAAGAATCAATGTCCCTTCCTCCTCATCTCATTTCTATTCCCTGATTTACCAAAATGGAGCAGCTCCTCCCTGGTCAATTGTCTCCTGCATAGCCCAATAATCTACTCAAACAACCCTTTGGCTATCTCATAAGCAGCTGGTGAGATCAATTTCTCTCTCCTCCAAATGCTCAACAACCTAGTCTGCAACTCTCGAAAAATGACCTCACAATCTCTTATACATGACGACAGGATGGACTCCATGTGTGCTATGACTGTGTCATCATGACGTATCCTAATGTTGAAGAAGCATTGGAACATCTGCAGATTCAAGCCATCACATTCAAGATCAAACATGATGCAATATGTTCTGAATGTGGTTGTACCTCCTAAAACCTCAAGCTTCTTCCCAAAGGTAGAGCCTACACTGTTACCCAAATCTTGAAAGGTCCATACCATCAGTCTGAAAACTCTCCTCATAATGTCATCATTCTAAAGGGTTGTAGGGATGGTTAGTCTCATGATGTTGCTGAGACAAGGTGCAACTAGAAGTGTGACCCCTCCACAAGTTTCCTCCAAGAACTTAGGTTGTATGAGAGCAAGCATACATGATTTTAAGGCCCAAATTAATTTTCTCCCATCTGACTATTTTACTTTGGAAAGAAGTTCATTAAGTTCATCAAGTTTGGAAAGAACTCTCCATGTGATAGTCATGTGTTTCAAATCTGTCCCAAGTGCAAGGATTTTGTGCCTTATCTCTGATTATTTCTCTAGGTCCCTAGATTTCCCATTTTTAAGAATGCCATAGAACCCTTTTGAGAAAGGTCTATTGTTCTACTTAGTTTCTTGGTCCATAGTAACATTGTGGTTCACAGATTCAACGGTTGTGTTGTCACATGGGCTTAGGAGGTATTTTAAGAACCCCATGTTTATGGAAACAATACAAAGTTATGATAACAATGAAAGCTACCACTAAAACAACCTACATACATTAATACATTTCTCATTACAATACCCTGCCCCAATAGATAAATCTAGCTCCAACAAATAATTTAGGTTCTGGAAAATAAATTGGGCTCTAGCAAAATCAATTTTTCGCAATAAGATGAATTCATCCTAACAAGGCAAGATAAAAAATGTTACCTCAGATGCAAGGAAATGATCTCTCCTCAACTCTGCGCTGAATTTAGAAATTCTACAACTATTGGAAACGTTGTTGCTTACTAACTTCAGACTTCTGGTTGGGTTGCTTCTATTTCTCATCAAATTATAGGAAGTTTAGAAGGTGATCCTTGCCCAAAACCTTGAAAAACCCAGAAATGGTTTCCTTGAATTCCAACCTTAAAAATCTGACCCTTTTTCTCCTAGCTCCTCTAGCTAATAGCTGAGTAGGGATTATGTAAATGAGATGGTCTACTTCTAAGAAAATTTTGGTATTTTTAACCACAAAATCTACTCACAAAACCCAAAAAAACCGATAAATGATTTTCTCTAATTCCAACTTTCAAAATTTTCCCTTTTCTCCTAGCTTCTATAACTGCTAGCTGAGTAGGGACTGCATAAATGGTATGATATGTTGCTCAGAAAAATTCGGTATTTTAATCATGGACCATACAAAAAATCCCTGAAAAACCCAGAAAATTATTGGGCAAATTCTTGTTGAATTATTTTGGCCCAACAAAATGCTCTCTGACAGCAGTTCTGCACTAGTTGCAGCAATGGATCGGCAAAAACATCCACATCCGGTGCTCAGAAAATTCTCAAAAAATACTCCCAGACTCGTCAAGCCAATCCAACCAAGACCCAAAAATGGTTTAGCGAAATCACGATCCTCCGAAATTGAGCCCAATAAGCCCTATGTTATTCCAATAGTTACTGAATATGGTGTCTACAAAATGGTCAACGAAATACTCAACAACCCTCCAAATGTGCACCAAATAATCCTCTTCCACTTCCTCTATCTCCCTAAAAAAAAGGCTCAAATGGTTGAGACCTTCCTCTACAACTAGGCTCAACTCCTCCTATGTGCTGGCCTATAGACTACCACGCTACTCAAGAAATAGAATATCAATCTCCGCCCTTGGAGGTTCGCCTATAGATGAAAATATAATGAACCTTGCAAACAATAACAGAAACAAGAACCCAACTGCGTCCTCTAGATATACACACTCCAATCTTAGGCAACCAAATCCAAAATCTGAACATAAATAACTCGAGCAACTGAGATAAGAATCAATGGTGCAATAATACATGCAAAAGTAATAAATCTTCGATCTTATTCTAAATTTGATGTGCAGTAAAACCCTGGAACATGGATTTTCCAGTAATTTGGAAAGTAAACCCTCAGGCTGGCAAGATGACCAATTTTCCAGTAAATGGGATATTTTATGAATTTTGCCGGAAATTAACTCAAAATTTCTCCATTAAATTATCATGCATTTAACAGAAGATTTCCATGTAAAATAAAACATATAAGTACATGAAAATCCATAACACCATAATGTAGGAAACAACTCACCTTTATTATAATATAATTGGGTTTACATGTTCAAATGAGAAATAGCTGAGATAACTAAAATAGAATTGGCCTCAAGGATCTGCTACAATATTGTGCTACACTGCCAAAACTGAACTGCTACACTCTCCCTCCAGCAGCAACTACCACTAAATCAACTGGAAATCAATGAATGATCCTCACTCCAATATCCCTGAAGCTCTGTGAAACTTCTGAATGAAGTCTCCTCAAAGAGAGTTGGGTTTTCTTCCAACACTCACAAATCACCTGAGGGTTTCCGTCCCGGGGCTACCAATAGAGTAGAGAGCCAAGTTCTGAAACCTCTCACACAAGAAAATGATCTAAACCAAGATATCCCCAAATGACCTTTGCTTATCCTTTTATAGATCTAAATGATAGATATTCAATCCAATAGAAGCATCATATTTTATTATTTTATTATTATTCGAGAAGATCCTCCATTGAATCTATCAAAGTGACTTTAATTTAATTATATTTCACTTAAGTCACTTTTGGCCCCTTTTCCTCTAAATATTATTTTCCTTTAATTAAATGACTAGTGAAATTCATTTTTAATTAAGGAAAATAATATATCACCCATGGTACTATCTCTAGCCACTAGAAGTCACTTCTTATCATCTCCTTATGAAGATCTCCTCATTTCGGTTCCAACGAGATATTACACTAAGGTGTTCTATCACATATTCCTTTTGGAATGCCACCTTGAACTATCATATTATAACAAAGAGATATGGAAATATCATATTATGTGTAAACTATCTACACATGAAAAAATTGACTATCAACAATGAACATCAATTACCATGGTTAAATGATCTATTCTTTCAATTGAGAGGAATCTGTAGTTTCCTATAATATTTAATTACGTATAGGAATTTTTGGTGAAAATCACATGTATGCAAATTTTTGTCGATGCGTTTCGAATGAGCCGGTGTGGTTCATCATTAGGACTGGTAGAAATGCGATCAAGAAACTTGTTTAAATAGATAGACCGGCTCCAAACTGATCGTTGAAAAAAATGGCTGAATTTAAAAAATTTGGAATAAGGAAAAATTAATTTTTTTGTCATATTTTATTATTATTTTTAATTTAATTATATTTTAATTTCAATTTGACTATATTTGAATATAATCTAATATTAATACTTTTTCAATAATTTAATATTAATACTATTTTAATATAGTTTAATATTTTTATTATTTTAATACTTTAAATTTTATGTTATATAATTAAAAATCATTAATAGTTTAAAAAAATAAATTAAAAATAAGTAAATTAATTAATTAAAAAAATAATTTTAAAATTTTTAAAAATAATATATATATATATATATATATATATATATATATTATTAATTCATTAATTAATAAATTTAATATTACTAAATAGGTAATTTTCAAATTAAATCATAAGGAAAATACTAATAATAAAAATCATACTAATAACAATTAAAATAATAAAACAAAATGAAGAGACAGGGAGAGAGGAACCAGAAACGAGAGAAGAGGGAATGACCATAGGGAGAAAAGGGGAAGGGGGGGAAAACAAATAAGAGTGAAGGGCAGGAATCCAACATCTGCTAACACTCCACCCATCATCCCTGTTAAGGTTAACCGGCCTCTTTTCAACATGCTCTACTAAGGCAAAGGACCAAGATCTGTCTGGGTCAGCGACACATGTTCATGAATATTGATAGAAGAGTTTTTGTGAAGGAAAGATAACCCACAAAGAGTTCACGGTTGGGATCATGTGACAATTTGGAACAGAAACCTAAGAATTTCTTTTAGGATGGGGTCTTATGCAGAATTGATGTCTTTCTATTGTGGAGATGAAAGGATAATTATACCTTGAGTCATAGTGCATACTTAATAGGAAGGAGAAACTACTCTTGAACTAAGCCATTTAGTAGGTTTAGTACAAGAACTTTGGAGTTGGGGCATACCCATTTCTATTTACCATACAAAAATATTGTCTTAAATGGTAGAAAACAAATAATTGTGTTCCTTTAGGGGGGTGGGCAATGTAACACCATATTTATTCCCCATTATGTAATTATAATTATCTCTCATTTTCATCACAAGTCATGGAAAATATATTGATTTTTTTAAACTATAGGATATAAATTATAAATGATGTAAGTATATTTCTATTATTAATGAGAGATTTGTTGATAAAGTAAAGGGTGGAGCACTAGTAATATAAATATTGCCACAAAAAAATGTAGTGAGAGAGTTGTAGGATTACCTTTTCTACCAAGTAACTGGGAGACTCTATTATGCACTTGAATATCATTGGTAAGGCATCTAAAGAATTGACATGCATGTCTTTGGCTATGTTGCTATATGGATCTATGCCATTTATGATATCTACATGCCATTTAGTTACATATGAAGGAGAGTGGCCTTCACAACCCTCAAATTCCAAGAGGTGAGTATACCTTTATTACAAAAATATAGGTCGGAAAACTTCATGTACATGGTTCCTTATACACCAAGGGAAAGAATACAAGAAGTTTTTTCTTAACTTTTCTGAAAATTTATCGTGTAATTAGATACAATAAATATAATTACAAACCTCATCAATTTCATTGTGATATTATAAATGGTCTTAAACTTTGGAAGAATGTAAACTACCTTTTTTTGTTAATTTCATTATAATATATATTCTGATATTATTATATCATATTTGTTTTGGAGTTTAAGTTGAATTTAGATAAAAATTTATTTATAAAATATTGTTATGAAAATAGTTCAAGATTTGATCAATGATTTTTAATTTTTAATATAAAAACCTAATTTTCTATATATTTTAAATTTATAAATAAACCAAATTTAAAGTCATGGATTAAGTAAATACCATCATAATTGATATAATTTACTTTAATTCATTTTCATTCAAAACTACAACTAAATACAATCATAATTTATAACATTTTCTAAAATTATCAAGTAGAAACAACTTTCACATATAATGTTGTTTAATTCATTTGCATGAGAATCATAAATAAAAGAGAAATTTGTCCTACTTAGATACAAAATCAACGAGTCACGATCGAGATTAGATATATACGGTGTCTATTCCCATGCATTTAAAGAGCAAAGTAGGGGAATGGAATTGTAAAAACAAAATCTAGTCTAATAAATACATGAGCAAGAAAGCGGTCGTTGGTGGAAGTAGATGATGTATTGATGACTCAACGCCAAGAATTAGTTGAAGAAAGTGGAATAAATTTGTTTGCACAAGGTTTGACACCGAGGACCTTCTCCATCTGAGAGGGGATGGCCTGATTAGGTATGGCTTTACCAGTCTCGCACTCACGAATTACTTGTGTTTTCTCATTGATAAGCTTCCCCAGCTCTGCCTGACTCATCTTCTTCTCAACACACGCCTGCTGAATAGCCCATCGAACCTTTGCCGACACTTTCTTCAAGGCCACTGCCTTAGTCCCTTCGTCGAGTTTGCGTGTATTCAGCATAGGTTGACTCTTTTTGTTGATTCCCTCGCCCTTTGAGGACGTTTGTGGATAACAACAGGCTCCCAGTCTTGAGTTATAGGGCCGCTCGGTCGGCTCGGCATCCTTCCTCTTCTTCAATCCTTCTCCTCTGCAACCAATGAAGTACACAATCGAAAATCTCACCTCAGATGGTGCCACAAGAAATGAGAGCTTCGTTGATGAACACACAAAACAAACAGAAAATATCGTACCCTCAGACTGCGAATACCGTCTACAACCTGTGAAGGATCACAACGACTCTCTCTATTTAAATAGTGGGTTCACGGTTCTAAAACTTTCAAGTCGGCTCTAAAGTCACTATATCAAATGATCTTCATCCACACATTGAACTAGGTCATATTTATACGGCAGTCACTATATCATGATTTTCATCCACTCATTGAACTAGGTCATGTTTATACGGCTATTGGTATTTCATGGGTGTTTTAGATACAATACATACTTTATATGTATTCACCCGATTTTGGTTCCAATTCCACGCAAGGTCATACCATTTAATCAATTTCTCAACTATGGTTATGTTGTCACCAATTAGAAAAATCGATACATATCATTACTTTTTTCTAAATCGAATTTAATATCTTAAACGGAATTGAAATTGAATTATATGTTTCCATTTAATATAAGCCCATGGGAGACATCTCAATTGGCTTGGTTGTGTCATGATTTAATGAGTAAACGATGAGATTCGAGGTTCAAATCCTCTTAATTAACTTCTCTATACATAAAAGGAATGTGTAGAGACCTAAAGATTATAGTGGTAGTGGGGAATGTGTAGGGACCTAAAGATTATAGTGGTAGTGGTCTGCATATTTAGGTTAAACCTAAGAAATTTTCTTTTAGGATGAGGTCTTAGGAAGAATTGATGTCTTTCTATTGTGGAGATGAAAGGATAATTATACCTTGAGTCATAGTGCATACTTAATAGGAAGGAGAAACTACTCTCGAACTAAGCCATTTAGTAGGTTTAGTACAAGAACTTTGGAGTTGGGGTATACATGATGTTGGGGCATACCCATTTCTATTTACCATATAAAAATATTGTCTCAAATGGTAGAAAACAAATAATTGTGTTCCATTAGGGGGGTGGGCAATGTAACAACATATTTATTCCCCATTATGTAATTATAATTATATCTCATTTTCATCACAAGTCATGGAAAATATATTGATTTTTTTAGCTATAGGATATAAATTATAAATGATGTAAGTATATTTCTATTATTAATGAGAGATTTGTTGATAAAGTAAAGGGTGGAGCACTAGTAATATCAATATTATCACAAGAAAAATTTAGTGAGGGAGTTGTAGGATTACCTTTTCTACCAAGTAACTGGGAGACTCTGTTGTGCACTTGAATATAGTTGGTAAGGCATCTAAAGAATTGACATGCATGTCTTTGGCTATGTTTCTATATGGATCTATGCCATTCAGTTACCTATGAAGGAGAGTGGCCTTCACAACCCTCAAATTCCAAGAGGTGAGTATACCTTTATTACACAAATATAGGTGGGAAAACTTCATGTACATGGTTCCTTATACACCAAGGGAAAGAATACAAGAAGTTTTTTCTTAACATTACTGAAATTTTATCGTGTAATTAGATACAATAAATATAATTAGAAAACCTCATCAATTTCATTGTGATATTATAAATGGTCTTAAACTTTGGAAGATTGTAAACTACCTTTTTGCTAATTTCATTATAATATATATTCTGATATTGTTATATCATATTTGTTTTGGAGTTTAAGTTGAATTTAGATAAAAATTTATTAATAAAATATTGTTATCAAAATAGTTCAAGATTCGCTCAATGATTTTTATTTTTTAATATAAAAAATTAATTTTCTATATATTTTAAATTTATAAATAAACCAAATTTAATGTCATAGATTAACTAAATACCATCATAATTCATTTAATTTAATTTAATTCATTTTTATTCAAAACTACAACTAAATACCATCATAATTCATAACATTTTCTAAAATTATCAAGTAGAAACAACTTTCACATATAATGTTGTTTAATTCAATTCATTTGCTTGAGAACCATAAATAAAAGAGAAATGTGTCCTACTTAGATACAAAATCAATGAGTCTAGTTCATTTGCATCAAGAACCATAAATGAAAGAGAAATGGATCATACTTTGATACAAAATCAACAAGTTTAATTCATTTGCATCAAGAACCATTGCATCAAGAACCATAAATAGAAGAGAAATGGCTCGTGGTTTGATACAAAATCAAAAGAACCTCAACTAGATTTCCACAACAAGATCAATAACCATGCGTGTGCAAAACAAAACAACGATGCCCGTGTTCTATTATAGGATTCAAGAAGGAAATATTCCTATACAAGATGGAACGAACTCCCACATTACATTACAGGAACCCTAAAAGTATAAATTTAAGGAATACTCACGATCAACCCACCGTATTATACAGAAATTGTCAATTCCCATGCATTTAGAGAGAAAAGTAGGGGAATGGAATTGTAAAAACAAAATCTAGTCTAATAAACATGAGCAAGAAAGCAGTCATTAATTGAAGTAGATGATGTACCGATGACTCAACGCCAAGAAATTAGTTGGAAGTGGAATTAAGTTGTTTGCCCTTGAGTTTGACCTTCTTAGAGAGGATGGCCTGATTAGGTATGGCTTTACCACTCTCGTACTCATGAATTACTTGTGTTTTCTCATTGATAAGCTTCCCCAGCTCCGCCTGACTCATCTTCTTATCAACACGTGCCTGCTGAATAGCCAGTCGAACCTCTGACGACACTTTCTTCAGGGCCGCTGCCTCAGTCCCTTCGTCCAGTTTGCGTGTATTTAGCACAGGTTGACTCTTTTTGTTGATTCACTCGCCCTTTGAGGACGTTTGTGGATAACAACAGGCTCCCAGTCCTGAGTTATAGGCCCGGTCGGTCGGCTCGACATCCTTCCTCTTCTTCAATCCTTCTCCTCTGCAAACAATGAAGTACACAATCGAAAATCTCACCTCGGATGGTGCCGCAAGAAATGAGAGCTTCGTTGATGAACACACAAAACAAACAGAAAATATCGTACCCTCAGACTGCGAATACCGTCTACAACCTGTGAAGGATCACAACGATTCTCTCTATTTAAATAGTGGGTTCACGGTTCTAAAACTTTCAAGTCGGCTCTAAAGTCACTATATCATATGATCTTCATCCACGCATTGAACTAGGTCATATTTATACGGCAGTCACTATATCATGATCTTCATCCACTCATTGAACTAGGTCATATTTATATGGCTATTGGTATTTCATGGGTGTTTTAGATACAATACATACTTTATTGGTATTCTGGAATTTGGTTCCAATTCCACGCAAGGTCATACCATTTAATCAAGGTCTCAACTAGGGTTATGGTGTCACCAATTAGAAAAATTGATACATATCATTACGTTTTTTCTAAATGGAATTTAATATCTTAAACAGAATTGAAATTGAATTATATGTTTCCATTTAAGATTTGAAATTGAATTATATCTTTCCATTTAATATCTTAAATGGAATTGAAATTGAATTATATGTTTTAAAATTATAAAGGGGAAAATGGTGTAATGCTGGATTAGTTTAATATTTTACATTAAAATTAAAATTCTTTAAAATTTCATTACAAAAGTAGTTAGTAAGTGCTTTCATTTTCATATTATTTAACAAAGAAAATTATGCATTTATAAAAATGTTATGATTTCAAGCAAATAAATTTTAGAATTTTGGAATTTGTTATTTATTAGAAATTGTCACTGTTTCACCACACTATTAAGGTTTTATATTCATTAATATAAAAAAATAAAAAATGTCGTGTTTACTATATTGCTCAAATGTACTTGACCCAAATTTAAATTTTTTGCAAATTTTTATTGCAGTAGATTTACCGACAAAATGAGCTTCATAGGGAAAGTTTTGATTGATGTGTGTTCAAATTCAAAAAATAATAAAATTTCAAGCAATTGCGTTAATGCTAATTGTTGAAATGGAGCTATATAATTCAAATATGATTATACTATTATATTTTTATTCGAAAATAATGAACTATAAGGCCATGGGAGACATCTCAATTGGCTTGGTTGTGTCATGATTTAATAAGTAAACAATGACATTTGAGGTTCAAATCCTCCTAATTAACTTTTGTCTACATAAAAGGAATGCTAGGGACCTAAAGATTATAGTGGTATTGGAAAAATAAAAGTATGGTTAATAAAAGGAATTATTTAGAGGCACTTACACAAATTTTTAGAACATCATGTAAATGAATGAAATGTACACTTTAAAATTGTCTCCTAAATATATAACTTTTATTTATTGAAAATTTTATGACTTAAAAAATGGTCTTTTTCTAAGATTGATATGCTAATTTTGATCTAAAACACAATATATATCTTCACATTAGGACCCAGGTTTAGTATGTAAATGCTGGAATTTTTTGAAACACATTTGTATGATTATATATATCAAATGGATCTTGTGCATGATTTTTTTTTTTTGTAACTTTTAATCTTGATTATATATATTTTTTCAAATTAATAAATGCAATGAAGCCTTAAAATAATAAGGTCAAATGGTAGGCCCTCTTATGAGGGTTTTAACCTATATATATATATATATATATATATATATATATATATATATATATATATATATATATATATATATATATATATATATATGCTGGTCTTCATCTATTCTAATCGTGTCTTTATTTTGGAAATTAGTTAACCAATGAAAATGTATAAAAGAAATAAAAGACCTCTTTTATGTATAAATTTAATATATGCCCAAAAATTAAAACAAAACAAATATATATATATATATATATATATATATATATATATATATATATATATATATATATATATATCTGTGTGTGTGTCTGTGTTTATTTTCACTAGTAATGAGTGCATAAATAAAAAAAACATGGTTGAAAATCAAGATTTTGTAAAATTGGATGTGCTTTAAGTTTAGGTAGACCAAACCAAGAAGTTTGTCGATCCAAACTTAAAACCAAATCCACCTCATCAATCGCAAAATTGAAAAAGGTTTTCTTGCGTAATACTTTTGAAATTAATAGTGTGTGAACATCAAAAATTCATGTAACACACATGTGTTACATAATGCACATGCATTAAATAATGTGCACACTCTCTTTTTTTTCCAATTTCCACCATCTTTCCCAACTATCTTTGGCTCCCATGTTTCTCTCCCTCTTTTCCTTAACCCTACCACATCTCTCTCTCTCTCTCTCTCTCTCTCTCTCTCTCTCTCTCTCTCTCTCTCTCACACACCCCTTAGGCCCCCCTACCACTTCCTATCACTGCCCCTCTCCCTAATCCAATTTTTATATATTTCTCTCATTCCTTATTTTTTGCTCTGTTTTATATTTTTCATTCCCCATCACTCTTTTTCTCACCATTCAATTTTTATCTATTTACCAAATTCTCTCTCTCTCTCTATCTCTCTCTCTCTCTCAAATACACTTTTCATCATTTTCTCTCTTTGTTTCTCTCTCCATGTTTCCTATGCGTGTGTGTGTGTGTATGTCACCCTCCTACATCCAACTCTCTCCACCCACTCTCCTCCCTTCCCTCTCTCTCTCTTTCCCCCATTCACTAATTCCCCCTCTCTCCATCCATTTCCATATCCCTTTCTATATTTCTTGTTATCTCTCCTTTCCCTCTGTAACACCCACTTCCCATATCTACCCAAGTAGCTAGCCAAATGGGGTAAACATGTGATGATAGGCTTCTATGATCTCATTCAACCTCCTAGGTGACATTACAAAAGTTGAATCCAAAGAAACACATCACACAAACCTTCCACGTTAGCAATAGAACTCCCAAGAGCCATCCCAACCACTCAAGTAAACATCCCCTGGGTCCCACTGTGTTTTTTGACCATTAATTCCTTGGAAAATCTCTTAATATGGGCAGGGTTGTGTTTGGGAGGCCCTGGACACTACCAAAACATGGGCATGCATGCGTCCAGGGACTTTTTTCCCTCGGACCTTTCCCACCGTCCTTATGATTTGAGCCACTTTTTCAGGCTCAGACCCTAGTTAACTTCCCAAAATACCATGAAACTTTCAAAAATAAAATATAACAAAAAAATAACGATGTAAAAGAAAACACTTGAACAAGGACTTGACTGGACCCCTACTAGCCATGAGAAGCATTTTATCCAAAATGTCACAAATATGTAATCTATAGTTTTAAATAACAAATATGAGCATATGGGTCGCATACTTATCTGATAATCACTAAGAAGCATTATTTCCTCATCACATTAATTGCACTACCATCTACTTGGGCATATATACATTGTTCGTTCAATTACAAAACAAAACATGATGATCTGAGCATATGGGTCTCATGATTATCTGAGAATTAGTAAGAAGCATTGTTTTATCATCACATTAACTATGTTACCATCTATTTGGGGATAGATACATTGTTACATTGTTCATTCATTTACAAATCAAAACATGATGAGAGACATACATCATCTTCATCATAAAACAAATTCATAAGTAACATATAAACAACATAAATCAAGAGGACATAACATTCATATAAGGCACATAATAACAAGCATATTTACCCATGAATACAAGAGGCACTACAACACAAAGGGGGGTTTTAGGATAAGTTTTGGGTAAATTGTCTCAACTAGGGGGTTTTAGGATGCAACGTCTCTTCCTTCCACAATTTTTTTTTCTACTTATAATTCAGTTATGTGCTTCTATTGATCACAGCTGTTCAATTCTACTTTTGCTAATGTTTTTGGCGTATGTTAGTTACCTAGATACATTTCCACATTGTCACGTTTCTTCTCTCCTAACCTTTTATTTTTTTTGTATCCTTCATGTACTCCTAGGTGAAGCTTTGGTTCACTAACTTAGTTATAATTTATTTTCTTCTCACAAAGTGTTGGGGACTTATTTTTTTCCCACACTTATATATATCAATATATCCATATACATGTCACTATATATATATATATGTATAATTTACAAATCCAATGGTTATAGTTATCGTGGCTATAACACTTATACCTTGGTACTCAAATTTTCCTCTACGCATTTGTCGTATTCATCACCCATTAGATTTGGATTTCATTGTCATTTTCCATAGTGGCATATTGAAGGGGTTATGGTTCTGCTTGTAGTTCCTCGTACCCATTCACCAAGTTATGAAGTTAAGTATTGTTAATGAATTAGTTCAAGTTCTGGATGGTGTAATTCGATTTAATATCATTACTCGTTCATCTTTGCTATGATTTCCATTCAGCTTTATAGCCATATTCCAATTTTTATAATGATTGTACCCATACCACCATGAATGTCTCATGTTTCTTCCACTGAGACCATTTTCCGGCGAGGGTAGACGACATTAAAGGCATCGTACTTATTTTTCCACACTGGCCAAAGGTGATTTAATATGTTTAGGAGGTGTTAACTTGTCGATCCTTCCATGTCGGCTGAAGTGAATAACATTTTGTGGTTTCAGCATATTGATTTGGGGTTCCTCGAATCATGGTATTCCTGTGTATACGCAAGGTTTTATGCATTTATTATTTTATGGATGTAACGTATATTTATTCATTACTCACGCTGATCTATTGATACGATTCAGGGTACTGTAAATTAATTACCATGGATTTTCATTTATGTTGAACTATTCTTCGGTGGACTTCATTTCTCCCCAATCGATCCACGAGCCTCCCCATTGATCTGTTGACACCTAGACGGTGGAGATGCTCCAGATCTAATAGGGTTTGGTTTTCATTTTGGTGAAATGAATAGTATTAATTCCGAATTTGTCAAAGGGATTGTTCTTTCGCCCTTCATTCTTCTCGATCAGTCACTGGTGCCCCTACTCTACTCCCTTGGGGAAATTGCACATCAGGCTCTTCCTGATTTTGGAGCTCCATCAATTCTTCATTTTATCATGCTTCAGGTATGTAATATTGGGCATTTTTAGTTCTCGTATGGCTACCTTCGATTTTTATTTTATCTTGTCGTTTAACTTACAATACCATCTCGACCGCCTGTAACTCAACCTCCATTTGATTTTTGTTCTGCTCTAGTGTGCTGGAGTTTGATTCTATCACTACTTCATGTATTTTTTTTAAAATGGTTTGCTATGTTTCTTGTGCTAATATTAAGGCCTCGGTGAATAGGAGAAGAAGACCGTGTGCGTTTCCTTCGTCGAATTGTTCTGGCTCGAAGCGAGAGTTCATTACCCAGGTAAGCCATTGGTTTATTTAAAAATAGTCTATCCTGTGGTTTATTTCCATTATTGTGAACATTTTTAAGTCTCCCATATATTCGTTCTGCAGGTCGAACCTAGTGACAACGCTTTTCAATCCAGAAGGTAACCCTCATTTTGGTTTTGTTCGAATATATACCTTTTGGAAATTTTCTCCTAATGTTTTATTGTAACAACACCTCACGTTTCCCTCATTTTTATTGTAGGTATGTTCGCATCTTGGGAGGGTTCCTCTTAATGCATCTTTGGTGAAATGGGTATTTCACTCAATTTGATGTCGACTTATCCTGGAATTTCAGGTCGGTATCGACACGTCCTGAATCAAAGTGCGACCAGGCTCCTTCTTGTTATTACACAAATTTTGTTCAGACAATTGGAGTTGTTATTGTTGTAAAAATTTCTATTGTAGTAATTACGTTTTTGCCAAAGACTGGGACTATTAATAAATTTGAATTCGGGCACTGAAATTCCCAAAATAATTATGTTCTACAATATTATTCTGAAACATAATAGTCTACTTCCATAGTTGGTTTTCAAGTTTCAATACATATATTTATCGACCCTCCGTCTCTGTTATTAATGACCAATAGTGTCAAGATTTCTATTTCCTGTTATCTCTCATTCTATTATTATTATTATTATTTTTATTTAATTATCGGTTTAATTGTGATTGAAGAAATAATGAGTTCACTGGTTTTACTTTTCTTTTCGGGTTCTTCTCATAATAATGCTGTCAATGGATATAAATCTCTCTATTGCCAGAGTCTTCAAGTTTACAGTGATTCAGTGAATGAATAATTACAAGTTCTATCATTTTGTAGGTCTTGTATGACTCCCACAGTGGACTCTCTTTATTCTTATGAGGTTGAAGTTCAATAATATAACAGTTCCAGTGTATCTAATGTTTAGACTGGCATTCTTAACTGATATATTATACAGATCTGGTGGATAATTATTGGTTACCTTCTACAGCTTATATATATATATATATATATAGTTTGCATGCATTGGTTTTTTTTTTTTTATAATTTCCCATGCACATCTATTTTTTTTTCCAATAAGTATTCAGTTGGACCATCCCTTTGTAAAGGGGGTTAGTCCCATAGCTTTGTACATAACTCTCATCTCATAACTATTTCTGGATTTGATAGCCATGTTTAGTTTTATTTCTTTGCTATCTGAAGATATATAAGTAGTACTAAAATACATACTCTTCCATTCTGTCCTTATTATAGAAGATATTAAAACTAACTATAAATAGACATGCACTATTGTTTAAGAATTCTATATATCTGCACTTCACTTAGTTAATTCAATAAAGGTATAATTTTGTCCTGTATATATTTAATTCCTCTTGCCCACAGGTTTAGGGGTTTTCCCATAGTGTTGACTGAATAAATTCTATTTTTCATAGAAGGAGATTAAAGTTACATAATTATAAATTATGATGTAACATAATCTACATATTTAAACCAGGAACTGGTTTAGAGTTTCTGGCTGATTTTTCCTCATATTTCTGATTCCTACAACCATGCAGGACTGACAGAATTTAATTATTCTACCATTCTATAAATGTACGGAACACGAGCACAAACAAAACATTGCAAGAAGTATACAGCTATAGTCATTAACCTTTACACTTAACAAAAATTAATTTTAATCATTCATAATACTGTGTGCATACCACTTTGGTATTTGACTAGTCCTCCCAACCGTAGAGTCCCTCTATCTCCAGAACTCACCCCCGAGCTAAGATCACCTCCTAGAACAGACCAACCTCTAATCTGTTCAGGAATAGCTTATTTAAGCTTTTTCTCCCCACAGCCTGTTTCTAATTATGCATCCAGAATATCATGATGATTTTCTTCCTGTTTGCCTAGGCTTCCCTTATTTAGGGATTTTTAAAGCTACTTTCTACTTTTCCCAGCTTTTTACCTCTTCCCAACTACTCTCCACATCATTGGGGAAACTAGATTTTCCTCAAAATCTAATTTAGAAATAAATTCTTCCAAGGATTTTTGAAAGATTTTTGGGGAATTGTTTGCCTCTATCCATCCTCATGGATTTAGCAAGTGATCTCACAATTCTCATTTTGGTCAATCTGCACAGAATTATTTTATTTATTTTTCAAAATTAAATATTTAATTACATCCACAAAATACTTATCCATTGGGGTCCACTCCCCTTTGGATTAAAGTTCAAATGTCTAAGTTTGACAGAACATAAAACTAGGGGTGTTACATATTCCCCCTCTGAAAACAAACACCGTCCTCGATGTTGATATTTAACTACTAGAGTTCATATTTTTTTTTCAAACAAAAATGGATATTTTTCCATCATTTCAGCTTCTCTTTCCCAGGTAGCTTCTTCAGCAGTAAAGTGCTTCCACTGCACTTTTACTCTTGCTACCGTTCGATTCCTCAATTCAATTTCTTCCCACTCCAATATTTGAAGCGGTTCTGGAAGGAACTCCCCTTCTGGTTCCACCTTTATCACATTCCAATCAACAATGTGAGAAGCATCATGTATATATCTTTTTAATAATGAAACATGAAACACATCATGAACTTTAACATGGGGCGGTAAGGCCAGCTTGTAAGCCACTGGTCCCACCTTTTCTAATACTTCAAAAGGACCACAATATCTAGGAGCTAGTTTTGCACAACTTCCAGCATAAAGTGTGCTCTTTTTGGGTTTAATACGTAAATACACATGTTCCCCCACTTTAAATTCTCGATGTACTCTCTTCTTATCAGCATAGTTTTTTTGGCGATCTTGTGCTATCTTGATGTTTCTTTGTATTTGTTTAACAATTCTTTCCATTTCTTGTAAAGAATCTGGTCCCAACATTAGCTTATCCTCAGGTTGGCTCCAGCTCAAAGGAGTATGACATTTCCTTCCATAGAGTGCCTCAAACAGACTCATTTTAATAGATGATTGGTAGTTGTTATTATAGGAAAATTCAGCTAAATGCAAGTAGTCTTCCCATTTTGATGGCCTATCCATCACATACATTCTCAACATATCCTCCAAAATCTGATTAGTTCTCTCTGTCCGACCGTCGGTCTAAGGGTGATAGGCAGTACTAAAATTCAACTTAGTGCCCATACCTCCAAATAGACCTTTCTAAAAGGCTTCTATGAACTTAGCATATCTGTCTGAAAAAATCATCTTTGGGACCCCATGTAACCTTACTATCTCTTTTAGGAACACATCTGCTACTTGGGTTGTCCCAAAAGTAGATTTCACCGGTATAAAGTGTGCAGCTTTTGTTAAAGTGTCTACTACTACCATAACTGAGTCATGCTGGTACTTGGTTCTGGGTAATCCTGTTATGAAATCTATAGAAACGGTGTCCCATTTCCATTCTACAATCGGAAAAGGGTTTAAAAGTCCAGCAGGATGCTGATGCTCAACTTTAACTAGTTGACACTCCATGCATCTAGCTAAATATTCTGCTACATCTCTTTTCATTCCTGGCCAAAACAACTTCTTTTTCAAAGCTGTTAACATTTTCTGATATCCATGATGCCCTACATATGGTTGTTTGTGATATTCATGTAGAATTTCTCTTTTCAAGGACTCCACATTGGGGATATATAATCTGATTTTGTAACAGATCATCGCTTTTTGGTTTTGAGTGTAATCAGCCATCCCCTTCTTTAGTAGTTTCACCTGTAGTGTTTCATAACTTGGATCTTGGTTTGCTACCTTTTTCACTAAATCTTCGAAATCAAACTGGGCACTACTTCCAATGTTGTTTATATTTTGACAAGCATTTCTGCTCAAGGCATCAGCAATTTTATTTTCTTTCCCTCTGATATGTTTTATGTCCATATCAAATTCACTCAGAAAAGACAGCCATCCGGCCTGTCTAGCATTCAATTCAGTTTGGGAAAAGAAATATTTAAGACTAATATGATCAGTCATCAATGTAAATTTTTTTCCAAGAAGATAGTGTTGCCACATCTTCAAGGCATGAATAACAGCAGCAAACTCCAAATCATATGCACTATAGTTCTGTTCATGTGTCTTCAGTTTCCTAGACTCATATGCAATAACTGAATTTTCCTGCAAAAGGACTCCTCCCAACCCCTCTCTACAGGCATCTGTACATACAACAAATTCTTTATCAGGATCTGCGATTTTCAATATAGGGGCTGTGGTGAGTTTTAATTTTAATTGTTCAAAACTATTTTGGCATTTTTCAGTCCACTCAAATTTGACCCCCTTTCTTTGTACTGAGGTTATGGGATATGCTATGGCAGAAAATCTCTCCACAAATATGCTATAATAACCTGCAATCCCCATGAATGACCTCATTGCTGAAACATCAGTTGGCACAGGCCATTCTTTAATAGCCTTTATCTTTTCAGGGTCAACAGCCAACCCTTGTTCAGAAATAATATGTCCCAAGTATTGGATCTTGTCCTTATAGAATTCACATTTGCTGAACTTGGGATATAACAGGTTTTCTTTCAGAGTTTGCAACACTATTCTCAGGTGCTCTTTGTGTTCCTCCTTACTTTTTGAATAAACTAAAATATCATCTATGAACACAAGCATGAACTTATCCAAGTACTTATTTAACACACTGTTCATTAAGCACATAAAGGTGGCAGGAGCATTTGCCAAACCAAAAGGTAGGACTACAAATTCATAGTGACCATACCTGGTTCGAAAAGTTGTTTTGCTAATGTCTTCCTCTTTAATTCTGAGCTGGTGATAACCAGTCCTTAGATCGATCTTAGAAAATACTGAAGCTCCTCTTACTTGATCAAAAATATCATCAATTCGAGGCAAAGGGTATATGTTTTTGATTGTCAACTTATTCAGCTGATGATAATCAATGCACATTCTAAAGGTTCCATCCTTCTTTTTCACGAACAGCACCGGTGCTCCCCAAGGAGACACACTCGGTCTGATATAACCCTTATCTAGCAATTCTTGCAATTTCATTTTCAGTTCCATGAGTTCAGGGGGACTCATTCGATAAGGGGCTCGGGAAACAGGTGTTGCTCCTAGCACCAAATAGATTGAAAAGTCAATCTCTCTTTTGGGGGGAAGATGAGGAATCTCATCTGGAAAAATTTCCTTAAACTCTCTCACCACTGGCAAAGTATCCAATAAATTTCCTTCAAATTGTTGTTCTATTCCTTCAACATGCACTGCATAAACTTGATATCCTTTCCTAGTTTTTATTTTTAATTGCAGTGCTAATATTTGTCTTACAGAGATGGGTTTTGGTTTTCCTTTGAGAATAAAAGGTTTTCCTTCTTCATCTATGCAATGCAGAGTTTTATCCCAACAATTCATCATAGCCTTTTTCTTTTCCATCCAGTCCATTCCTATCAGCAATTCATATGAGCCTAAGGGTAGAATGTTCAAATTCACTTATGTATGAAAATCATTTAATTTAATTATTGTTTGGGGTAATTTATGTGTTACCTTCCTCTTGGTTCCAGTGGCTAACTGGACCAACAAAGACTGCTGAAATTTTTCAGTTTTGAGATTGCATTTTTCTACAATTTTTGGACTAATGTAACTCAAAAAAGCACCTGGATCAATCAAAATTGTAACAGATTGGTCAGCAATCTTACCTTCCATCTCCACCATGGTAGCTTGATGTTCTGCTTGTCGATTCTCCAAAGCTACACTGATAGTGGGTATGTTTCTTGCTATGTCATTTACTGTGGTAGCTTCTCAATCCCTCATAATCATCTGAATGTTTCGGTGGGGACAATCCCTCAAAAGATGGGGTTCCCCACATCCCCAGCATTTCAAGGGTTCCCTCATTTTAACCGTGCCTTATTTCTTGTTGTCTCTATCTATGTGTTTTGAACCCACTTGGGACTAAGAAGTTTGACTTTCTTTGGGTTTGTTAAATTTCTTCCGCTGATGATCTCTACCAAAGTTCTTCAAATAAGCTAGTTTATGTTTCTTCCCTTTGAATTCACTCTTGTTTACCCCGCTTTTTCCATGTTCATTTTTGCCTTTGAACTGATGATAACATAGTCTAGCTTTTCTCACTGCTTCATCCATGGTTTTTGGATTATCAAACTCTATTTTCTCCTTGTATACAGCAGGAAAACAGTTCAGAAACCTTTGCACCTTTGCCTTCTCTTCCCTAATGTAAGGGACATATCTCAATAGATTAGTAAACTTGGTGACAAACTCATCAATTGTGAGTTGTCCCAGTCTAAGTTCATGGAATTCCTTTGCTTTATTATCATAATAATGTTCGTTTAAATAGTAGTTTTTAAACTTAACCTGGAAATCTTCCCAAGTAACTGTCTTTTCATCAATGGCATGAACCATTTTCATCTCCTCCCACCACAAGGTAGCCTTACCTTGTAGCTAGTAGACAGCCAATCTGGCCTTCAGATTGCTTTCGTATTCATAGACCTGGAAATACTTAATCATGTTCAACAACCAGGCTTCAGCATCTTCCTCCTTCTCCCCATCATAGGAGGGAGGTTTGATCTTTCGAAATTCCCCCTGTAATTCCTTTTTCTGCTTGTACTGATGCCTAACAGCATCATCGTCCTTAGACTCATCATTCTTCCTCTTTCAGGAACCTTCACCCTCTTTGCTGTTTCGCGATGTTAATTCTCTGATGAGCTTTTCTTGCTCCTCACTAGCTAATGACAATCTGTCATTCTGGCTTCTTAACTTAGCCATCTCTCGTTGCAAACTATGCAACATAGCCATCACTGGAGTGTTGTGATCTGGTGTATTATCTTTATCACGCAGATCAACATAAATTTCATCATTTCCAGCCATTGGAATTGTTTGTTCTAGCACCACATTGTACACTAAACAACACAGATCAGTAATAATAATAAAAAATATAAATAATAAATGCAATGAGCACATAACAATAGTGAGCACAACAACAACAGCCCAGTGTTATGTAACATGAGCTCTGATACCATTTGTAACGTCTCTTCCTTCCACAATTTTTTTTTTCTACTTATAATTCAGTTTTGTGCTTCTATTGATCACAACTGCTCAATTCTACTTTCGCTAATGTTTTTGGCATATGTTAGTTACCTAGATACATTGCCACATTGTCACGTTTCTTCTCTCCTCACCTTTTGTTTGTTTTTTATCCTTCATGTACTCCTAGGTGAAGCTTTGGTTCACTAACTTAGTTATAATTTATTTTCTTCTCACAAAGTGTTGGGGACTTATTTTTTTCCGACACTTATATATATCAATATATCCATATACATGTCACTATATATATGTATAATTTACAAATCCAATGGTTATGGTTATCGTGGCTATAACACTTATACCTTGGTACTCAACTTTTTCTCTACGCATTTGTCGTATTCATCACCCATAAACTTTGGATTTCGTTGTCATTTTCCATAGTGGCATATTGAAGGGGTTATGGTTCCACTTGTAGTTCCTCGTACCCATTCACCAAGTTATGAAGCTAAGTATTGTTAACGAATCAGTTCAAGTTTTGGATGCTGTAATTCGATTTAATCTCTTTACTCGTTCATCTTCGCTATGAGTTCCATTCAGCTTTACGGCCATTCTAATTTTTATAATGATTGTACCCATACCACCATGAATGTCTCATGTTTCTTCCACTGAGACCATTTCCCGGCGAGGGTAGACGACATTAAAAGCATCGTACTTATTTTTCCACACTGGCCAAAGGTGATTTAATATGTTTAGCAGGTGTTAACTTGTCGATCCTTCCACGTCGACTGAAGTGAATAACGTTCTGTGGTTTCAGCATATTGATTTGGGGTTCCTCGAATCATGGTAGTCCTGTGTATACGCAAGGGTTTATGCATTTATTATTTTATGGATGTAACGTATATTTATTCATTACTCACGCTGATCTATTGATACGATTCAGGGTACTATAAATTAATTACCATGGATTTTCATTTATGTTGAACAATTCTTCAGTGGACTTTTATTTCTCCCCAATCGATCCATGAGCCTCCCCATTGATATGTTGACACTTGGACGGTGGAGATGCTCCAGATCTGATAGGGTTTGGTTTTCATTTTGGTGAAATGAATAGTATTAATTTTGAATTCATCAAAGGGATTGTTCTTTCGCCCTTCATTCTTCTCGATCGGTCACTGGTGCCCCTAGTCTGCTCCCTTGGGGAAATTGCATGTCAGGCTCTTCCTGATTTTGGAGCTCCATTAATTCTTCATTTTATCATGCTTCAGGTATGTAATATTGGGCATTTTCAGTTCTCGTATGGCTACCTTCAATTTTTATTTTATCTTTTCGTTTAACTTGAAATACCATCTGGATCGCCTGTAACTCAACCTCCATTTGATTTTCGTTCTGCTCTAGTGTGCTGGAGTTTGATTCTATCACTACTTCATGTATTTTGTTTAAAATGGTTTTCTACATTTCTTGCGCTAATATTAAGGCCTCGGTGAATAGGAGAAGAAGACCATGTGCGTTTCCTTCGTCGAGTTGTTCTGGCTCGAAGTGAGAGTTCATTACCAAGGTAAGCCATTGGTTTATTTAAAAGCAGTCTATCCTGTGGTTTATTTCCATTCTTGTGAACATTTTTAAGTCTCCCATATATTCGTTCTGCAGGTCGAACCTAGTGACAACGCTTTCCAATCCCGAAGGTAACCCTCATTTTGGTTTAGTTCAAATATATACCTTTCGAAAATTTTCTCCTAACGTCTTATTGTAACAACACCTCATGTTTCCCTCATTTTTATTGCAGGTATGTTCACATCTCGGGAGGGTTCCTCTTAATGCATCTTTGGTGAAATGGGTATTTCACTCAATTTGATGTCGACTTATCCTAGAATTTCAGGTCGGTATCGACACCTCTTGAATCAAAGTGTGACCAGGCTCCTTCTTGTTATTACACAAATTTTGTTTAGATAATTGGAGTTGTTATTGTCGTAAAAAATTTTATTGTAGTAATTACCTTTTTGCCAGAGACTGGGACTGTTAATAAATTTAAATTCACGCACTCAAATTCCCGAAATAATTATGTTCGACAATATTATTCTGAAACATAATAGTCTACTTCCATAGTTGGTTTTCAAGTTTCAATACATATATTTATTTACCCTTCGTCTCTGTTATTAATGACCAATAGTGTCCAGATTTCTATTTCCTATTATCTCTCATTCTATTATTTATTTATTTATGTTTTATTTAATTATCAGTTTAATTGTGATTGAATAAATAATGAGTTCACTGGTTATATTTTTCCTTTCTGGTTCTTCTCATAATAATGCCGTCAATGGATATAAGTCTCTCTATTGCCAGAGTCTTCAAGTTTACAGTGATTCAGTGAATGAATAATTACAAGTTCTATCATTTTGTAGGTCTTGTATGACTCCCACAGTGGACTCTCTTTATTCTTATGAGGTTGAAGTTCAATTGGAAGAACTTCATAGGTCAAGAAAAATGTTCCTTGTAGCTATATACATCTAAATTTGTTTTTTTTCCCCATAATATAACAGTTCGAGTGTATCTAATGTTTAGACTGGCATTCTTAACTAATATATTATACAGATCTGGTGGATAATTATTGGTTACCTTCTACAACTTATATATATATATATATATATAGTTTGCATGCATTGGTTTTTTTTTTTATATATAATTTCCCATGCACATCTATTTTTTTTTCCAATAAGTATTCAGTTGGACCATCCCTTTGTAAAGGGGGTTAGTCCCATAGCTTTGTACATAACTCTCATCTCATAACTATTTCTAGATTTGATAGCCATGTTTAGTTTTATTTTTTTGCTATCTGAAGATATATAAATAGTACTAAAATACATACTCTTCCATTCTTTCCTTATTATAGAAGATATTAAAAATAACTATAAATAGACATGCACTATTGTTTAAGAATTCTATATATCTGCACTTCACTTGGTTAATTCAATAAAGGTATAATTCTTTCCTGTATATATTTAATTCCTCCTGCCCACAGGTTTAGGGGTTTTCACATAGTGTTGACTGAATAAATTCTATTTTTCACAGAAGCAGATTAAAGTTACATAATTATAAATTATGAGGTAACATAATCTCCAGATTTAAACTAGGAACTGGTTTAGAGTTTCTGGCTGATTTGTCCTCATATTTCTGATTCCTACAACCATGCAGGACTGATAGAATTTAATTATTGTACCATTTTGTAAATGTACATAACATGAGCACAAACAAAATATTGCAAGTATACAGCTACAGTCATTAACCTTTACACTTAACAAAAATTAATTTTAATCATTCATAATATTGTGTGCATACCACTTTGGTATTTGACCAGTCCTCCAAACCGTAGAGTCCCTCTATCTCCAGAACTCACCTCCGAGGTGAGATCACCTCCTAGAACAAACCAACCTCTAATCTGTTTAGGAATAACTTATTTAAGCTTTTGCTCCCCAAAGCCTGTTTCTAATTCTGCGTCCAGAATATCAGGATGCTTTTCTTCCTGTTTTCCTAGGCTTCCCTTATTTAGGGATTTTTAAAGCTGCTTTCTGCTTTTCCCAGCGTTTTATCTCTTCCCAAATACTGTCCACATCATTGGGGAAACTAGATTTTCCTCAAAATCTAATTTAGAAATAAATTCTTCCAAGGATTTTTGAAAGATTTTTGGGGAATTGTTTGCCTCTATCCATCCTCATAGATTTAGCAAATGATCTCACAATTCTCATTTTGGTCAATCTGCACAGAATTATTTTATTTATTTTTCAAAATTAAATATTTAATTACAATACTTATCCATTGGGGTCCACTCCCCTTTGGATTAAAGTTCAAATGTCTAACTTTGACAGAACATAAAACTAGGGGTGTTACATAGGATAAGTTTTGGGTAAATTGTCTCGATGTAATCAAGGTCTCAATTAAGGTTATGGTGTCACCAATTAGAAAAATTGATACATATCATTACATTTTTCTAAATGGAATTTAATATTTTGAACGTAATTGAAATTGAATTATATGTTTCCATTTAAGAATTGAAATTGAATTATATGTTTCCATTTAATATCTTAAATGGAATTGAAATTGAATTATATGTTTCCATTTAATATCTTAAATGGAATTGAAATTGAATTATATGTTTCCATTTAATATCTTAAATGGAATTGAAATTGAATTATATGTTTTAAAATTATAAAGGGAAAAATGGTGTAACGCTTGATTAATTTAATATTTTACATTAAAATTAAAATGTTTTAAAATTTCATTACAAAAGTAGTTATTAAGTGTTTTCATTTTCATATTATTTAACAAAGAAAACTATGTTTTTATAAAAACGTTATGATTTCAAGCAAATAAATTTTATAATTTTGGAATTTTTTATTTATTAGAATTTGTCACTATCTCACCACACTATTAAAGTTTTATATTCATTAATATAAAAAAATTAAAAGATATTGTATTTACTATATTGCTCAAATGTACTTGACGCAAATTTAAAATTTTTGTAAATTTCTATTGGAGTTATTCCATGGGTAAGCTGGGCAAGAAAGTTATTCCCAAAGCTTTAGGGGCTAGGATTTGAATGACTTGCATTTATTTTATAAATTTTTAACAAATAAAGTTGGATGGAGGTTATTAAAACATCACTCTCTATGGACTAAAATGGTGTAAAATAAATATATGAACCCTCTACAGTTGGACGACTAGAATTTTTTTACTAAAGAAACTGAAAACCAACGTTTTTATCATTTGAAATTTTTTTCTTTCCTCTTTATATTTGATAGTTTTAGGCTTAGAATTGATAGTGGGTTGTTGATCACATATAAAGTTTGGTCTCTTGTAATATTCCCAATTTTTGCAGCTAATGGGAATATAATATTTTATTTTTAGTTTGCTTAACTCATGAATAAAAGTGTAAAGGAGGAAATCTAAAACTCTTAATCAGCAAAATAAATCAATGCCCAATGTGAACATCGAAAAATCTGGGCCATTTCAATAAAATACACTTAGGTGTGAAGAGGAATTAGGAAGATGGACTGGGTCAACAAGACCAAATCTCAGCAGTGTCTAGATGAATTGAACCTCCTTATTGATCAGTGCAGTTTTAGATGGAGACCCTTCATGTGAAAAGGGTTAACTCATTGGAGGTGGTTTAGGGTTTCCTAAGCCCTAATGTTATAAAATGAAGAGGAATGCCACAAGGAAAGGTTGTTGATGATAATTCAATTTTGAGATTGCTTGAGCAACTCAAACTCTCTTGGTTGTTTAGCTAAGAGAGAGGAATTCCCGTTTAGGAATTCCTCTTCCTTCCTTGAGGGTCTCTTGGAGGAGATTGTGCTGCAATGGTCCACTATCTGGCATTGGCCAAGCTTCACCTCCCTTGACAACGTAAATCCTAATTAGGGTTTCACTGTTTAGAGAGTTGCAACAAGTGGATTCAGATCTATTCAGATCTGAAGAGTTCTATTGCATCTTCTTAGTGGGGAAGTCATCTAAATCATTGGCATGAGTGCAATAGTTGTTTTGAGCTTCAAATTCTTATCTTGGCATGAGGCCAAAGTGTGCACCACCTCATCTGCATAGTATACTTCAAAAAATATGTCATTTTTGCAGTGCATTGCTGTAGCAGGGTTTCTACCCTAGTTTGGTGGTTATTTCCTTGAGGAAGGGCCATCCCTTCTTTCGGAAAGTCTGTATTTTAGCCCTCTTCTGTAATTTTGTATACTTTAGCTCATCTACTCATAGTTTTAGTGATTCTTCATTTTCAAAATCCATATTTTGTAGATCTGATACTTGTATTTTTTCTTTCATGAAATCCCCTTGCCGGGTGATCTATTTAATGTATAAAAGGAGCTGAATCTCCATTTTTATTCATGCTCTGTATAATAAAATTCATATCTGATGTTTCAGACATATTTTGTCTAATTTATTCAGAAATCACACAATGTATGCTTCATCTATTTTCTGCATACTCCAAGTCATGGGAAATCAGCATTTTTAAGCTTATCCGAGAATGGAAGAATTTTTTAACATAGCTACAATGCTTTTTTTGAGCTAAAATTCTGCAAGGAAGTTCCAGATAGCCTAAGGTAACATATTCCAGAGCCGTTTCCCTTATGTTTACGCAGATTTTTGAATACATCTATTTTAGGGTCGAAATCACTGTTTTTCCCCACTTTTTGGATCCTAAATTCATATCTAAGTTGCTGCTGTACTTGAAAATGGTTGCTAAGTGTCTATCAACACATTTTATACATTTATAGCTCTCTGTACTTTCATCGGAGTGTTTTACTTTGCTACAGCCCCTCATTGGACCTTTTCTTGAAGATAACTAGGTGCGGGAGATCTGTTTAACCCACCTAGTTTTATTTTTTTCAGCTCAAATCTTGGTTATATTTTGCATATTGTCTGATCTAAAGGATCCATGAGTTATTTTCCTGTTCCAAAGCATATTTTTCTGAAAATGCATTTTACAGTGCATGATTAATGAGTTGTTCCTAAATAGGGATATTACAGTGGTATTAGAGCATGATCTCTGGCACAGCTTGTGAGATCAAGCTATCATAGAAGTGAAGAGAAGAAATAAAGATTATAATTATGGAGAGGATGAGATTACTCTCATCAGTGTTCAGATCTAAGAAGGGCCTCTCCAAAGAGGTAAATCAGAAGAGAGAAAGAAGATGCATTGAGACTCCTAGAGGGTTTCGAGAAGAAATAAGCTGTACTAAAATTTTCATGAGGTTTAAAGAAGAAGAAGGAAGCCCTAGCACTTCCTATCAGCAAAGTAGAAGACTGGAGAGTCCTAGATCTCCTCATAGATCCACTATGTCCACTTTCTTTGAAGAAGGTGAAAGGTATAGCAATGAAGAAGACAGATGCAAAGAAACTCCTAAAGAGTTTCAAGATGAAGATGAAGAACTGTACACTTCCTGTCATCATAAAGTAGGGAGAATCACTGAAGAAGAGATCTCATTGCTTCTTTTTCAAACATTGAAGAGTATTGAAGAAAATATCAGGGAGTTTGATGAGGAGAGGAAAAATATGAACTACAAAGAGGCATCTCCCAAGGAAACAAGGAGAATGTCAATCTTGTCGCTTTGGCCAAGAGATCTCCATTTTCAGCATCAGTTGCCAAGGTGCTTGCATCTAGAGAAGAGGCACTTGCATCTTTGCAAGCTAGTATTGAGCTCTCAACATATGGAGTCCCATGCATGAACCAGGAGATGAATGAGGAGGAGAAGAAAGATACCAGCACTGGTATGCTTGAAGAAAGGAGACCATCATTCTTGCCAGTAGTTGGAGGCATCATTGATCCAGGTGGAGGAACTCTTGTGTTCTGTTAAGAGGTTCCCACATATCAGTTGATTCAAGGTATGCATGAAATTTCAGCACATATTGTTTCAAGATTAATGCATAGCCAAGGATTAAATCAAAATTCTGATTTGAAGCAAAGACATGTCATAGCACAGAGGACCCTTGATATAATCAAGGAGGAGTTTGGAAACTATCCCTATGCATCATTGTTGAAAGTCCATCCCTTATTCCGGAAAGTCTGTATTTCAGCCCTCTTCTATAGTTTTGTATATTTCAGCTCATCTACTCAGATTTTTAGTTATTTTGGGTTTTCTAGATCCATATTCTGTAGATCTGATACTTGTATTTGTTCCTTCATGAAATCCCCTTGTCGGGTGATCTATTTGATGTATAAAAGGAGTTGAATCTCCATTTTTCTTCATGCTCTATTATAATAAACTTCATATCTTATGTTTCAAACATATTTTGTCTAATTTCTTCAGAAATCAAGCAATGTATGCTTCAGCCATTTTCTTGATACTCCAAGTCATGGGAAATCAACATTTTTAAGCTTATCCAGGAATGGAGGAACTGTTTAACATAGCTAGAATGCTTTGTTTGAGCTTAAAATTTGCATGGAAGTTCCACATAGCCTAAGATAACATATCCCAAATCCGTTTCCCTTATTTTTATGCATATTTCTGAATTCATCTATTTTAGGGTCGAAATCACTGCTTTTCCCCACTTTTTGGATCCTAAATTTAGATCTAAGTTGCTTCTGTACTTGAAATTAGTTTATGAGTGTCTATCAGCACATTTTATGCATTGATAGCTCTCTTCACTTTCATCAGAGCGTTTTAATTTGCTGCAGCCCCTCAGTGGACCTTTTCTTGAAGATAACTAGGTGTGGGAGATCTATTTAACCCACCAAGTCTTATTTGTTTCAGCTCAAATCTTGGATTTAGTTTTTTATATTGTCTAATCCAAAGGATCCAAGAGTTATTTTCCTATTCCAAAGCATATTTTTCTGAAAATGCGTTTTTCAGTGCATGATTCATGAGTTGTTCCTAAAAAGGGATATTACATCTCTATACTTGGATTGGAAGTCTTATTGATGAAAAAATTCCAGAACATTTTATTGATTTACTTCATGGTAATGCCCTTGTTTACATGAGATAATTTGCAAACCCAACACAAAAAAATGTTTGGACTTAGGGTTCAAATTGAGTTAACCATTTAAACATTCCCCTGTAGCTTCATAATTTATGGAATAGATATATTGAAAGATTTCTTGCTACTCATATCAGATTCATACTAGAGGAGGATGCGTTGGTTTGATCTCATGATACTCATGGGGTTTATTTTCAAAAATTTGGATATTTTATACCCATTTTTATGAGATTGCAGGATATTCATGAGGACTAGTGGACACTTTTATAAAAAATCAATGGCCCTTCCAAAAAAACTATGTGGAGCTCTTATCACTAAATTTTTTTCTTATGTTTGTAATTAATAAAGAAGCATACCACTTACTTGTCTTTGGAGACTCCCTGTTGGTTATAAATTGGGTCAAAGGATCTTATATATGCCACAATATGATGTTATTACCTTTATTGGAAGGCATTTATGGGTGAAAATAATTTTTCTTCATTTTTCGGTGCTTCATGTTTATAGGGAACTCAACAATAAAGTGAATGGTCTCTCTAAAGAAGGATTTGTATTGGATTTTGGGACTTGGATGATCAAAGAATGAAAAAATGATAAACTCTATGAATTTTTATCGTAGACCTTTAATAGAAAAAGCTTCTTTCTTTTGGTTCACTGCATCAACATGTTGTGAGAATTTTTACTATTTTCATGCATTTGTACTTATGCCATTTGGCCATTATTTTTTTTTGTATTGTTTGCATTTTTTTGTTTTCATCTATTGGAGGTCAATATATATAACATCCCCTTGAAAATTTATAGTGGTTCCAAACATTTTGAGCCTACATGTTTTTAAATGATTACCTCAATATATTTAGTTTTTTTTACCTAATTTCTTATGTGAATTAAAAATGAAAGCTCATAAATTTATAGCTATATGTATTAAGAATGTTTAAATGAATAAAGGTTAATAATATTTCTATATATAGAAATGTGAAATTTATGTATAATATAAATAATATTATACAGAATTAGCATAGATCCATAAATTTGCAAACCTTTTTTAAAATTTTGCACTCAAAATAATTTTGCACCTAAAAGTATGTGATCCTTATAAATGCTTAATAAAACTAAACTTAAAATGCAGTTATGTTAGTTTTTAAAAGAGAATAAAAAACATAATTAATGCAATGTTTAAATTTCATGTAATTAATAAAAATAAAAGTCTTTTAGTTTTATATTTTAATTAAAAATATAATTTTAATACCAATTATGTATATATATATTTTTAAAATATAATATATTTGGATTGTATTAGTATATTTTTTTGAAATCTATCCAAAAATATAATTAATAATTGATAATAAAATGGTATAAAAAATATTTTAAAAGAAAAAAATATATAAAATAAAAAACAAAAATAGGATTTTTGTCCCATGTTAACGTTCTCTCGTAAACTAAATTAAACCATAGTAAGATGGAAACTTTTGGCCATATATTACACAACTAAAGAGAATATTTTGTAAATTCTTTGATACTAGCATCTTGGTTATAGGCCTTATTTAGAATAGGAATTAAGTTCTTTTCCCCTGCATTAGACACCAAGGACCTTATCCATCTTAGAGAGGATATCCTAATTAGGAATACCTTGACCACTCTCATACTCATGAATTACTTGGGTTCTCTCATTGATACACTTCCTGAGCTCCACCTGGCTCATCTTCTGATTAACCTACTAAATAGACCACCGAACCTTCGCCAACATTTACTTCAGGGCTGTTGCCTTAGTCCCCTCATCTAGTTTGTGTGTATTCATCATGGGTTCATTCTTTTTGTTGCTTCCCCCCTCCAATTCATTTATCATCTCAACATCTTCCCTGTTGTTTTTGCAGTGTTAACCACTTTGGCATTACGCGTTTCACTCACCTTTTGAGGATGATTAGTGATAACAATAGGCTCTCAATCCTAAGTTATATTCTCACTTGGTCAGCTTGGCATCATTCCTGCTCTTCAATCACTCACACATTATTTCTCCTCTCTGACCAATAAAGTACACAATCATAAATCTGATACCTCATATGGCACCCCCATAAATGATAGCTTCATCGATGAACACACAAAACAAAATAGAAACTATCGTTGGCTCTGGAACAAACAAGAACCCTCAGACTGTAAATATCCTCTGCCCTTGAACAACAAGAACATGTGAAGGATCGATACGAAAAAATGGAATCACGGGAAATTTCTCTCTATTTAAATAGTGCGTTCATGAGACTAATTAAAACATTAATTTCTTCCCTAGATATATAACCCTTTTCAAATCGTCTCTAAAATCCCCCTATTATTATCTTGACCCACGCCATAAACAATGGTCACATTTATATGATTGTTATTCATGTTTCACGAATATTTTAGATACCATACATACTTCATGAGGAATTTCCTTAGGCCTAATTGAGGGCACACACCTCTAATACTTACCGTATATCCTGCCATTCACTATTCAGGGATTCCTAGGCCCACCAAGGTACACAAAATCCATCTTACCGCAATCTCACCTTCACTAGTCTAGGGATTCCTAGCCTTTGTGTTCTTCTCTTGAGATCACATCAATTAGTTTCGAAAACCATATAATAATCTAGTTGAACCAAGTAAAAGAGAACCCCACCACACCTTGGCTATCTGAAAATGGAAAGGCAAGGATGAAAATCACAATCACACTTGGAAAAACCCATGCCAATGACAACAAGATAACCAAATACCCACATTCATGTACAATGAATGCCAAATCTGGCAAGGAAATCACACATGAAAATCGATTCCTGAAAGTAATCTCCTTGTATCCACTTGATCCTACTCTTCCTTGCTTGATTATGCTTCCCTTTTCCTTCTTTGTCCTTCCTCTACTTTTCTTGATCCAATGCTAGAGTGGTCCAAGAATACTCTAAGTTTGCAAGAGTATGTGAGAGTAGAGAGAATAGAGAGAGAGGGAGAGCTCAAAACTGGACTAAGAAAAGCCGTGAACTAATGCTCAAAAGAATTTTTATTAATGAGGCCTCTAATTTCATCAAATTTCCATTATTTCCTTCATTTTCCTCCTCAAATGCAATATGTGACCTTTCAACTTCCTTTTCTCCTAATTTCATTTACTTTCATTAATAAAATTCCAATTAATGCCTATTTCCTTTCCAATTCATTTTTCATTTATTTTATCCATAATAAACCAATTGAACACCCACACTAGGATGTGTTTCCCAACATTAGCTTGGAATACGTGTCCCATGACCATGGTTTTGTCTTTCCTTTATTAACTTTATTACATGAATTTTTTAACCCGATATTATTACAGACCCATCCCTCTTAGGGGAACATTGTGCTTGGTGTTTAATTACACATACAACCAACAAAACCGCTGAAAATACAAACCATACTACCTATGGAGCTTTATAACTCAAATTGATGCAGTATTTACAATGAAAAACGTGTTAAAAAAAAACCAACATGAAACCCATACCACTTATTGGATCTTTATAACACTATTCATGGAATTATTTTCTTACATACACATATATACATATACCAAAATTTCTTTTCCTCAATCGAAAAACAAGGAAGGATGCATAGCCCGCATCTCATCATCCATCTCCCATGTAGCTTCATCGGGCTGAAAGGGCTTCCACTCCACCTTAATGTACTCGATTTCTCGATTTTGGAGCATGAACATATTTCTCTACAAAATACTTTGACGTTTCAGCTATAATTATCCTTTCGGTTCCACCTATAATACATTACAATAAATAACATGAATAACATCCTTTACATGTCTTTTAAGAAATGACACATGGAATACATCATGGATTTGACTGTCGGAGGTAGTGCAATTTTGTAGGTCACTATTCCAATCCTCTCAAGGATGTTGAAAGGCTTGCGATATCAAGGTGCCACCTTCACACATGACGCAATGCTCAAGAATATTTCTAGGCTTAATGCACAAGTACGCATGTTGTAATATCCCAAATGGGATATTTTATGAATTTTTCTAGAAATTAACTCAACCAAAATTTCTCCATTAAATTATCATGCATTTAATAGAAGATTTTCATGAAAAATAAAACATACAAGTACATGTAAATCCATAACACCATAATGGAGGAAATAAATCAACATTATTATAATATAATTGGGTTTACATGTTGAAATGACAAATAACTGATATAACTTAAATAGAATGGGCTTCAAGGATGTGCTACAACACTGCGATGGCCTCCCAAAACTGAATTGTTGCACTCTCCCTTTGGAAACAACTACCATTGAATCAACTGGAAATCAATGAAGCTTCAATTGAGGATCTGAATGATCCTCACTCCAATATCCCTAAAGCTCTGTGAAACTTCTGGATTAAGTCTCCTCAAAGAGAGTTGGGTTTTCATCCAACACTCACAAATCACCCAAGGGTTTCTGTCCCGGGGATACCAATAGAGTAGAGAACCAAGCTCTGAAACCTCTCACACAAAAAAATGATCTAAACCAAGATATCCCCAAATGACCTTTGCTTCTCCTTTTATAGATCTAAATTATAGATCTACAAACCTCTATAAGCATCTTATTTTATTATTTTATTATTATTCTAGAAGATCGCCCACTGACTCTATCAAAGTGAATTTAATTTAATTATATTTCACTTATGTCACTTTTGGCCCCTTTTCCTCTAAATATTATTTTTCCTTTAATTAAATGACTAATTAAAGTCATTTTTAATTAAGGAAAATAGTATATCTCCCATGTTACTATCTTTGGCCACTATAAGTCACTTCTCAACATCTCATTGTGAAGATCTCCTCATTTTGGTTCCAATGAGCTATTATGCTAAGGTTTTCTATCACGTATTGCTCCCGTAATGCCACCTTGAGAATAACTAATTGAGTTAAGCCCAAAAATAACTCAGTTTTCTAAAATTTGTTGAAATGTGCCATAATGAAAGAAAAACTGTGTGGATGGTGGATTATATGAAGAAAATGCCATCGGTCCTTATAGAAACTCCTCAAAATTCCTCCAAAAATCCTTTGGGCCTGGTGATGAGACCAACCTATATCTATGACCTGTCTAATCCCAACTCTGGAAGATCATCCTAACCCTCTCATAGGCTCAAATATCAGATTTAGTTTGTATATTGTTTGATATAAAGGATCCAAGAGTTATTTTCTTGTTCCAAAGCATATTTTTCTGAAAATGCATTTTTCAGTGCATGATTCATGAGCTATTCCTAAATAGGGATATTACAGTGGTTTTAGAGTATGATCTCTGGCACAGCCTGTGAGATCAAGCTATCATAGAAGTGAAGAGAAGAAACAAAGATCAGAATTATGGAGAGGATGAGATTACTCTCATTAGTGTTCAGATCTAAGAAGGGCCTCTCCAAAGAGGTAAATCAGAAGAGAGAAAGAAGATGCATTGAGACTCCTAGAGGGTTTGGAGAAGAAATAATTTGTAGCAAAATCTGCATGAGGTTTCAAGAAGAAGAAGGAAGCCCCGAAACTTCCTATTAGCAAAGTATAAGACTGGAGAGTCATAGATCTCCTCATAGATCCACTATGCCCAATTTATTTGAAGAAGGTGAGAGGTATAACAATGAAGAAGGGAGATGCAAAGAAACTCCTAAAGGGTTTCAAGATGAAAATGAAGAACTGCACACTTCCTGTCATCACAAAGCAGGGAGAATGATTGAAGAAGAGATCTGATTGCTTCTTTTTCAAACATTGAAGAGTATTGAAGAAAATCTCAGGGAGTTTGATGAGGAGAGGAAAAAGATGAACTACAAAGAGGCATCTCCCAAGGAAACAAAGGAGAATGTCAATCTTGTCACTTTGGGCAAGAGATCTCCATTTTCACCATCTGCTGCTAAGGTGCTTGCACCTAGAGAAGAGGCACTTGCATCTTTGCAAGGTAGTCTCGAGCTCTCAACATATGGAGTCCCATGCATGAACCAGGAGATGCATGAGGAGGAGAAGTAAGATACCAGCGCTGATATGTTTGAAGAAAGGAGACCATCATTCTTGCTAGTAGTTGGAGGCATCATTGATCCGGGTGGAGGAAATCTTGTGTTCTGTCAAGAGGTTCCCACATATCAGTTGATTCAAGGTATGCATGAAATATCATGGTTGCCTATATAGTCATTATGATTTAAATTTATTTTAATTTTTTATGTCTATGATGAATTTTTCTAATATAAAAAATTGAATTGAATTTATTTACTATTTTTACTTTTTTATTATTTTTAATTGAAATATAATTATGTGTTCCATTACAAAATCTCTCATATATTGGGCTTTGCAAGGCCTCTAGCATTAGAAGAACATATAGTTGGCATAAATAAAAAAAGTAACAAAATCTATAAGTCATAGAAATAATAATAAAAATAATAAGTCCATTCATTTCAATTTATTATATTGATTTTTTTTTATTAATAAAATTACAAGCAATTTCTAGAGGATAAAACAAAATATGCAGATCACTTTTAAAAATAAATAAATAATGATAGTTCATATTTGTAACCATAAATTTCATAGCTTAATGTTTAAATTTAGTTGATAACAATTTAAAAGCTTAATATTTATAATAAACCAATTTTAACCCATATATATGTTATGTATATTACATTAAAAATTTAAATATTAGAAATGTCTTTTATATATGTAAGTAGTTATTTTTACAAATATTTTTATCTATAGAGATGTGAAAAAGTTTCTAGCCTAGATCCATCTTAACTCTCCATTTACAAAGGGACTAGAGGGATCTAATCTCTTTTAAAGTGAAAGGATATTTGATCTCTCTCGAAGCTTGTTAGATCTGAGATAAAATAAATCTAACTGATATTTAATATTAATATTATATTTATACTATTAGTATAAAATGCTTAAGATTAATTAAACGTCTTGATTGTCCTTAAATTATTCATTTGATATTTAATATTCCCTTTTCCTTCATGCATGAAGTGGGTTGGTCTACAACTATTTCAATCATTTATAATGTTTTTCACCCTATCTTTCCATGATTAAAAGTCAAATGTAATAACAATTGATTTGAATTTACTATAAAATGGTTGTAAGGATAGAAACTTTGAAAAGATTTCTAGTTGTTCTCTTCTCTTCTCTTGTTTTATGTGAGTGCTCAATAAAAAAATTTGGGATATTTTTGGCATTACCAGACACTCATCTCTCCCTTATTGAAAATTCTATGTCTGGATCTTAGATGGGAGCTCTGGCTTGTTGGATTAATGGTTTCTTTGTTCAGGATCATCAGCTCACTATGTTCTTCCATGGTTATGTTGGGCAAGAAAGTTATTTACAAATATTTTGGGGCTTTTATTTTAAGGATTTACATTTATTTCCTAAAGTTTTAACAGATAAAGTCGGTTGGAGGTTATTAAAACATCACTCTCTGTGGACTAGATTTTTTTACCAAATAAATTGAAAACCAATGTTTCTGTAATTTGAAAAGTTTTTTTCTCCTCTTTATATTTGATAGATTCAGGCTTAGCATGGAAAGTGGGCAGCATATCACATTTAACTGTTGGTCTCGATCCTTCGATTGGAAGTCTTATTGATGACAAACTTCCAGAACAATTGAGTTATTTCCTTCATGGTAATGGCCTTATTTAGTTGAGCCAATTTTCAAACCTAACACAAACAAATATTTGGACTTAAGGTTGGGAATTGGTTAACCATTTAAATATTCGCTTGTAGCTTCATAATTTATGAAATAGATATATTGAAATATTACATGCTTCTCATATCATATCTGTATGATAGGAGGATAAGTTGGCTTGGTCTTACGATCCTCATGGGGTTTATTTGCAAAAATTTGGATAGTATTTCCCCATTTCTAAGAGATTGGAGGATATTCATGAGGATTGGTGGAAAATTTTATAAAAAATCAATGGCCCTACCAAAAAAATACTTTTCATGTGGTGTGCACTAGCTAACAAAATCCATACCTTTGACAACTTAGATAGGAAATGTTTTCAAGGATATAACACACGTGCTCTGTGAAAATAAGATGAAGAATCTACCAATAATTATTTCTATTGTGTCCATATTTTAAAAGAGTTTGTAAATATGATTCGAAAAATATCAGAATTGCAAGTATTTGGTTAGGTGAAGAGTTAATGGAGGCATGGTTTCAATGGCTCTCTCTGAGGGAGAAAAAATTGTATCGAGTATTACCTCTTTTAACAATTTGGGGAGTTTGGCTTGAAAGAAATGGTGCTATCTTCAAAGATTGTGTCATGATTATTTATATTTATGAAACAAATATCTTAGCTATTTATGACTTTCTCCTAAAGAAACAAAAGGACAATAATAATAAAATCCTCAATTGGGTAGTCATTGAAAGATCCCTTCCATGGGATTCTTAATGGGGCCTCTTAAGGAAACCCTGTAGGATGTGTTGGAGGATTTGTACTTCATCTTTCAAAGACACATTATTTCTCTCTAAAAAATTTCTTGTGAGGAGGCTCAAACAACTATGTGGAGCTCTTATCACTAAAATTGTTGCTTATGTTTTCAATAGAGAAAGGAGTGGACCACTTATAGGTATTTGGAGACTCCATGTTGGTTATAAATTGGGTCAAAGGATTTTACATATGCCACAACATGACATTATAGCCTTTATTGGAAGACATTTATGGGTGAAAATAATTTTTTTCTCAATTTTCGGTGCTTCATGTTTATGTTGGACACCTAATTCTCGAGATATGATTTGGGTTATGGTGTGCTAGGGTGATTAGTTATTGAAGTTCAAGAAACCTAGACACTGAATCCAAATGTTTCATGATTGTATTTATACATGTACATTTTCATCATTCTTTGAATTAAGTTGAATTCATTTTCCACTAATTTGTGTCTAACAGTTGTATCAAAGAAAGTAGTTCATCTGCCATGTATTTCATAAATTAACTAAATTAGATTTTTATTTCATAATAAAATTTCTTTCTTAAATTTTCCATATATATTGAATTTATGAAATTAAATTTTATAACTTAACAAAGTTTAATTGAATAAATCAACTAAATTAGAAGGAATTTTTGGAAAATTCTAGGTATATATATATATATATATATTATGTTTTCAAGATTTTTTTATTTTTTGTATGGTTCATATGATTCCTTCCTTGTAGTTTCCTTCATCTCTGCTTCCTCTGCAGAAATGAGACTAAATTACTTACCAAAGGAAAGGTTATAAAATCTATTTATTTATTTTTAATTGAGAGGAAGATATCTCCCTCTAGCTTTTATTGAGTGACCTAGATACTAACTTCTTAGACCTTTGAAGGCTATGTTTCTGTGAAATGAAATTTAGTTAATTATATTTAGAAAAAATATATTAATGAAGAGTTAGAAAAAAAACAATAACTTAAATAAATTTCAAGTTTAAAAATTTTCATTATTATTTTGGAAGAGCGTTTATACTCTCATTATTATTTCATTATTTATATATGGGAACGATATTTTAATTATAACTAGAGGAATTATTTCAATAAAATCTCTACTAATAAAAATATTATTGATATTTAAAAAAATTGCAATTTAAGTTAATGGAAGTTGATTAATAGATTTAGTGTTTTTGGATATTATTGGTTGTTTACAGTACATTAAAAATTTTATTGATAATTTTCTTTTATTTATGCTTTCATCTTGAATTGGATCTATTTCTCAAATACCAAGGATAAGGAATTTTACAAGTTTTAGGATTCAAAGCTTTAGTTGAAAACTAGACATGTAAGGAGATCATAATATTAGAAATTGATAATGGTAGAGTAGTTGAAAGGATTTCGCAAGTACGATGGAATAAAGAGAAATATCATAGTTATGTATAACCTACATTAGTATAGGGTTGTAAAGTGGAAGAAATGATTCGTCATTAGGGGCTTCCAAGACCATCAAATGGCCAAGAATTACCAATGTTTATTTAGGTAGAGGTATGCAACAACATAGTTGACATCCAAATTAAATGTCCTCATATGATATTAAAGGAAAATACACATGAGGAGGTATTCACTAACCACATATTTGGTTGTGTAATTTATATAAATGTACTAGCAGAGAACGGGGCGAAGTTGAATACCTCAACGAGGAAAGGTTTATTGAAAGGTTTATTTCTAGTTATAATGAGACTACAAAGGATTATATGGTATATATTTCAAAATAAAGGAAGAAATAAGAAGTCCCATAAGCCTATTCCAGTGATAAAATATGATCATGAATTTTGTGGCACTTATCATAGCAAAGAAAAATAACATGATAATTGGTATTAGTAGTTGTAAGATCATAATTATAGTTATGTCAAAATATATTAGAATTTGATGTTTAAGTAAAATTCCAAGCATGTAGAGAGGGTTTAAAAGGGATCAGATGAAGCTGTAATGTATACCCACAAATAAGTAGGCTGTTAATATTTTAAATAAGTTGTTTGGAAATGTGAAGCTTAAGGCATTTGTTCATAATTCCATCCTCATGAGAGAACACTGAGAAATATAGCTCGAATGAGAACTTCCACACATTTAATGTGAACTTGGTACAAATAATTTGAGTTATTTCCAAAATCTATTTTCTTAATTAACTTTAGTAAAAATCAAAAGTGAAATATTTATATTTAGCATTAAGTCTAATTAAGTGTATTCCATACATTTATGACTTAAAACATAGATATCATACTATCAAGGATTGATGTTAGTAGCAAAAACACAATAAGGAAAGAATTATTTTTCCTTTATTTATGGTTTCTCTTGAATTGGATGTATTTCCTTAATTGAGGTCCTAATCGATGTTTTTTTGAAATGGGGGAATACCCATTGTTTATGAAATAATTTTGTAGTCAAAATTTGTAGTCCTCAAATAGACATTTATAACAAGGTATTGTACTCAAACATAGACCATATGCCAAATTTACGACCCTGAGAAGTTGATGTACTAACTAACCTCAACATGTCCCATAAACATTAGGCACTTCATCTCATAGGGTTAGGTTTTTGGACGTTTAGGTTTTCCCCTTGTTTCTCAATAATAAAAAAGAACTTTAAGCCTCATTGTAATGCAATTCAAAAGGCATGTAGTTGTCACATATCTTCCCAGAGATAAACTACTATGACCTGAGCTAGTTTATTTCCATTCTGCATATAAACAATTTTTAGTACTTTATCATTAATGAATTGAAGTTATGTTTTCATTGTAGCTTTGTGTTTTTGTCTATATCTCTATTTCATTTTGTTCCCTCATAAATCTGGATAATATTGGTTCCTAAATTGAACTCCTTAATAATAACTGAATGCGATAGAATAATATGCATAAAAGGAGAGCCTTTATTTACCCCCCATCAATTTATATAGAACATACCAAGAGATAATGTGAATAGATTAAATCACCAAATACAATGAACATAGGAATGGTCAACACAAAAAGTCAACAAGGACTCGAGATGACCTACTGAAGTTTATACTTTTCTTGAACAAATATATAATAGCATGACACAAAAGGGACTTGGAAGCATTGATTAATGAGCAACACATAATATCATGCAATAATGCAAGAGTTATTGAAGCATGATGCATAGTGGCTAGAAAAGTAACCATTTGGAAGGGTAAAAAGACTCATGTATCTTACAACTCCTAAGCAAGCTAAAATCTAACTGTATGGTACAAATGCAAATAAATTCCATGTTCAATGGTTTCATAACTAAAGCTACCAGTTTTTAATAATAAAATGGTCAAATTAATTTAGATCCCTTCAATGTTTAAGGATGATTAAAAAAATACAAAGGAATATCAAATCTAGTCCTAGAGAAATAAATGATATAATGTGCACATTGTAACTAGGATGACATGTTGCAAATGGTACCATTTTGTTATTATTGGTGATTTTGACTTAAAATACTTTATGATGATATGAAAATGGTTTTATATGGATCTCCACCTTCCTTAACAAACATTTTGTAATCTTCACACTCGTAAAACCTCTTTATATATTTTACTTTTTCTACAAAATGAAATCAATTGTAAATACCATCAATATCCTTCATATTTTATAAAATTAGTAAGTACAAACAACTTTCACATAGTTTATTTCATTTCCATTCAAAATTACACATAAATTTCATTATAATTCATAATATTTTTCTAAAACTATTAAATACAAACAACTCCCATATAACATGTTTGTTTATTTCATTTGCATAATGTGAATAAGAAATGGACCCTACTTCGACACACAATCAAGAAAAGCTCTCACCTTTATTGCCAAAGCAAACTATATGCAGTATTCTAAGATCAATAACCATGTGTGTGCATATATACATATGTAGGGACTGAAGCAAAAAAATGATGCCCATGATCGAACACTAATAAAAACAATTTCTATTTTAGGATTCAAGAAGTAAATTATTATTATTATTAAAATAATTAAAATAATGATATAAATTAAACATATATACATTAAAAAAGGATATTGAACAAGTTTTTTAACCATGGAGGTTTCACTCACCCTTTACTATGAATATTCTTATATTATGAATAGGTTTTTTTACAATACCATTGGCCAATACTATGTCTTATCAAGACCATGGGCCAAAATAAACCACAACTCACTCCATAAAAAACCAACTTAGATACATCATCATTTTTATTAAAGGTCTAGAGAGATCAAATATTTAGATGTTCAAATATTTCTTCATGTTTGGAACTCAAAAATAATTTTTTTTTGTATGTTAAAAAAATTCTATTGAATCATAACATGGAATCTATCACTTATGTTAGTCAAACTTTTAATTAGGAAAATAAAATTTTGTAACCAAAATGTCAAACAAGAGATCTAAACAAGAGGCATGTGTGTGGGCTTGGGGCCTACTTGAAAGTCTACAACATCCAAACCCCCATCAGAATCTCATCCTCTGAAGAAACATTGGGGCCTATTTGAAAGTCTACAACCTCTAAACCCCCATCAAGATCTCATCCTCTGAAGCAACATTAGTGATGAAGAGAAGGCCAATTGTAGAATTAAACAACCCCTTGAGAAAGATAACAGTAGTGATGAAGAGAAAGCTAATTGTAGAAATAAACAACCTCTTCAGCAAGAAAACACTAATAACATAAATAACTTACCGAAAAGATATCCACATACAATGTTGCTTAATTCATTTTTATCAAGACCATACATAGAAGAGAAATGGGTCCTGGATAGATACAAAATCAACAAGTCTACTTCATTTGCATCAAAAACCATAAATAAAAATAAGTGGATCATAATTTGATACAAAATCAACAAGTTTAATTCATTTGCATCAAGAACCATAAATAGCAGAGAAATGGGTCCTGCTTTGATACGAAATCAAAAAACCCTCACCTAGGTTTCCACAAAAAAATATATGCATTACTCTAAGATCAATAACCATTCCTGTACAAAACAAAACAATGATGCCCATGATCGAGCATGGAGTAGTAGAATTAACAAAGCAAAAATTCCATTATAGGATTCAGGAACAAAATATTCCTATACAAGATGGAATTCCCATATTACAAGAACCCTAAAAGTATAAATTTCAAGAACAATCATGATCAACCCACCATACTAGAATTTCACTTCTTACAGAAATTGTCAATTCCCATGCATTTAGAGAGCAAAGTAGGAAATGGAATTGTAAAAACAAAATCTAGGCTAATAAGTAGTATAAAATGAGCAAGAAAGCAACCATTATGTTAAGTAGATGGTGTACTGGTTGCACTAAATTATATTTGATTACTTGCACTAGATTCATTGATTTCAATGCAGATGATTTCTAATCCTATTTTATCACTTGCACTAAATGCATTGATTTTAGTGTAGATGGTGATTTCTAATCCTATTTGATTGTTTGCACTAAATGCATTGATTTTAGAGTAGATGTTGGTTTCTAATCCTACTTTTTACTTGCACTTGATGCATTGATTTGAATGTAGATGTTCATTTCTAACCATATTAACTAATTACATTCGATGCATTGATTTCAGTGTAGAAGTTGTTTTCTAATCTTATTTAATTTCTTGCATTAGATGCATTGATTTCAGTGTATTTGATGATTTCTAGTTTTATGTAATTGGATGTATGATGTTACATTAATTTTAAAATGATTAAATTTAAAAAACACACATTGATTTCAGTGTAAGAAAAAAAAATTATTGGAAATGTACATTGATTTTTGTGTTATAGTAATTCAACCTATTAATATTGGAGAGAAAGAGAGACAAGGTATGATGTTTACTACAACAACTTGAGCTAAATATTTAAATGGTTTATGATTTCAACCGTCCTTTCATATAATCGATATGAGAAGATGAAAAAACTAATAAGGGTGACAATAAGAATAGTAAAAGAATATAGTTTGAGATTGATCACCATGAATACTATTTGTAATTGACTATATTATTATTATTCACATTTTCTATTATTTAGCACTATTACATTGTCTTTTTGCATTCAAAATTGTATTTCATCATTAAAGTTATTAACAATAATTATCATCTAAAAAAACTGAGGTAACTAAGAAAATTTAAAATTAAAATGACGAGATTAATCTTAGACATATTTAGCATGTTTAAAATGATTATATTAATATTAGATTTATTAACATATCATTTATAAAATTAATCATATCTTAGATATATTTTCCTTGGTTGCACACAACTAAAAGTAGATCCATCTTAACTACAGATCTATCAAGCACCGAGATAGATCAAATCTCTCGAGGTGAAAACATTTCATCAAGTTTTGCAGTAAAAAAAGAGGTTTGCACCTTGAGATATTTTATCTCTCTCGTAGATCCATCTTAACTATGGATCTATCAAGCATCGAGAGAGATCAAATCTCTCAAGGTGAAAACATTTCCTCAAGTTTTGCAGTAAAAAAAGAGGTTTGCACCTTGAGATATTCGATCTCTCTCTACACTTGATAGATCTGAAGTTAAGATGGATCTAGGCTGGTATTTATTATATTGAAATTATTTATTAAAATTTATGAATTTTTTTTTAACATAATGGAATTTAAATTTAATCTTAAATTAATTATTAAATTTTCCTTCTTAGTAAAACTAGTTGTTATTCCAATAACAACTAGTTTGGCCATCTATACAACTATTTAAACACTTTGCACGGATCTTATTTCTAATCTAGTCCTAAAGATGAACCACACTGGTTGGTTCAAAACAAGTTGACAATTTTCTGTCTCATGTGATTTTAACCGAAAATTTATGAAAAATTATATGGATCATAGAAGCGTGAATTCAAATATTATAAATGGTGTTAAACTTTGGAACAATGTAAACTATGTGGGTTTTATTTTTTTCCCATTTTTATTGTAATTTTTGTAATTATTTTTAATTGATTTATAATTTAATAAATTTGTAATTTGTAATTAGATTTTACAAAATATAATCTATATTTTGATATGGTTATATTATATTTTTTTGGAATTTAAGTAGAATTTAGATAAAAGAAATTTATCTATCAAATATTTTTATCAAGAGTTGTTTTTTTTTTTTTTTGAAATTAATTGAATTTAGATTAAAAAAAGTTCTCTATAAAATGTTGTTATCAAGATTTGATCAATGATTTTTATTTTTTATTAAAGAAAAAACAAAAAATTCTATATATTTTGAATTTATAAATAAGCCAAATTTTATCTCATAAATTAACTAAATTAGATTTTTATTTCATAATAAAATTTATTTCTTAGCTTTTTCATACATATTAAATTTATTAAATTTATGAGATTAGATTTTATAATTTAACGAAATTTAATAACATAAATCAATTAAATTGAAAGGATTTTTTTTTTTTTGAGAATTCCGTTTATATATAGGTTTTATGTTTTCAAGATTTTTATTTTTTGGACGATACCTATGCCTTGTAATTTCCTTCGTCTCTGCTTCCTAGACGTCGATGAGGCTGAATTACTTACAAGGACAAGAATATAAAATCTATTAAATAATTATTTGAAACCGAGTGGAAGATCTACCCTCTAGGCTTTTATCGAGTGACATTGCTACTAACTTCTTGGCCCTTTAAAGGATATGTTTTCCTCATTGAAGTGAAGCAAGAAAGTTAGTTAATTATATTTAGAAAAAGATATTAATGAAGAATTAGAAAAAACACCACAACTTTATTCAAGTTAAAAAAAAAAAAAATCATTATTGTTTTGGATAACATTTGTAATCTTATTATTTATATATGGGAAAGATATTGTAATTAAAATTGGGAGGAATTATTTCAATCAAATCTCTATTAATAAAAATATTATTGATATTTAAAAAACATTGTAATTTAAGTTAATGGAAGTTGATGAATAAATTTAGTGTTTTTCTTTTTTTCTTTTTTTTCTAAATAAGTCTAAATTTTATTAATGTAACATAAAAATACAAGGAGGCTCAGGCCTCTGCAGTTCTAGCCCATGTCACGGGCATAATTCTTCAAAATAGTAGAAAAAATGACTGCCCTTGAAAGGGAAACTAATCCATTGGGAAGTGTTATCGCAGCCCACGCAGGGGAAATCAACATGGCATAGAAAAAAAGAACAACATTTGAAATATCCAAAAACAAAAAACATTACTACCCAAAATATTTAAAACAGGCCCAAAAGACTCAGGGCCAAAGACCAAAAACCAGATTGAACCTGAGGGTCTAAGTATCATTTGGTGAAGGAGGGGGCTCTTCCACTATTGGGCATCTATACTCGTTGATAGCATCCTCAGCTGCACGCTTAGCACAGGTGGCATCCTCAGCTGCACGCTTTGCATAGGTGGCGTCCTCAATACAGGTGGCATCCTCAGTTGTCATGATGGCATTGGAGTGGAGAGCTTTGCTACGTTCCTATTTTCCACCTGACCATTCCTCACTGTTGCTTTCTCGAACTCTGCTTCTGTGACTGGAGGCAGGGCCACCTTTCGGAATTGTCATGGGAGCACCATGACACACTGCACTCTTTTGCATTTTGGTGGGTCGAATACCTTCGGAGCTGGAAGGTTCCTCCCTAAAGGAGACAGTTATAATTGTAGTAATGCGAGGTCTGTCCATGGTACTGAGCCAAATGGACTAGTTGCTAGGAGACGGCAGAATGGGCTGGCTGCAGAGAGACGGCTACTTCTAGATGAGGTAGCATCAGTGGGCTAGTGGTGGGTTGGGAAGTCAAAGGTGCAGAACAAGACGGACCGCACCCACTGCAGGTTTCTAGATAGCGACCATAGGAATGGTCCAGCGAAGGGGAAGAGGAATCAGTGCGAGGCACAGGAGACAAGCGAGCGGCTCTGCCACGGCTATTACTGCGACGACAGCGCACTTGATGTCACAAGCGGGGCATGCTGACTCAGGGATGATTGCAATGATGGTAAAGCTCAGGCTCAGTAGAATTAGGGACATAGGGAGCCAAAGACTCAAGTTTTAAAGTCTCAAAAGCAAGATGCAGACTGCAAAACAAGCTGTGTGAAAAATGAAAACTAGGCATCACCTCTATGCAGCAAAGAAGACTGCAACGCCTCCCTGTAGGCGTTTGGGAGCTCGGCTCCAAGACTCCAGGGGTGCAATTGTAGCTTAGCAGAACAGGAGGAGGAGAAAGACGACCCTGAGAGCCCATTTTGAAGAGACGAGGCAGGCATCGATAAAAGAGTTGTGTAAATGAGCCATTAAGGTCGCAGGTGGATCCATTTAATGCTCCTTGCGCGAGCTTGTGGGCGGCCATGTGGCTTTGCCACTTGTCGTTCCATAAGCCCTACCGTAAGCCCACCTTAACACCTTCCTTAATTAACACCCGCATATGGGATTACAGTGTCTTTGTGCACCAGATCGGTACATTCCTATATAAGAGAGCTATCATGAAGAATGGTAATGGATCCATAGTTTAAGATTTGATCGTTGTCCACCCCCTTGTTTTCTAGTAGATCTGCCACTTTATTGCTAGCTCTTTGACATGAATGAAGGAGATAGCTCTGTTGTGCTTTAGCCATTGATCGATGAGCTCCAATCGAGCTGCCAATCTCCAGCTATTTTCCACCTTGGAAGTAGGAGCTCCCAAAAGAATTTGGCTTGCCATATTGATTAGTATTTGAGAGTCCCCTTCAATTTCAATAGGGAAGTAGTAACTGTGTTGTTGAGCCAAATAGATTCCTTGCCATAAACCTTCCAATTCAGCAGAATTGTTAGTATCCCATCCTATTGAACCAAAGAATATCACGAGGGGGTTTCCACTGTGATCCCTGAATATACCGCCATATCCTGAATCTCCTAGGTTACCTTTGGAGGCACCGTCGAAATTATTTTATCAGGCCCTCTGGAGGGGGAGTCCAATGGCTTGGGGGATCTGAATTGTTGGTGGAAGCACACATACTAGAGGGAGCAGAGGGAATCAGGAGATGCCAATTTTCCCAGATGGACTATTCCAGAGGTTGAGTAGGTAAGTATTCTTCCTGCCATATGTAGAGAACCAGGGATTCTTGTATGTTATTGCAGAAATTGTTCCAGATAGTTTCCAAAGGAGTGCATTGATTCTTAAAAATTCGTTTATTCCTTTCCTTCCAGACTGTCCAAAGAAGAAGTACCGAAAGAAGCCTCCAGAGCGAATTTAACAACTTGAAATTATATGGATCCAAAGGCCAGTTGCAAATAGTACTGGTGATATCCCCTGAAATTCTGCCCATTTTTTTACATTTGAAGCTGAGTTTTTCCCATAATTTTTTTTCTAGAATGCATGAATCCATGAGATGTTGAATGGTTTCATTATGTTGGTTGTAGTTGGGGAAATGTGAGGGCCCAATGAAGCCTTTTTCAAGGAGATTGTCCCATGTGAGGATCCTTTTGTGACAGAGTAGCCATAAAAAGGTGGATACTTTGGGCCACATGCATGGAGACCATATGTGATTCCAAAGAGGGTATTTAGGGTTTGGAGAGGGAATCATCAGTGTGTAAGCTTCCTTGGTGGAGAAAATTCCTCAAGGAGTGTATCCCCATATGAGAATATCTTTCTTTTTTAAGTGTCTAATCTTCCTGTTGTTGAGTTCTGTATCAATTTCTTTGTGTAAATTCTGTTGCCCCTGGATAATGATTTATGTTGCTTGTTTCCATTCCTAATATCCATGGTTTGTGGAAGAAGACCAATTTTGTTTGACCTTTTCGTCCAAATGAATGATCAGATCATCTGGTGTCCGAGGTCTAATAATATTAACTAGCTTGGGTATTTGTTGCCATGGATTGACACAAAATCTTGCAGTGCCCCCATCTCTGATCTCCTAGAAGCTATGCTGTTGTATTATGACCCTATGTTGTTTGGCCACATTCCAGATTAATGAACCTGCTTCATCTGTTGATAATATGATAAGATCCTCTGGCAGTCTATTATTAGCATATTTAGCTATCTAGAGTTTGGCCCATGGCATGTGTGGAGCAGACATCCATTGCCACCATATCCATGCTCCCATGACTGCATCACTATGATAAGGATCTCTAAGTCCTAGACCCCCATTCTTCTTTAGTGCGCAAACATTCGTCCATTTAAATAATGCCGATTTGTGATTTCTCCCTGTGGATCCCTAGATAAAGTTGCGTTGCAGGTCTTTGATATTTTTGGGCACCCATTTGGGTGCTGCTAGAACAGAGAATAAATACAGCGGCATTGATTATAAAACTGGTTTGATAAGAATAAGCTGGCTTGCCATGTTAAGAGCTCTATAAGTCCAGAAGGAGAGTCAAGCTTCAAGTTTTTCTAGAAGCATTTTCCAGGAAGCATGTTTAATCGCAGAATCAATCAGTGGAACGCCCAGATACTTTGCAGGGAGAGAAGCTATGGAGAAGCCACGAATTCTAGCTATAAAGTTTTGTGTCACAGCAGAAGTATTAAAGAATAAAATCTGAGATTTGGCAGCATTGATAGAAGTGCCAGAAGCCTCCGAAAAGGTGTTGAGTAAGGATTTCAACGAGAGATCTTCTTGAACAAAGGGGTGCCCGAATAACATGTTATCATCCACGAACTGTTGGTGAGTGGTTGCAGGGGATCCATGGACAACGATGCCTCAAAGATTCTGAGTGTGAAGAGCATGTTGAATGATACGGCCTAGACCTTCTGCCATGAGGACAAAAAGGAAAGGTGAAAGAGGGTCTCCTTGGCGACTGCCTCTGGAGGGGGAGAAGGAGCGTGAGGGAATGCCATTAACAAGGATTGAGAAAAAGGTAGAGGAAATGAGATTCATGACCCATCTAACCCAAGTGGGGTTGAAACCAAAGGCTATGAGCATTTGTTTAATGTAATTCCAACTTAACTTATCAAATGCTTTAGAAAGATCAATTTTTAGTAGCATACCTAACTTTTTTTTGTGTTTCAGGGAGTGGATAATTTCATGCGTGAGAATGATGCCATCAATTATTTGATGTCCTTCCATGTATCTAGTTTGTTCAGGTGAGATAAGCAGTGGTAGCAGAGGCTTGAGTCTGTTGGCAATGACCTTGGAGATCACTTTGTAAATGGCACTGCAAAGTGCTATGGGTCTGAATTTGTCTGGAGTATTTGAATGATCCTATTTTGGGATGAGGGCGATGAAAGTCACATTTAGGGACGGTAGTAGCCAGTGTAGAGTCCTAGATTCTTCTACTAATTTCCAGACATCCATTTTTATAAGATCCCAAAAATGATGAAATTTTTTTGAAGTAAAGCCGTCAGGACCTGTAGCTTTTCCATCTTTGAATTGAGCAATCGTAGATTTGACTTTCTGAAGAGTGACCAGTCGAAGGAGTATTTGATTGTGATCATATTTTATTATTTTAGGAATATGCTGAAGGATTTTGTTTATGGTTGGTTGTTTTTTGGCTTGGGTTTCTTGATGATCATGTTTAAAATGGTTGAGAAGCTCTCGTTCTATGTCATCATGTTCTTCTAGCTGTTCTCCCTATTGATTCTATATCTGAGCAATTCTATTTGCATTCGTCGTTGAATGGTTTAGCGATGAAATAACTTGGTGTTTCTTTCCCCCTCTTTTAACCATCTTATTCTGGATTTCTGCTTCCATAGTATTTCCTCTTTCTTTCATCTTTCTTCTAGCTGAGAAAGAAGGTTTTGTTCCCGAGTAGCTAGAGATTCAGTTCTCCCTTCATTGATGATTTTCTGCTGGAGCTCAACCATGTTTTTTTCTAGAAATTTTCTCTACTGGAAGATATTTCCAAAAGTTGAGTGATTCCATTTTTTTATTTTTAGTTTGAGATTCCTTAGCTATTGTTGAAATTGGTACATTTTGGATCCTTTAGGAGGAGAGAATTTTTTACAAGCTGTGATGACCATGCTTTTGAATTCTGGATGGGTAAGCTAGAACACTTCAAATCTAAAGGGTCGTTTGGTGGAATCTCTAGGTTGCTGCCATTGAAGAGATATGGGCCAGTGATCCGAACTTGAAAGGGGCAATATGGAAGTAAGAATGTCTTCTCCTAAATGAATGGAATTTTCTGAAAAAAAAAAAGTGATCCAGCTTAGAGGAAATTTGTTGGGATCCTGACCGTTTGGTGTTCCATGTATGCATTCCATTAGTGAATGGCAGATCAATAAGCCAGTTTCTTTGGATGAATTCCTTGAAGTGGCTGCTTTCAATCTCTAACTTAGCTTTGCCTCCTTTCTTTTCTTCCAGCTTGGTGATCATATTAAAATCCCCACCTATGATCCATAACGGATTGGCCCTATTGGAATTGAGAGCTTCCATCATGTGTAGCAGTGCCATATTGTGCATGGAATCTTGAGGGAAGTATATATTGGAAAGGTGACCATGAATATTGGTTCCCATGAGATGAAAAGTGGCATGAATGAGATTATGCGAGGCATGTATATCAGTGAGAGAGATAGCTTGTGTATCCCAAGCAATGGCAAGTCCTCCTGAAGCACCAGAGGCATCAACAACGACAGAATGACATCCTGTCCAGGCTCTAGATAGAATGGAACTGAGGGTACTACTATTGCATTTGGTTTCTTACATGAAAAATATTTGAGGTCTCTCTTGCTGTATCATATTTTTGATCATTCTGCACTTCACAGGGTTGTTTATCCCTCTTATATTCCATGAGGTGAGCTTCATTGGGAACTATTGGCTAACGGCCTATAGAACTTGGGATATTTTCCAGATTCCACCAAAATTTCCCCAATGATGATGGTTCTTTGCAGATCTTGTTTTCTTCCCCTTTTCTTTGTTTCTTTGAGGATTTTTTGTTCATCCCAATGACTGTCTGGTTGGATGCCTAATTTTATTTGCTACTGTGCGCGAAAAAGAAACACCTATAAACTTTCTATCTGTCTAGCTGTTATTTTATCGTACTCTTTCTTTTTGTAGGCTTGTTCAAGACTGAAGATATCCAGATCTCCCAGATCAGTGCTCTCTAGTTCCTCTTCCATGTGGCTTGGTTGACGACTTTCTGGTGCTGAGTCATTAGTATGGAGAGGATCTTGTAATAGTCTATCTATATCCATACCATTTGGTTGCCATATAACTAGGTCTCTCTCCTTATTAAGAATGGAGACCGGGGTTGCAGATTATTGAGTATCTTTTGGTATATTCTGAGATGTAGAAGGATCAGAGGAGAGGGCAGAGGTGGATGGATTAGAAGATGTTTCAGGTTTTTTAGGAGGTTCATTTTCAGACTGCGTTTGCTGCATGACGATATCAAAGCTACTACTAGTGGATGGAGTGTTGGAAGTAAGATGGGGATTTTTGGGAGCAGATGGGGGTTTCTTGTTGTGCTTTTTTAGGTTGGATACTTTTGTGAATCCCTCTGCATCAGACTTTTCTGGGGCAACATTAGATTTGAAGGACATATTTAAAGGGCAATCTCAGAAGAGATGACCATGAGCATGGCATTTTCTACAACGAAAGGGTACATGTTCATAGTCTTTTGGTTGTATCCATTCAAAATCATCATGATATAGGCTTACCGAGTCCAAGAGAGCTTTGTCTAGATGCATATAGACACATATTCAACAATATGAAGCATATCTTCTGAGCTTTGTTTCCTCTGCAATCTTTATGAACTCTCCTAATCCATTGCCGATGTTCTTTAGCGATTCTTCATCCCATTATTCCAGGGGCAGAGAGTACATCCTGATCCATACCAGATCCCAACTGAAATACTCTTTTTCTAGATTGAATCTTTCAATCCAATCTCTTAGATACAAGCCATCTGAGGTGAAAAAATAGGGGTCGCCATCTAAGATTCTATTTCTATCTTCTATGCAGTCGAAAATGGCATTGAAAAATCCGTTGGGCCCTAACTGTAGGGCTACATGTCCCTTTGGTTTCCATTTAGAAGCGATCCATCCCTGCAAGGCCTTCTCAGTTGGCCAGAAGCCAATAAATTTCCCTATGAGTGCATGGCCTTTCATAAATTGGATTTTAGCATTAATACGATGGCTTGGCAGGTCTATCTTAGGGTGCTCAGCCGCAATGGGTTTGAAGGTAGCAGAAGTCACCTTTGGTGACTCCGTATTGTTCATGGATTCTTGCATTTTGTCTTGCTGTGGTGCATCAGCATCCTGCATGTGCTCTGTTGTGACAGAGGGAATCGGTTCAACATCATATTTGATCAAAGACAGGATTTGAACTTTGTCGTTGCCTGTGGGGGGAGGCATAGTATCCCCCCCCAATGGGAGAGACATTGCACGAAGGCAATTTGCGATCAGATTACGTTTCCAACGGTGTTAAGAGGCTGTGGTTATGACTATTTGTGCCTGGACCAGCACCGTTGCAGGGTTTGTCTGGAACCCTAGAAAACCATTTTCCTTGCAGAATTCTATGAGAGTCCTTTGTGTTATGATGATGTTAATATATAATGTTAATTTATAAATTTAGTGTTTTTAGATCTTATTGGTTATTTACAATATTTTAAAAAGTGTCTTGCTATTTTTCCTTTATTTATGGTTTCATCTTGAATTTGATCTATTTCTCAAAGACCAAGGACAAGGAATTTAACAAGTTTTAGGATTCAAAGATTTAGTTGAAAACTAGACATCAAAGGAGATGATAATATTAGGAATAGATAATGGTAGAGTAGTTCAAAGGATTTTGCAAGTAGGAAGGAATCAAGAGAAATATGAGAGTTATGTATAACTTAGATTAGAATAGGGTTACAATTTAGAAGAACTGATTCATCATTGGGGCCTCCAAGACCATCAAATGACAAAGAATTACCAATGTTTCTTTAGGCAGAGGCATGCAACATAGTTGACATCCAAATTAAATGCTCTCATAGGATCTTAAAGGAAAATACACTAGAGGAGGCATTCACTAGTCACATCTTTGGTTGTGTAATTTATATAAATGTATTGGTAGAGAAGAGGGCCAAGTTGGATACCTCAAGCAGAAAAGGTTTATGTCTAGCTATAATGAGACTTCAAAGGATTATATGGTATATATTTAAAAATAAAGGAAAAAATAGGGAGTATGGATGTAACGTTTAAGGAATATTTAACATATAGTAAGTCCCATAAGCCTATTCTAGTGATAAAAGATGATCACAGATTTTTTTGCACTTATCATATCAGAGACAAATAACATGACAACTAGTATTAGTCATTATAAGATCGTATAGATTTGCAATTTACTTGCATGAATTTCTCATTAAGAGTTGAAACCTACAATAATTTTCTATGATAATTAGAGTTATGTCAAAATATATTAGAATTTGATGTTTCAAGAAAATTCCAAGCATGTAGAAAGGGTTTAAAAGGGATGAAATGAAGCTCTAATGTATACCCACAAATAACTAGGTTTTTAATATTTTAAAATAAAAATTGCACCATCACGAGACATTGCAAAGGAAACACCATAAGATTCTTAAAGATATCCAATAGTTGCTAAGCAAGATATATGTAGTTATTTCGGTCAATTTTAGTAAAGGTAGAAAAATATTGTTACCTGTCCCAATTTGTATTTTGATAATAAGGCATTCAAATCTAGTTTTTAAAAATATTCTTCCACATCTCACAGTTGGAACCACTATGGGGTGGTGCTAATCATGCAGAGGCCAAGAAACTTGGCCTACAGGAAAATGTGTGGAATGGTGTTCGAGTCTGCAGATCAATGGGAATTGTGGAAGGGAATAATAATAATAGCAGAAGATTAGTGAAGATTCCTTGGAAGGAATCATGACATGAAGAGAATAATAGGAGGTGGATGAGGTATCATTGCTTTGCACCTTTGAATATCCCTAACTTGTCTCAGATGGTATGGACAGAGGAGAAGAATGTGAATCACAGGAGAAGTCATGTGAAAGTCGATGATAAGAGTGATGATGAAGAAGATGATGAGATGGATTTTGAGAGGATCCCACCCCATGAGCAGATTGCCAGGCAGCTTGTCTAGAGTGAAATATTTTCATTCTTAGGCTTGCCTAAAGTTGTCATGAAAATGAGGTCCTGGTAATTATAGAGAGGACTTAGATGAAAATTGATGAGGACTAATACAAGATATATCCTTATTTCTCTAGTTGTTTACATTTCTTGTTTTAGATATTTCACTGCTATCAAATTTTTTCTTAGCTTGAGTATACTATTGTAGTCACACTCCTTTCATGTTAAGGGCCATTGCGGAGGAATACATGATGTCTTTGTTTGGACCCTCGTCTAACATTTTGGGTGAGTTATTATTTTTCTAGGGTCACTCTTTCAATTTCATGCCACTAGTTATATTCTTGGCTTTGATTCACCCTTGTTATCTATAATATCAAGGTCTATATTGGGGCTCTTGGGGAATAGTGGAAGAGGGGATTACATGTTTTATGGTTATGGGAAAAATAATTTAAATACAAATACTTGGTTTTATTTTGAGGCATATTTTCTCGCACAGGGCCTCTGAAGCTTGTTGACAATGATTCTATTCTACCAAGGGCCTTCAATACTCTGTCAAAAATTGTTAAAGAAGGGGGGTTGTGTTAGTTTATAGACACTATTTCCCCTCAAAAAACTTGCAAGTTATAATTTCTCCTCAACATTTGATATTTCTCTTACACAAATATCAGTTGATATATTTGACCCTCCTTTGTCATCTCTACATCACAATGACAACAGGAAGAGGAGGGTGTCAACACAAAAGTAGAAAGGAGAGGTCAAGGCCCTCCACCTCTAGAGCACAAAGGGATGTTGAGACATCTACACATATCTTCCATAACACAACTATCCTTATATTCCAACAAGAGATAGAGAAGGTCAAAATGGAAGTGTGAATAAGGAATTTTTTTATCTCCAATGAAGAAGTTCCTGCAAAAGTGGGAAAATGGACCCCTGACATTGGAATAAAAAGAACTAGAAATACCAAATACATGCAAGTTGTAGACATATATTGGAAAACAAAAGCCATCATGGACTAAGTTCTGGTGGAAAGATATTAGAAAGAAGAAATTATTCTATGTTTAGTTGAGACTCAATGTCGAACAAAAAAAATGGACATCAAGGTGACAAAGCTGGCTTGAGTAGTGAAAAACTTAGAGTTTACATATTCAGAGGAAGACACTAGCCCACATTTAGCTATTCAAGTGGACTCCCCTTCTAAATAATTAATCTATCTATCAATTTCATTTTGGGTCAAGGTTGATTTCCTTTTGAGTTTATATGCAAAAATCAATTACAATGTTCAATTTCCTTTTGAGCATGTCTATAAATATTAATAATCTTAAAATTGCCATCACTAGTAATGAAAATTTCAATTTAGAGTATTGTAATTTTTTTTATTATAATTATAGACATTTTGAATGGTCAATCACTAGTATGGTTTCCTTAATGACAAGTCAATCACACTTAAACATTCAACTTATTATCATTTTATACAATATAATTTCCACTTTATGTAATTATATATATTAAACATGTGTAGAATTGTATGATATTATATTCCTATAATAAATGTTGAAATTTGCAATAAGAAATAGTGATTAATTAACATAAAAGTTAAAGTGTAAGAATTAGTCAATCTCTTGTCTCACAAACCAGAGGTCTTATACAACAATTTAATGTCTAACTTGAGCATGACCTTAAAATTAAATGATAATAATAATAATAATAATATTAATATATATTCAAAATTAACTTTTAAATGCAAAAAAAATAGTAATTAAATAATAGGCGGAACGTGAGGAAGATAGATATCAGTAATGAGAAAAAAAAGGGAACTATTATATAATGAGTTAAATGGGATAACATTAAGCCATTCTTTGGCCTCTCCGTGGAAATGAAAAGGTCATGAGTTCAAAACTTTCATGATTTAGCATGGAGATGAACAAACCAACCATGAATAAATTAAAAGTATGAAACATAATTAAAAATGAATGCATTGAAGCAATATAGCAGGGTTTTCTTTTGCCCTAGATTCGAAACCCGCTAGGGTTTGAGTAGTTTACAATTGAGCAAAAAGCAGCTGTGGAGGGGTGGGCTCGTCTTAAGTATAATGTACAGCGTTTACAATTAAGCAAAAGCAGTTGTGGAGGGGTGGGCTCATCTTAAGTATAATGTACAGCATTCAACACTCTCTGTTGGGTGTAAATCTATAAATTTCCATTTTGTATGCCATCCAAAATTCATATATTATTTATTTAGGAGGCAATAGCAGTAGCCTCTCTAGTTTTGTGGGAATTAAATAGCCATTTTTCTTACCTGTTTTCGATCCATACAAAGTCTTTCGAGGTATTTTCAAGGATTCGCCTAAACCTGCCAAGAATATTGACATTTGACTGGTCTGATTATTATATGATGATTTTACTAGATTTTGACTAGATCCCACCACATGAGCTCATTACTAGGCAGCTTGCTCAGAGTGAAATATTTTCATTCTCGGTGTAGGAAGGCGTTGGGAGGACTCTCAAAGGCAGATATCTCACTTGGGTTCGAAATGTAGTTTGGATGAAGACAGGTTTTATTGATTGAAATCCAATGTCAAAGTGAACTTGGCCTCTGTACTTCAAATTCCAAAACTTGGGTGTTGAAGTTATGGATCAGTTTGTATTTGAAAGAAATAAAAGGTCCTGAGTCCAAATATTTCATGATTTATCATGGAGATGAACAAACCAACCATGAATAAATTAAAAGTATGAAACAAAATTAAAAATGAATGCATTGAAGCAATATAGCAGGGTTTTCTTCTACCCCAGATTCGAAACCCGTCAGGGTTTGAGAAGTTTACAATTAAGCAAAAAGTGGTTGTGGAGGGGTGGGCTTGTCTTAAGTATAATGTACAACATTTACAATTAAGAAAAAAGTGGTTGTGGAGGGGTGGGCTCGTCTTAAGTATAATGTACAGAGTTCAACACTCTCTGTTGGGTATAGATCTGTAAAAAAAAAATTTTTCTGCTGTCCAAAACTCATATTATTTATTTAGGAGGCAATAGTGGTGGGATTTCTGGTTTTGTAGGAATTAAACAACCATTTTTCTTTCCTGTTTTTGATCCATACAAATTATTTCGAGGTATTTTCATGGATTCGCCTGAACCTGCCAAGAATATTTACATTTGACTCGTTTGATTATTATATGATGATTTTACCAGATTTTGAGAGGATCCCACCACATGAGCTCATTGCCAGGTAGCTTTCTCAGAGTGAAATATTTTCATTCTCGGTGTATGAAGGCATTGGGAGGACTCTCAAAGGCAGAGATCTCACCCGGGTTTGAAATGTAGTCTAGATGAAAACAGGTTTTATTGATTGAAATCCAATGTCAAAGTGAACTTGGCCTTTGTACTTCAAATTCCAAAACTTGGGTGTTGAAGTTATGGATCAGTCAGTATTTGAAAGAAATAAAATTTTTATTTTACAATCTGAGACTTGAGTAGCTTCGTATAGAATTTAGCAGTGGGATATTGAAGAAAGCTTTTAGGTAGCCATGAATGGGGTAATTCTATGTTGGGAAGGCCCAAAACAAAGGAGAAATATCACATTTACAAACTCTTTAGGCTTGAGAATCTGGAAAAGAGGATTTTTGTGAGATGATGGAAGAGTTTAATGAGGAGGATATATGGGGTAGTGATAATCATGCAGAGGCCAAGCAACTTGGCTTACAGGAAAATGAGTGGAATGGTGTTCCAGCCTACAGATCAATGGGAATTGTGGAAGGTAATAATAATAATAGTAGAAGACTAATGAAGATTCCTTGGAAGGAATCATGGCATGAAGAGAATAATAGGAGGAGGATGAGGTATCATTTCTTTGTACCTATGAATATCCCTAACTTGTCTCGGATGGTATGGATGGAGAAGAATGAGAATCATAGTAGAAGTTATGTGAAAGTCAATGATAAGAGTGATGATGAAATGGATTTTGAGAGGATCCCACTCCATGAGCTCATTGCTAGGCAGCTTGCCCAGAGTGAAATATTTTCATTCTCGGTGTATGAAAGCGTTGGGAGGACTCTCAAAGGTAGAGATCTCACCCGGGTTCAAAATGCCTTCTAGATGAAGACTGGTTTTATTGATTGAAATCCAATGTCAAAGTGAACTTGGCCTATATATTTCAAATTCCAAAACTTAGGTGTTGGCGTTATGGATCAGTCTGTATTTGACAGAAAAAAAAGTTTCATTTTACATAATGGTTACATGGTTGAGTTTGTGCAGATTACTTGTTTTCTTTTATCCCTTTTTGTCTTGTAATTTCCTTAAAATATAAATGTAGCCCTGAACCTAGATTGTAGTAGGCATTGGAATGTGTTTTTTAGTTTATTCTATAAAGTTTATTTACAGATTTATTTGATACGAAAATTTCTTATACCAACTTACAACTTTGTTCTTTTCAAAATCCTTTGCATCCAAACTATAAAGGTTGTGACTGGGAATGACTATTCCAAAGTATTATAAGAGTAACTCCATCACATAATGGAGGTGACACATTCCATCAGATAAGGAGAACTCTGTATCTCCTTTGTTTTGAAAAAAAATGTAATATAGAATAATTTCTCCACATCTCATAGTATAGTGTAGTATATGCCAGTGTCACCTTTTTAATTATGATGTGGTGAAAAAGTTGAAAATTTTTCCTGCAAGAGGTTTAATTTAGGTTTGCAAAAGATACAGGAGTTATCAGTTGGTATTTCATAGAAGCTGAAGACAATAGATTATTTCATGGTGAATTAATGAAGCCATCTTTGACAATTTTTCTTGCATTGTTGGAGGAACATTACTTCAAAGTATTATAAAAGTTTCAAAATAAGACTCGTTTTTATTTTTCTTAAGTTACAAAGTATTATTCAACAGCAACCATGTAATCCATTACATCAATATTTCCATTAATATAAAAAGTTGGACTACAAGATTAGTGTTTTTTCTTCAGAGTTACAAAGATATACTAATAAACTACAATAACATTCCACCTCATTATATAAATGTGTTGTTCAATACATGCTCAACATGTCATTTACATAAATTGAATCTAGATAGAGAGGATAAACCTCATTCCTCCCAACCACCCGAAAATAAACCCAACAAAACTGGTTTTTACCAACATTACTCATCCCAACTCCATTTCTGGGAAATGGAAAAAACACCTATTAAAAACTCCTTATTGTCTTTCTGTAATATCTCTATAAACTAATGAACTCTATGTAGATTGAATTTTAACAATATTACTTATCCAAACTCCAATTACTCCATTTTTTGGAAAAGGTAGAACCAAATTTTAAAAACTCTTTATTATCTTGCTCCACTTGTCTATGAAACTTTAATGATCTCTAAACAGAGGAGCTTAGGCATGTCTTTACACTGAACATTCACCACAGAATAATCCCTTTCCAAACAGTTGGCAACTGTTACAAATCTGAATCTCATTAGGATACATCTAGTCTTACCCATTTTAATAGATCAAAGAATGAAAGAAACATTAGAATAAACGAACACCGACTGAAATATTACTCTTGATGAAATACAACAAGAATGAGATGAATTTGGTATTTAGGACTTTCAGCTTGAAGAAATGATCTAAGAAGTGGACCAAGATAATGTAAGCTTGTTTTTTGCAAAGCACCCAAACCTATGTGTTGTTGTCTTAGCATATATTCTATTTCAACAAAATGAATCATGTAAATTTCTCCACGTTTGTGTGCAAGATCATCTTTCCTTGAATTTATGTCTATGGATTCCAAATTGTCTTAGAATCCTCTATTCCTTCAGAATGAAATTTTCATTGTTTCTAAAGGTCATATTGGGCATAGGAAGACCGAAAAAATTCTTGAATGATTCAACAATTGAAGTTTCAAATGAAAATTTTTCTCTACTTTTTTTTTTGGAAGGAGTAATAATGTGTAGTTGAGTGTTTTCATTAAAATCCCTAACATTTGATAAAGAAGGAATGTGCCAAACACCTTTTTCTTCCTATTGGAATGCTGTATAAGATGAAGTATGCCATTTGTGTGTAATGGATGAAATCCTTCATGTATTGTTCAAAACAATTTTAGTGATTATGATGATAATGATTTCCCAACTCCAATTCTAGGAAATGGAAAAAACACCTATTAAAAACTCCTTATTGTCTTTCCTTAATATTTCTATAAACTTTAATGAACTCTGTGTAGACTGATTTCTCCACGTTTGTGTGCAAGATCATCTTTCCTTGAATTTATGTCTATGGATTCCAAATTTTGTCTTAGAATCCTCTATTCCTTCAGAATGAAATTTTCACTATTTCTAAAGGTCATACTGAGCATATGAAGATCAAAAAAATTCTTGAGGATGCAAATGACTGGAGTTTCAAATGAAAATTTTGCTCTACTTTTTTTGGAAGGAGTAATAATGTGTAGTTGAGTGTTTTCATGAAAATTCCCAACATTTGATAAATAAGGAATGTGCCAAACACCTTTTTCTTCCTATTGGAATGTTGCATAAGATGTAGTATGCCATTTGTGTGCAATGGATGAAATCCTTCATGTATTGTTCAAAAACAATTTTAGTGGTTCTGATGATAATGATTTTTTTTTTCTCAGAAAAATATAAGAAAAGTTCTGATAAATTTGTCTTCGGGCCACTTCACACCGGCTATTAGAGGCTAGAAGAGATTAAGTAAGGAAAAGTGATATTGCAAAACAATGTATGACAAAAATCACATAGCCTGAGAAATGTAATGAAATGAAATTATATTAATGTCGAAAAATGACCAAATTAGGTCAAAGGGATTTGAAAGAACATCAAGTAATGGCAGCAATACAATGAATGCCAAAAGCATCTTGTCCAATGAATACAAAATAACAGTAAACAACAGGTAACATAAAATGGGGAGCCAAAAATGGTAAACCTAAAAACTACAAACATGCACTATTCAGTTCAACTTTAATCTGCACAAGTTTTTTGTTAATAGAAACATTAACAGGGTATGCATAAAGCTCTGAACACTTAATGACATGGCCTTTAGGATGTAGACCTTACTAAAGCATATAGAATCTGCTAAGAATATCCAACTAATGAAGCTATTTAACTTCTTAATTTTTAGGGGTGGTATCTATGAAAACTTGTCTTTTTGACATCATCTATTAGCAATATCGTTCCTCACACATCGCTGAAATGACATTTCATAGAATTTAGAAACATGCCACTTTATTCTTATTTTTGATGTCCTATATCTTTTCAACCAAGAATCTTTCTATTTAAAATATCTAGCACTAGGTTGGGAACTTTCTTAAAATTGCTGGAAATGATTCCCACTTGAGGAACACTCCTGATAACACCGACTAAAATATCAAGCCCCTTTTGAGTGTTGGATCTGTACCTGAAAAGTTTGTGGGCCTTGTAAGTCTATAGTGGCATGAAATAAAATATCGAAGAAGAGCTTAGGCTTGTCTTTACACTGAACATTCACCAAAGAATAACCCCTTTCCAAACAGTTGGAAAAAATTACAAGAAGCTTGGCATTGTCGTTGAGGGGAGGAGGTACCCTGGCTCTAGTTCCAGCCAGTTTTTCATAGTCCCGGTCAGCAAACATCAATTGATGCAGCCGCCTCTCTATGTGAGTGAATCCCATTGATATTGGCACTTTAGCACCTCGAATGTTATTGTTTCCTCTCATTACATTTAGTACTCTTGTAAAGAGAAAAACATAAATAAATACAACAAATCTTCTTTAACATAATTGAAATTAATCTGAATCTCATTACCATACATCTAGTTTTACCCATTTTAATAAATCAAAAAATGAAAGAAAAATTTAAATAAAATAACACCAACTAAAATATCAAGCACCTTTTGAGTGCCAGATTGGTACCTGGAAAGTTTCTCGGCCTTGTGAGTCCATATATGTCAAGGGGAAAACAATATCAAAGAGGAGCTTAGGTTGTTCTTTACACTTTACATTGAACATTCACCACAGAATAACCCATTTCCAAATAGTTGGCAACAGTTACAAGAAGCTTGGCATTGTCATTGAGGGGAGGAGGCACCCTGGCTCCAGTTCCGTCCAGTTTTTCATAATCCTGGTTAGCAAACGTTATTTGATGCAACAACCTCTCTGTGTGAGTGAATCCCATTGACACCGGCTCTTTAGCACCTCGAATGTTATTGTTTCCTCTCATTACATTTAGTACTCCTGTAAAGAAAAAAACATAGATGAATACAATAACTCTTTTTTAACCTAATTGAAATTAATCAGACCACAATGAATGAATGATTCAGGTAGCGTAAAAGCTGAAGAGGGGATTTCTCTTTAGAAACATAAACATTTACGAATTTTTTTCTCTGTCTTGAAATAAATTCAAGATTACCTTCTCAATGTATGCAATTACCTGTAAGTTAAGTTTTTGGCCATTATCGTCTGTGACATAGAACACTACACCAACAGAAGAAATTGCCACATTTAGGAGCCACTACAGAATACTGCACCAGCAAAAGAAATTGCCACATTCAGGAGTCGCTGTAGAAACACCTGCTTCCATCCATTTTTCAAGTGCATGGAATTCTAAATGGCCGAGCTAAAGCTCTAGAAACCATCAAGCTATTATAAATGTAAACTAAATATTTACAACTATTTTGCCTTTTCATCCAACAACTGAATATGTTTTAATCATCTAACATATAATCTAATGGTTTCAGGTTATGACACGATGCACATAGAAAATTTGTTTTCAAATAGTGATGCCTTACAGTGTAATTATCTGTCGTGAAATTATAAAGCTTAAGGCATTCAAGGATAGTCTCAGATTTGTGCATAACTCCATCCTCGCTAAGAGAGAGTGTTGAGAAATATAGCTCAAATGAGAACTTACACACATATTCAATTTCAACTTGGTACAACTCATTTGAGTTATTTCAAAAAGGAATTTTTTTTTTTAATTTACTTTAGTAAAAATCAAAAGTGAAATCTTTATATTTAGTATTGAGTCTAATTAAGTGTATTCCATACATTTATGACTTAGAACTTAGATATTATATTATAGAGGATTGATGTTAGTAGAAACAACACCATGAAGCATGCATTATTTTTCCTTTATTTATGGTTTCTCTTGAATTGGATCTATTTCCTTAAGTGTAACACAATTTATTATTTTTGGCATTTTTTTAGGTCTTAAACTTGAGCCGTTTTTAGGGCCCCAATTGACATTTTTTTGAAAAGCCGACAAACCCATCGTTTATGACACAATTTTGCAGTTGAAATTTTTAGTCCTCGGAAAGATATTTCTAACAAGGTATTATACACAAACATAGATCATATGTTAAAGTTACGACCCCAAGAAGTTGATGTGCCGACTTGTAACACCCCCAATTCATGTGATTGCATTTTAAAGTTAGACACTTGAACTTTATATCCTAAGGGGAGTGGACCCCAAAGGATAATTATTTTGTGAATGTAATTCAACATTTAATTGAGGAAATGAATAAATTATTGTGGTGCAAATTGACCAAAAATGAGATGATGAGATCACTTGCTAAATTTGTGAGGATGGATGAGGCAAATATTTCCCCACAATCTTTCAAAAATCCTTGGAAGATAGTAAGTTTTAAATTTAGATTTTTGAGGAAAAATCTGAATTTCCCCAATGATGAGGAAAGTAGTTGGGAAGAGGTAAAAAGCTGGAAAAGATGAGGAAAAACATAAAACAGCTTTAAAGAATCCCTAAGTGGGAAGCCTAGGAAAACAGGAAGCAAAGCATCCTGAGATTCTGGACGCAGAATTAGAAATAGGCTTGGGGAACAATAGCTTAAATAAGCTGCTCTTGTATAGATTTGAGGTTAATCTGCTATAGGAGGTGATCTCAGCTCGAGGGTGAGTTTTGGGAGACAGAAGAAATCTAAGGTTGGGAGGTTGGTCTACTGCACGAGTGGTATGTCTCTAAGAAAATTGTCTTATTGTTTGTTATAGTATGAATTGGCTACATATAAAAACAAAAATTATTTCTAAGTTGGTTCATATTTTTAGTCTACATTTAACAGAATGTAAGCACCAGGTAGTAACCTGATCACTCTGTATAGTTGTAGAGGAACATCCTGTAAAGTAGAATTCCACAAAATGTTTAAACCCAGGGTGGGTCTAAATCTGAGGAAACCTTGTTCTTTCAGGAAACACTGTGGAATTGATGAGTGATTGCTCTGATTTCAAACAATTTTATTTCGGCTATCTTAGAGAAATCGAATTAACTATATTACCCTAATATAATCTGTAGGATATTATTTACATCTTATACTGTGTATGAAGAACAGAGGGAGAGACTCAATAGCCTGACATCAGGTTCAGCCAAATACTCCATTATAATTGCAGGAAATCAAATGATCTTAGACTATAAGGTAGTCCATAAGCCCTTACTCTAGTGCATGAAAGTAGTAGATATTCATAAACAAATAAATAGGAAAAAGGACCAGACAATGGTCTCATGGATTTATTCTAACATTATATTACTAAGAAAGAATACATAGAATACAGAAATTATGAGCAAGCAGTTGAGAAGCATAGGAGTAAGAAGTAAATAAATTGCAACATTATACATAGTAGCATTTATTTAAAAAATATTTCCTTGACTATGAGGAAGGTGAAAAGAGTTCAAATCCCATTACCAGCTCTTCAGAATCCAGCTACCATCATATACATAGGTAGATACGAGCTGTAACTAATTACAAGAAAATGAGAAGAAACTGGAGAATAGAATTAAGCTTACATACCTTTGAGAATTAAGCTTACATGCCTTTGAAAAATGAGAAATTATAAATTCTAGACTTTCATACATATTAATCATCTATTGATAAATAAGAATGGTCTCATAAATGTCCAGCAAGCTGTCCATATGTCTAGACAGTCAGGTATAAAACCAGTTCAGTGTAACCAGGAGCAGAGGCAACTGTAATTATGCTATAAATACCAAAGTATAGAATTTACACAGAAAAGAGTGAACAAAGCACATAAGAGGAATAGGTAAATATCATATATAACTGCCTGTAAATCCTGATGTATGCAATTAAGAAATCTGGAATGTCAGTAGCACTTCCAGAAAACAAAATAAGCTCAGATGAGAAAATTAAACAAAGCCAAATGCCATGGTATGAAATTATACGCATTATTCATACAGTCCCAGTACATTTAAAACTGTGGCAGAGTATATTAAAATCGACCTAAGACAATAGGGAGTATAGAATTGTCCAAAATTTTCAAAAGACATACTGAGCCTATCAGGCTGGGGTACATAAATCACAACCCCCATCTCAACAGAACGAATTTAGACAAGCGCCATCCAAGGATGACAACGCTAACAAGAAGAAAACGAAAACCCTGACTCGAAGAGTGAGTCTCGTTTTCGTATGCAACCTTGCGCAACATCACAAGAGAAGCATCGTTTCGACGCTCACGAGATAACACATCAGGAGAGGAGAAGTAACCCCATACGTATACCAACCTGGAGGGCCAAGCGACCGAGGTTAGCGTGCACACAATTGAAAGGGTCACTCTCTACTATCATAAGTGCGCAGGAGTTCTCTGGATTTACCTGTAGAAGACAAAAAAAACGACCCAAACGCAAGTTAGTAATTGTGACATCGTAGAGAAATAAGCGCATAAATAAAATAAGCTCGGTATTAAAAACTATTACCTGTGGAATGCAAACCCTCAGACGCGTCGAGCCCTGTCATCGACCATTCCACAGAGAGGGATTAATATAAATTACCCTTGAGAATGACACGACAAAATCAATAATTATATGCTGAAATGGCACTAATAAAGAACATACCTTATATATCTCCATGGAACAGGAGGCGTCCGCCTAAGGAGAGGCGACGCAGGCTACTCAAGAGGTATAGCACAAATCAGTCGCTATTTAAATATAACCAGAGAAGGATTGAAGTTAACTCTGAAACTACAAACCAACTACACCACGCACTGAACGGAGACCTTGAACATCGAAAAACAAACCAGACGCATTCACCTTACTGATTATTCAATGTATATATATATTCAGAGCAAGCATATGGCTTTTACAAACGAATTAGGAACCATTCACGCCTGCAATAAAATTAAAATGTGCGTGGGGGGGGATTACCTGACTGTGTATTGAGGAACGAGAGGCGCCATACTCTCTCTCTGCAACGGAGAGTCGAAACCCTCAGGTGGAATGGCGCAGACGCGGAGGGGGTCTGCAACTGATGAGCGCGGAAACCGACTAAAATCCACCCTCTGAACTTATATAAGCCTTCGTTAAACCACATGAACCCTAACTGAAAACGATCACCATCGTCCACTTGGCAGCATCGGAACAGTTAAGCCACGGATCGAGGGGTAGCCTGGGAGAGTTAATACCGTCGTATCAAAATTTATAAATGCAGATGAGAATTGAATTCTGTATGTCCTGTGCAAGTATCTATGTGGGTGTTGATCACCACGTAGGCTGAGTATGCCGGCGGCATGGACTCACCACGTAAGCCAACGAAAGGGCATAAAATGATGCAACACTCATTTAATTAACTCAACGACTGATGTGGATAATAATTTCACCATGACGAAGCCCATAGAAACCCAATCTGGGATGACGATGCGCGCTATGTGCAGATTTATACCCAAAGCCAGTACTATATATATATATTAAATCGATTTAAAATCTGAGGATGAGTGGTCATATCAGACCAAGCGCATGAGGAAAGTCCATTCATAATAATATGCATTTCGAATTTTATGACAAGGCTATAACCATATATATAACGTAAACATCGTAACAATGGCTATTCGAAAGGTTGAAAACGCATTGGGCAACAACCCATACAACGCAATCTATATAACATATGCTCATAGTTCATATGGGTTACGTTGGAGTTTAATAATTTCATAATGGGATACATGACTATTAAGCTAAAGGAGAATGGATATACGAGACCTGTGTAAAGATTTGGTTCATATAAACCATCTCCCTAACTATAATAAAAATAACATAAGACGAGAGATAGTGACAGAGGGTATTATTGAAACATGATGAAATGAAAACTATCATCGTGAAGGGATTGATATGTCATAATAACCCTAGGCTCACTAGCTTGCATTCGCAAAGGAAATTTTTTTTTGGGGTGAAATTGGAGGTGTGACAAATGGTATCGGAGCCCAAGTTATAAAAACTGGGCTGGTGACTTTGTGCTCACGATTGCTGTGTACTCACTGTGTCATTTTATTGTTGTAGCAAAAGTTTTGTTTTTGTTGTTTTGTTTTTCTGTTCACTGACCGGTGCTATGTATTGTACAGTGAGGTGATAGAATGGAAGAAGGTGGTGGAATTTATGTAGATCTACGTGGTGAGCTAGATCCCAATGCGGCCATGATGGCTATGTTGCAGAATTTGCAACAAGAATTGGCTGAGATAAAAAGCCATAATGACAGATTGTCATTAGCCAGTGAGGAGCAGGAAAAGCTCATCAGGGAATTAACCTCACGGAACATCCAAGAAGGCGAAGGTTTCGGGAAGAGAAAAACTGATGAATTTGAGGAGGAAGATGCTATTCGACATCAGAATAAGCAGAAAAAGGAATTACAAGGGGAATTCCAGAAAATCAAACCTCCCTCCTATGATGGGGAAAAGGAGGAGGATGCTGAAGCCTGGTTGTTGAATATGATTAAGTATTTCGAGGTTTATGAATATGAAAGCAATCTGAAGGCCAGATTAGCTGTCTACCAGCTACAAGGTAAGGCTACATTGTGGTGGGAGGAGACAAAGATGGTGCATGCCATAGATGAAAAGACAGTTACTTGGGAAGATTTCCAGGCTAAATTCAAGAATCGGTACTTGAATGAACGGTACTATGATGACAAAGAAAAATAATTTCATGAGCTTAGATTGGGACAGCTCACTATCGATGAGTTTGTTACAAAATTTACCAATCTATTAAGATATGTACCTTACATAAGGGAAGAAAAGGCAAAAGTACAGAGGTTTCTGAATTGTTTGCCTATGATGTACAAAGAGAAAATTGAGTTTGACAACCCAAAAATAATGGACGAGGCTGTTAGAAAGGCTAGATTATGTTACCAACAGTTCAAAGGAAAAACTGATCAAGGAAAAAGTTGGGTAAGTAAGAATGAATTCAAAGGGAGAAAACAGAAACCAACCAATTTGAAGAATTTTGGCAGAGATCATCAGCGGAAAAGATTTGGAAAACCCAAAGAAAGTCAAACTGCACAGTCTCAAGTGGCATCGAAACCAATAGAGGGAGACAGTAAAAAGGAGGGAACAGTCAGAATGAAGGATCCATTGAAATGTTTGGGCTGCGGAGAACCCCATCTTTTGAGGGACTGCCCCCATAGAAATGTTCATATGCTCATGAGGGATCGGGAAGCAACAATAGTAAACGATATAGCCAGAAACATACCAACTATCAGTGCAGCGCTAGAAAATCGACAAGCAGAACATCAAGCAACCATGGTGGAAATGGAGGGTAAGATTTCTGAGCTACCTGTTTCTGTTCTGATTGATACAGGTGCTTCTTTGAGTTACATTAGTCCAAATATTGTAGAAAAATGTAACTTAAAAACTGAAAAATTTCAACAGTCATGGTTGGTACAGCTGGCCACTAGAACAAAAAGAAAGGTAACCCATAAACTGCCCAGAACAGAAATTCAATTAAATGATTTTCGAACAGAAGTGAATTTGAACATTCTACCTTTAGGGTCATATGTTCTATTGATAGGAATGGACTGGCTGGAAAAGAAGAAAGCTTTGATGAATTGCTGGGATAAGACCTTGCATTTTGTAGATGAGGAAGGGAAAATTTTTATTCTCAAAGGGAAACCAAAACCAATTTCTGTCAGACAAATTTCAACTTTGCAATTGAAAAGAACAGCTAGAAAAGGATATTAGGTTTATGCAGTGCATGTGGAAGAGATAGAACAGAAAACTGAAGAAGAATTACTGGATACTGTACCAGTAATAAGAGAATTCAAGGAGGTTTTTCCAAAGGAAATCCCTCATCTTCCCCCCAAAAGAGAGATTGACTTCTCAATTGATTTGGTGCCAGGAGCAACACCTGTTTCATGAGCACCTTATCGAATGAGTCCTCCTGAACTTATAGAATTGAAGATGCAACTGCAAGAACTGCTAGACAAAGGGTATATCAGACCAAGTGTGTCTCCCTGGGGAGCACCAGTGTTGTTCACGAAAAAGAAAGATGGAACTTTTAGGATTTGCATTGATTATAGGCAACTGAATAAGTTGACCATTAAAAATAGATATCCTTTGCCTAGAATTGATGATCTTTTTGATCAGGTGAGAGGAGCTTCAGTATTCTCCAAAATTGACTTAAGAACTGGTTACCACCAGCTCAGAATTAAAGAGGAATACATCAGCAAAACAGCCTTTAGAACCAGGTATGGCCACTACGAATTTGTAGTTCTACCTTTTGGTTTGACAAACGCCCCTGCCACATTCATGTGCCTAATGAACAGTGTGTTAAACAAGTATTTGGATAAATTTGTCCTTGTGTTCATAGATGATATTTAGTTTACTCAAACAGTGAAGAGGAACACAAAGAACACCTGAGGATAGTATTGCAAACTCTAAAGGAAAATCAGCTATACGCTAAATTTAGCAAATGTGAGTTCTATAAGGACAAGATCCAATACTTGGGTCATATTATTTCTGAACAAGGCCTTGCTGTTGATCCGGAAAAGATAAAGGCTATAAAAGAATGGCTAGTACCCTCTGATGTTTCAGCATTTAGATCATTCATGGGGATTTCCGGCTATTATCTCAGATTTGTGGAGAGATTTTCTGCCATAGCACATCCCATCACTTCCTTACAAAGGAAAGGTGTCAAGTTTGTATGGATGGAAAAATGCCAAAATAGTTTTGACCAATTAAAGCTGAAACTTACCACAGCCCCTATACTGAAGATTGCAGATCCTGATAAGGAATTTGTGGTATGTACGGATGCATGTAGAGAAGGATTGGGAGGAGTTCTATTGCAGGAAAATTCTGTGATTGCCTACGAATCCAGGAAACTGAAGATACATGAACAGAATTATAGTGCCTATGATTTAGAGTTAGCAGCTGTTATTCATGCTTCGAAAATGTGGCGGCACTATCTTCTTCGGAAAAGATTTACATTGATGACTGATCATATTAGTCTCAAATATTTCTTTTCTCAAACTGAATTGAATGCCAGACAAGCCAGATGGCTGTCCTTTTTAAGTGAGTTTGACATGGATATAAAACATATTAGAGGGAAGGAGAATAAAGTTGCTGATGCATTGAGCAGAAATGCTTGTCAGCATATCAATAATATTGGAAGTAGTGCTTAGATAGATGTAGAAGAATTGGTGAACAAGGCAGCAAATCAAGACCCAAATTATGAAACACTTCTGGTAAAACTACAGAAAAAGGAGAAAACTGATTTTTCCCAAAACCAAAAAGCGTTGATTTGTTATAAGAACAGATTGTATATTCCCAATGTAGAGTCTTTAAAAAGAGAAATTCTGGATGAGTATCACAGACAACCTTATGCAGGACACCCAGGGTATCAGAAAATGTTAACAGCCCTGAAAAAGAAGTTGTTCTGGCCAGGAATGAAGAGAGAGGTAGCAGAATATTTAAGTAGATGCCTGGAATGTCAATTAGTTAAGGTGGAACATCAGCATCATGCCGGTCTTCTGAACCCTTTGCCCATTGCAGAATGGAAGTGGGACACCGTTTCCATGGACTTCATTACAGGATTACCCAAAACCAAATACCAGCACGATTCGGTAATGGTAGTAGTAGACACTTTAACCAAAGCTGCTCACTTTATACCAATGAAATCTACCTTTGGAACAGCTCAAGTAGCGAATGTCTTCCTGAAGGAGATAGTAAGGCTCCATGGAGTTCCTAAGGTGATTATGTCTAATAGGGATGCTAAGTTTACAGCAGCCTTTTGGAAGGGGTTATTTGGAGGAATGGGCACTAAATTGAATTTTAGCACCGCCTACCACCCTCAGACTGATGGTCAAACGGAAAGAACTAATCAAATTTTGGAGGACATGCTGAGAATGTATGTGATGGATAGACCCTCAAAGTGGGAAGATTTCTTACATTTAGCTGAATTTTCCTATAATAACAGCTATAGATCCTCCGTCAAAATGAGTCCATTTGAAGCACTGTATGGAAGGAAGTATCGTACTCCTTTGAGCTGGAGTCAGCCAGAAGACAAACTAATGTTGGGACCTGATGCTTTACAAGAAATGGAAGGAATTGTCAAGCAGATACAAAAGAACATCAAGACAGCACAAGATCGCCAGAAGAGTTATGCAGATAAGAAAAGAGTGCATAGAGAATTTAAAGTTGGGGAGCATGTATATTTGTGTATTAAACCCAAAAAGAGCACCCTTTATGCTGGGAGTTGTGCAAAATTGTCCCCTCGATATTGTGGTCCCTTTGAAATATTAGAAAGGGTGGGACCAGTGGCTTACAAGCTGGCCTTACCACCCCATGTTAGAGTCCATGATATATTTCATGTTTCATTGTTAAAAAGATATGTGCATGATGCTTCTCACATAGTTGATTGGAATGTTGTACAGGTGGAACCAGAAGGGGAGTTTCTGCCAAAACCGCTTCAAATATTGGAGCGGGAAGAAATTGAATTGAGAAGAAGAACGGTAGCCAGAGTAAAGGTGCAGTGGAAGCACTTTACTGCTGAAGAAGCTACCTGGGAACGAGAGACTGAAATGATGGAAAAATATCCATTTTTATTTGCAAAATAAACTCTAGTAGTTGAATAACAACACCGAGGACGGTGTTTATTTTTAGAGGGGGAATATGTAACACCCCCAATTCATGTGATTGCATTTTAAAGTTAGATACTTGAACTTTATATCCTAAGGGGAGTGGACCCCAAAGGATAATTATTTTGTGAATGTAATTCAACATTTAATTGAGGAAATGAATAAATTATTGTGGTGCAAATTGACCAAAAATGAGATGATGAGATCACTTGCTAAATCTGTGAGGATGGATGAGGCAAATATTTCCCCACAATCTTTCAAAAATCCTTGGAAGATGGTAAGTTTTAAATTTAGATTTTTGAGGAAAAATCTGAATTTCCCCAATGATGAGGAAAGTAGTTGGGAAGAGGTAAAAATCTGGAAAAGCTGAGGAAAAAAATAAAACAGCTTTAAAGAATCCCTAAGTGGGAAGCCTAGGCAAATAGGAAGAAAAGCATCCTAAGATTCTGGACGCAGAATTAGAAACAGGCTTGGGGAACAATAGCTTAAATAAGCTGCTCTTGTACAGATTTGAGGTTAATCTGCTATAGGAGGTGATCTCAGCTCGGGGGTGAGTTCTGGGAGACAGAAGAACTCTAAGGTTGGGAGGTTGGTCTACTGCACGAGTGGTATGTCTCTGAGAAAATTGTCTTATTGTTTGTTATAGTATGAATTGGCTACATATAAAAACAAAAATTATTTCTCAGTTGGTTCATATTTTTAGTCTACATTTAACATAATGTAAGCACCAGGTAGTAACCTGATCACTCTGTATAGTTGTAGAGGAACATCCTGTAAAGTAGAATTCCACAGAATGTTTAAACCCAGGGTGGGTCTAAATCTGAGGAAACCTTGTTCTTTCAGGAAACATTGTGGAATTGTGTTTAATCTGCTTCTGTTTCCAAGCATAATTTTTATTTCAGCTATCATAGAGAGAAATGGAATTAACTATAGTACCCTAGAACAATAGCAGGATATTATTTACAACTTATACTGTTTATGAAGAACAGAGGGAGAGATTCAATAGACTGACATCAGGTTCAACCAACCACTCCATTATAATTGCAGGAAATCAAATTATCCTAGACAACAAGGCAGTCCATAAGCCCTTACTCTAGGCAGGAAAGTAGTAGATATTCGTAAATAAATAAATAGAAAAGGACCAGACAATGGTCTCATGGATCTATTTTAATATCATATTACTGAGAAAGAATACATAGAGTACAGAAATTATGAGTAAGCAGTTGAGAAGCATAGGAGTAAGAAGTAAATAAATTGCAACATTATACACAGTAGCATTTATTTAACCAATATTCCCTTGAATATGAGGAAGGTGAAAAGAGTTCCAAATCCCATTACCAGCTCTTCAGAATCCAACTACCATCATATACATAGGTAGATACGAGCTGTAACTAATTACAAGAAAATGAGAAGAAACTGGAGAATAGAATTAAGCTTACATACCTTTGAGAATTAAGCTTACATGCCTTTGAAAAATGAGAAATTATAAATTCTATACTTTCATACATATTAATCATCTATTGATAAATAAGAATGGTCTCATAAATGTCCAGCAAGCTGTCCATATGTCTAGACAGTCAGGTATAAAACCAGTTCAATGTAACCAGGAGCAGAGGCAACTGTAATTATGCTATAAATACCAAAGTATAGAATTTACACAGAAAAGAGTGAACAAAGCACATAAGAGGAATAGGTAAATATCATATATAACTACCTGTAAATCCTGATGTATGCAATTAAGAAATCTGGAATGTCAGTAGCACTTCTAGAAAACAAAATAAGCTCAGATGAGCAAATTAAACAAAGCCAAATGCCATGGTATGAAATTATACGCATTATTCATACAGTCCCAGTACATTTAACACTGTGGCAGAGTATATTAAAATTGACCTAAGACAATAGGGAGTATAGAATTGTCCAAAATTTTCAAAAGACATACTGAGCCTATCAGGCTGGGGTACATAAATCACAACCCCCATCTCAACAGAACGAATTTAGACAAGCGCCATCCAAGGATGACAATGCTAACAAGAAGAAAACGAAAACCCTGACTCGAAGAGTGAGTCTCGTTTCCGTATGCAACCTTGCGCAACATCACAAGAGAAGCATCGTTTCGATGCTCACGAGATAACGCATCAGGAGAGAAGAAGTAACCCCATACGTATACCGACCTGGAGGGCCAAGCGACCGAGGTTTGCGTGCACACGATTGAAAGGGTCACTCTCTACTATCATAAGTGCGCAGGAGTTCTCTGGATTTACCTGTAGAAGACAAAAAAAATGACCCAAACGCAAGTTAGTCATTGCGCCATCGTAGAGAAATAAGCGCATAAATAAAATAAGCTCGGTATTAAAAACTATTACCTGTGGAATGCAAACCCTTAGACGCGTCGAGCCCTGTCATCGACCATTCCACAGAGAGGGATTAATATAAATTACCCTCGAGAATGACACGACAAAATCAATAATTATATGCTGAAATGGCACTAATAAAGAACATAGCTTATATATCTCCATGGAACAGGAGGCGTCCGCCTGAGGAGAGGCGACGCAGGCTTCTCAAGAGGTATAGCACAAATCAATCGTAATTTAAATATAACCAGAGAAGGATTGAAGTTAACTCTGAAATTACAAACCAACTACACCACGCACTGAACGGAGACCTTGAACATCGAAAAACAAACTAGACGCATTCACCTTACTGATCATTCAATGTATATATATATTCAGAGCAAGCATATGGCTTTTACAAACGAATTAGGAACCATTCACGCCTGCAATAAAATTAAAATGTGTGTGGGGGCGGATTACCTGACTGCGTATTGAGGAACGAGAGGCGCCATACTCTCTCTCTGTAACGGAGAGTCGAAACCCTCAGGTGGAATGGCGCAGACGCGGAGGAGGTCTGCAACTGATGAGCGTGGAAACCGACTAAACTCCACCCTCTGAACTTATATAAGCATTCGTTAAACCACATGAACCCTAACTAAAAATGATCTCCATCGTCCACTTGGTAGCATCGGAACAGTTAAGCCATGGATCGAGGGGTAGCCTGGGAGAGTTAATACCGTCGTATCAAAATTTATGAATGCAGATGAGAATTGAATTCTGTATGTCCTGTGCAAGTATCTGCGTGGGTGTTGATCACCACGTAGGCTGAGTATGCCGGTGGCGTGGACTCACCACGTAAGCCAACGAAAGGGCATAAAACGATGCAACACTCATTTAATTAACTCAACGACTGACGTGGATAAGAATTTCACCATGACGAAGCCCATAGAAACCCAATCTGGGATGACGATGCGCGCTATGTGCAGATTTATACCCAAAGCCAGTACTATATATATATATATATTAAATCGATTTAAAATCTGAGGATGAGTGGTCATATCAGACCAAGCGCATGAGGAAAGTCCATTCATAATAATATGCATTTCGAATTTTATGACAAGGCTATAACCATATATATAATGTAAACATCGTAACAATGGTTATTCGAAAGGTTGAAAACGCCTTGGGCAACAACCCATACAATGCAATCTATATAACATATGCTCATATTTCATATGGGTTGCGTTGGAGTTTAATAATTTCATAATGGGATACATGACTATTAAGCTAAAGGAGAATGGATATACAAGACCTGTGTAAAGATTTGGTTCATATAAACCATCTCCCTAACTATAATAAAAATAACATAAGACGAGAGATAGTGACAGAGGGTATTATTGAAACATGATGAAATGAAAACTATCATCGTGAAGGGATTGATATGTCATAATAACCCTAGGCTCACTAGCTTGCATTCGCAAAGGAAATTTTTTTTGGGGTGAAATTGGAGGTGTGACACGACTAGCCCCAACAAGTCCCACAAACTTTTGGCATTTCATCTCATAGGGTTAGGTTTTTGGATGTTTAGGTTTTCCCCTTGCTTCTCAATAATAAAAATTACCTTTGAGCCTGATTGTAAAGCAGCTTAGAAGGCATGTAGTTGTCACATCACTTCTCGGAGATAAGCTACCATGAACCAAGCTAGTTTATTTCCATTATGCATGTAAACAATTTTCAGTACATTATCATTAATGAATTGAAGTTATGTTTTTGTTGTAGCACTGTGTTTTTGTCTATATCTATATTTCATTTCATTCCCTCATAAATATGGATCATATTCGTTCCTAAATTTAACTCCTTAATAATAAGCTAAATTCAATAGGATAATATGCACAAAAAGAGAGCCTTTATTTATCCCCCATCAATTGATATAGAACATACCAAGAGATAATGTGAATGGATTAAATCACCAAATCCAATGAACATAGGAATGGTCAACACTAAAGGTCAACAAGTACTCGAGATGAACTACTGAAGTTTATACTTCTCTTGCACACATATATAATAGCATGACACAAAAGGGACTTAGAAGCATTTTTTTCAACTATAGGATATAAATTATAAATTATGTAAGTATATTTCTATTATTAATGAGATATTTGTTAAAAAAGTAAAGGGTGGAGCACTAGTAATATTAATATTACCACAAGAAAAATTTAGTGGGGGAGTTGTAGGATTACCTTTTCTACCAAGTAAATAAAACTTACCAAAAACTCATATTTAACGAATTCCACCTGAAAATATGAAATTTGAAATTTCTTCCCTCTTTGTCCATTTCCCAAAAAATTGTTATTGAGAGATATGGGCAATTAGGAAATAAAACAATCATAGTTTTGAATATATGGGGTATGTGTCTATGATAGATAAAAATTTATGCTAATGGTACATATAGAAACCCCCCTCAATTTTCCTAGGATGTCCCATGAATTCTTTTGCCACAAGAAATAAAACCATGATTGTATTTGGGAAAATATGTGATGATACATATAAGTGTGAGGGAAGCCATGAGTTAATAGGGGAAGAGTGTGTAAAACATGGAAGAAAAGAGGAGGAATATTTTATATTAGTTCTAAAAGTTCTCACAAGAAAATGGGATCAAAATCATGAGTGAGTTGTTGGATAGGGTTTTTGATAATTACTAGGAAAGGATCATGCACTAAGAGGGAAGAGAACTAAAGTGTTTCACAAGAAAGTAGGAGACTCTATTGTGCACTTGAATATATTTGGTAAGGCATCTAAAGAATTGACATGAAAGTCCTTGGCTATCTTGCTATATGGATCTATGGTATTCAGTTACCTATGAAGGAGAGTGGCCTTCACAACCCTCAAATTCCAAGAGTCGATACACTAATTATCATGATGTTGTGGCTCAAGAATTTGCTCAAGGGTTTGATTTTCACCAAGTGTAGATAGGTGGAATTTCCTTTCCAGTTATGGAGGAGTTGATTGCAGAGATAACGAATATGTCTTCAGATGGAGAAAGGGTATTCAGGAGTCATGTGCTAGCAAGGATCAATGTCCCATTTTTCCTAATGACAGAGTTCAAAGGCCAAAATTGGAAGATAGGGGTTCAACAAGCTTGGTTGGAGGATAAGTGGAATTGGTTATTGAGGATAACCTAGTCCTATCCTACCTGTGAAGGATGTTTCAGCTGGGTAAATCTTTACCATTTTCACTTCCTAGCTCATTTATCTAGTCAAATCCGAATGTATATTTTTTTTTATTTGCTAGAGAGTTTGAAAGACATGGACACTCTTTTTCGAGCCAAGGAAACTCATTCTCCTCACATTGTTTATCATAACTATCTAATAAAATTATTGATTGAGAATGAACTAGCCAAGGCAAGAAGAACTTGGAGCCATTTCTTATTTTGGGGAGGTTTTCAACCTCAAACCCCTAAGGCTAGAAGAGGTAGGAAAAAATGCACCAAGAAAGGAAAGAAAACCAATGCAGGAGCCTCGACTGATCCAACACCTAGAAAAAACATTCCCTCATTATCTTCTGGTCTCAAAATACCTAAAGTTTATGCTAGGAGGAGTGCTAGTATAAAAAAAGGCCTTGTTTCCACCAAAAACATCCTGTCCATTATCAATTACCCTCATGCTGAGAAATTGCTAATGAAAAAATTCCCTGTAGAAATACATTCATGAAAAATTATTAAAGGAAAATATCTTGAAGTTGAAACCCAAGTTGAATCCCCAATTGAAGAAGAACCTACACTTTCTCCAATATTTAAGGGAGGAAAGAGACTTCAAACCAGGACTAATGAAACCTTGACTAAACTAAGAGGGGGAGGGGGGTGAATTAGTTCAGTCCATCGATAGAAATTAAAATTATTTTCCTTAAGCTCATCAAATTAAAACATTACATGAGAAATTTAACAAATAATGGCCATCAAACTGAATGTGTGAACAAAAAGTAATAAGCATACCAATACAACACGTCAACACATAATAACGATGCATATGGACACCAAATATAAGTGGAAACCCTTAAGCAAGAAAACCACAATTTTATTATTGTTCTGATGCAAAGGAAAGCTACTACTCCTTATTGCATTTTATTTTCTGTAGGCTTCAACCTATAGGAGGCTGCTACCTCAAATTTTTGCAAGCTACAACATGCAAGGAAGCTCCAACTCCCATGTGTTTTTTGTAGGCTACTACCCATAGGATGCTCCTACCTCAACCAGCTCCAACTTAACATTTTATCAAGACACAAATTGAAAGGAGACCACAATCCCCTCACACAACATGAAAACAATATGTTGATTTACTTGATTATCAACTTTGCATACCTCCATCTTTTCTTCTTCCTCTTCTATCTTCCAATATGTTTCACATCAACTGCATATATGCATAGTATCTCAATCAAATATCTCATATTCTCTAGCTCTCTAACCTCTCTCTGCACTCCAAAATGACATCTTTTATAGAGATAGTTTGATGGTTGTTTGTATTCCACATATGAATAGGAAGAGAATAGGCTTGCCTCTTTTCCTTCCATTCATTCATTTCCACACACTTCATATCTTCAATATTAATCCACAAAATACATAAATAATCCAATATCAATTTCAGCCACATGTAATGATTGAATGGATCAACTTAATGTCAACATCAAATAACATTTTATATCATTAATATATCTCAAAAATTTAGCGTAATGCATCTTTGTCTTTTCCTTGGAGTCTTACCTTTGCCTTAGAGACTTGCCTTTGCATCACAACAATCTAGCTCAATCAACAATTTCACATTATTACAATTTCTTCAATGTAGTAGTTTCACTACCCTTTTGTATTCTTTGACTTGGTGTTTGTTTATACCTTTGTTGTTCCTGATCTTCTCCTTTGCCATCAATGACAATATTTGCAACAGTCTCCCCCTTTGGCATTGATGGCAACACATCCTCCCCCTTTCATTCTGAGAAATTTCTTCCTTCCTCTAATTACCTCCCCTTTTAACATCAATGGCAAGGAGGGTTACAAATTTTTCAATCCATTTTCCATTATTGCATTACTGCTTCCTATTGTGTAATGAACATTACTGCTCTTGAAGTTTTGAATAAATATTGTTCATTTTTTCATTGTGTTAGAGAATGAATGCCACGTCATATGGCTTGTTGGGGCTACTCCATTTTGAATGAGTGTTGCTTGAGGATGAATACTACTTCAAAAATGGTTGATGCTCCATAAATGAAATTATACAAGAATAATTAAGATGCTCCATGTGATATATATACTCTGATCCAAATTCACTTCAGACTATGAGAACATTTCAAAAGCGCTACGAAACATCGTTGTAACAATACTTCAAAATAATGCAAGGAATTATTGTGTGGCAGCAAATTTTATTGAAGGAAGAGAATTATGAACTAGATCATTGATGTGATTCTCGAAATAAGCAATAGGTTTTTCAATATTGTTAAACATCCTTTTTCTGAATTTGAAAACTTTAAGATATACTCCCACATATATATACTTAAGATGCTAGCCCACTATCACTATATTTGAAATGCTACAACAAGACAAATGGCCAAAGAACCAAACTCTGAATCAATAACTCACCATTAAATGTTCGACCAAGTATCTTCTCTCGTTGTAATAGCAAATCCCAAGTTTTTGTTGAATTTTTTGAAGTAGTTGTGTTCAATTCTTTGAAGTAGTTGTGACCATTTAATGAACTCTAGGACTTGGAACTGAATGCGGAAAGGAAAAATATAATTTATGCATCGTTTTATAGGATGGGTTTAAACCTAGGTTGCTTTAGGCACATTTCTTTTTAGTATTTGTAATAGATGGTGTAGAACTCCTCTCTAGTGAGCTGGTGAAGTCTCAAGCATTTATAGGGAGTTTTTGGTTGTTGCTCATTTATGGTCTCTATCATATCTGAATTACATATATAACAGTGGTGTGTCCTGCAATCGTGTAACATTTAATGTAGTATGTAAATATTGATAATGTTCATCATATTTCATGAATTACATTGAAAATAGTGTTTGTCTTCTGCAATAGGCAGATGTCTAGTATAGTAGTTTGGAATTGGGGGCTAATTGATGGTAAAACCTGACCATGCTTTGTTGAGCTGCCTTTGGATGGAGACCATGCCAAGCTAAGTTTTTCTTTTTTTTGAGACGTTGGGAAATTGTACTCTGTGAACCATGTTGCGTGTTGTTGGAGGTAAAAACTTGTGTGAACAGAAGCATTGGAGATGGGTACTGTATTGTAATCTCAATGCTGTGGAGTATCACCTATCAAGTCAAAGATCTAGATCTTGGAGAACACAAAACCTATGCAATGTGACAAGTTGTGGCTATGGATCATAGTGACGAGATGGTCCAAGTATCCCAAATTTTATTAATAGAGATGACGACAAAAATTGCTTCATTTCTTATGCCAAGAGATATATAACACCATCATCACAAAGCTTCTAAAAATTTGAACTTGCTAGGAATGAGCCATAACCAATGTCGACGTTATGAGATTTGAGTTCAAGTGCACACATTGTCCCCAACACTACAACTCTACTCATTGATTGTGTTGCTTCATCCAAATTCAAACATTGTTCACGTTGCGATACCAGAGAATTTTTCACCATAATGCACCATAACACACTGATAATGTTGTCACAATAACTGCACCATACTGCGCTAATAACGTTGTCACTAGAATTGCACCATAATGTTGTCACCATAACTGCACCATAACGCACCAATAACACTGTCACCATAACTGTACCATAACGCACTAATAACATTGTCACCATAAATGCCCCATAACACACCAATAACGTTGTCACCATAAGTGATACGAAGAATAATGCTAAGGAGAATGTTGAACCAATAATTTTTTGTGATAACGTTTCTATCACCTGGCATGGTTTTTGTCCCATGCTAAATGTTAACTGCTGCCACCACATGCTAAACACTGCCACCATTAAATAATATTACGTTAAACAATGTGCTCTCTCCATTACACTTAGAATAATATGAGGCATATCGCTGGGAAATGAACCACTGGATCTCTAACTGGCACTGGTTATGTAATTTTTCTTGCTATAAATATAAAATGTGAGGTTTTTCTACTACCTGAGAAACCTACTTCCATAATTATGCCAACATTTTCTCTACTATCCATCCAGCACATGATATCACACTTCAATTTTCTTCTGTAAATGACAATCTGTATTTCCAATTGGCCTTTACGCTGTATATAACAATAACATGGCTCGTCATATACAATATGTTCCTTATTAGCTGAGATCACGCTCTGTAGACCACCTAACTACCCAACATTATACGTATTCCTTCCCACTTCTTAGGACCCTACACCTATAGTAGAAAGCTCGAAAGGAATTCTTGTCGGTCGTTTAAACCCAAATATAATATAGTAAGGTGTTGTTTATCTCAGTGTAAACCATTCATTTGGCTTGATTCTGTATTGAAACTGGGTTCTTTCGCTTCTTGCAACTGTGTACACACCGATACAACAAATTTTATTACGTAAATGTACACATTCTGGTAATAGTAATAGTAGCAACTTAATTACTTACTTATATCCTTTTGGCAAGGGAATCTCCCATCGATAGAGTGAGATAAGGCATATTATGAAGGCGATGGTGAGTAGTCGGAATTCAATACTTAATAAGTTGAAAGAATGTTTCCTGGTGGTTCCTTCACACCCATTTATGATATTTCATTTCCATCACATCTTCGCAACCATGAAATTGATTCTTGTGCTGATAGCTTATGCTTATTAAGACTAGAGGTGAAAGATTATCAAAAAAATAGTTGCTTCTAAATAGTTTATCTTCATGAGCTATTGGGTCATGAACTTTCCTGGAATGTTCAATCCCATCCAAAACTCTCTACATGGTACCATACAAGAAGTGCACTTAAAAAAATAGACCTTTTCCCGTGGCCATGCACTACAAATATGAATTCCACAATGTATATTCTAATGCATCGATTCCTCTATTGCCTCTATTTTTTTCTGTTGTGTTTTTAACTCATTATGTAATGTGATATTTCATTGGTAAACACACCATTGCTGTGAAAAAAATGTTTTCTAGTGAAAAATAATTTGAAACTCTTTGAGGTGTGCTACCATTACTGGATGAATATAATTATATAACCAAAGATCTTATGCTCAAAAGGAAAAAAATCTCCCCCTTTTTCCCTTTTATTTTTTTTTGTTTTTGTTTACACATTTGCACTTTGTCATCGAATTTATCGAAGCCCAAGTCCAAGGGGCTTGTTCCTCATGCTGAGACATTCCATTGATGAAAATATTCTCTATGATTAATCTACCATCTCTTGTGTTGCAAGCCAATCTAAATTTATTTAATATAAATTTGTTGAATGTGGGCGGGAACGTGAAGCTGGGTTACACTTTTGTGAGAATTGGGGGCCCCTAACATTTTTCGGAAATAGTTCGGCTGAACATTTTATAAAGTTTGGCCGAACTCTTGATTTTGTTTAGATTGACGGCACATTGACGGCGCGGGCAAACAGAATTTTCGCCAGAGATGGGAAAATTGGCAACAAAAGTTTGGCCGAACTTCTAACAAAAGTTCGGTCGAACTGTGAGTTCAGCCGAACTTTTACTTTTAAAAAAGTCTAGCCGAACTATTTTTTATAAATAAATTGCCTGCAATGTTGGTTTGTTTACCAGTTTGATTATTGATGTGTTTTCTGTCACTGTCGTTGCTGCTCTCTTTGCGCGTTTTTTCCCGTCAGCCTGTTGCTCCTCCTGTCTGTGCTGTTGCTCCTTTCGTCAGCGCTGTTGCTCCTTTCGTCGGGTATGTTCGACCGAACCTTTTGAACTTGTATGACTCCTTTCCACACTAATTTTTAATAGGAACAATGAAAAAAAAGATGATCAACTGTTTCATTGTATGTTTTTTTTTCTTTGTTTGCTATGTTTTTTGACCATTTGAGTTCATTTTTTTTATTTGAGAGCCTTATGGTTTTAGCAAAAAAAACAAATTGATCCAATTAATCTGCCATAACCCGTTCGAGCCTGAAAAAGGCAACGGATTTCCATTCCTAAATGCAGGCTAAACTTGGACCAATAGCATCTTGTATCTACCCAAATTATATAACATGGAAGACTTTAACATGTTTACTTCCATCCCTATGGAATTACAGTAGATCTCAATGATTTTTTGAGTGTACCATCTTAATTACAGAGCTATGAGAAAATAACAGAATATTCTCTATGAAAGGCAAGTGCCAAATAGTCATCAAATCTGGTACCTTGAGACCTGTAAACCTTCCCTTCCAGTTGACTGATTGAAGATTCACACCAATTTGCATAAATAATGACCCGATATAAAACCATTTCACTTTATTGTAAGCTTTTTTGAGATCAAGTTTTTAACTACAGTGGGGACTTTAGAAGATTTAATTGAATGAAGCACTTCTTGTGTAGTTCCAGCTACATCATGAACTTTTCTAGTGAATAGAAACCCAAACTGTTCTAACTTCTTCTAAAAAAATCTTGGAAATAATTCATTTTAACCTGTTAACAATTACTTTCAAGATGAGTTTGTAGGTCGAATTGCTTAGGGAGATGGGCCTGAAATCCTCAAAGGAGGGCCAATTTTTTTTGGATTTAATGCAATAAATCTAGAATTTAGAGCTCCCAAGACTTTCCTCAAGGCTTTAGATTCATATAACACTCTGATTAGCTCCTCTAACAGATCATGGAATCCTAAATAAATCTCTACAGTCCATATTAGGCCTAGAAATTTTTTATTTCTGAAACAAGTTTAAAACTAATTTTGATTCCTTCTTTGTAATTTCTGCCTCAAAATATGAATTTATATCTTCACTTATCCACCTTGGGAAGAGGATAACACTGGGGTATTCTACGTTTGAGTCTAGTGGTTCTTTGAAGAGGTCTTGAAAATATTGTTTTCCAACTCCAAATATATGTCTATAAAAGTCCTTGCCTTCTCTCAACTTTGGAGGTCCATTCCCCAAATAGTATTGACATTTTTTCTATGATTTACATGTTTCTGGAAAAATTAGTGTTGTTATCACGATTTACATGTTTCTGGAAAAATTAGTGTTGTTATCACTTTCAGCGAACTAGATGGCTCTACTTTGAAGTCTTCATTGAACTGTTTCCTTTTCTAATAGTGCTTGCTTTCTCCCCTCCAAAATTTTCAAATACTGCAAGTCTTTTTCAGTAAAAGCTACATTTACATTATTGTCAAAAAGCCTAGAAATGACCTCTTCTACTTCTAAAAGATCCTTTTTATCTTCTGTTGCCTTCTTTTTAGACTTGTTAGCAGCCACTGAATATTTCATCCATGTCAATAAAGGTATAATACTTTGGTTCATATTGTCCATTATGTTTGTTATTCTATTTCTTTTTGTGATATATTTGAGTAATATTTGTAAGTTGTAACTTTGGCTTTGAATATTTCTATTTGGCACACCACAAATAGGAATTTAAACTATTAAATTAAGTAATATAGATTTAATTTAATTTCAGATTTATCAAGAGGTGTTAATATGGATTTAAGTTACTGTAAATGAAATTTATAAATATTTTTTTTTTGGTTCATTTACAAATATTTTTTTCGAAAGTTAATATTATTTAAACTTTTATAGTATGAGTAACTCTTGTCTTATATTTGACTAATTTTTTATATAATTGAAATTCAAAAACACATGATTTTCTCCAAGTTTTAATTGTTTAAAATATGATGTTTGAGCAACTCTTTCTCTGGGATACAAGGAGGCTCAAAGATTTTTTTCTTGTATATTTGAAGCTCTCCATTATTATAGAAAATGAATTTTTGCTTGTATATTTTTATGCTCTTTGTCATAGTAATGTCATTGTGTATGAAGTTTTAAATTGTTTTTATTATTTTTATTATATGTTGGATGTGATTTTGATTGAAAATGTTTCTTTTTTATTTATTAATTAAAAAAAATTATTAGAAAAATTATTGCTTTAAGCCTTAGAATTTACAATCAAAATTATAAAATGTATTTTTATCTAAACTATTTATGAAAAGTTTAATATTGTTTGATCTTCTCTACCATGTCCTTTTTACATATATCTAGAATAATTTTGTTTGTAGTTTCCGGTTTTTTGTAACATTTTACTACCATAATCAAAATCTATAGAAATAATAATCTAACATTATAATATCTTGAAATGGAGCTAGCCAACTCAAATATAGTATTGCAAATCCCTGGCTAAGTTAGATGAGGAGGCTATGTATTACTTAGTATTGTATCCATATTAGGGTTCAAGTTCTATGGGTTCCAGCTAATATACGACCTCTTATTGAAACAGTACGAGTGAAAATTCAAGACACCCAAGGAAGCTAATTCGAACTTGGTAACTATGTTGAAAAATACTTAAAAATTTTAATCTTGTGCTTTTTTAAATATTCAAATCACTTTACATATTATGGACTCAATATGGTCACATAAATGGTTATATTTTATGCTCGGACATAAATATTTTATGGTCTGACATGATTGAAAACTACTCAAAATATTAAAAATATTAATCTGCTGCCTTCTTAAATATTCAAATCATATTAGGGGCTCAATATGGTCTGACATAAATGGTTAGATTTTATGCTCTAACATAAATATTTTATGGTCTGACATGATTGAAAACTATTCAAAATCTTAAAAAAATTACCCATACTCTTTTTTAAATATTCAAATCATTGGCTCACATGCCAATGGTTAGATTTTATGCTCTGACATAAATATTTTATGGTTTGACATGTTAGGCTTTATGGTGTCCTTGAAATTTCAAATATTTGATTAATTGGGATCGTATTCAACTTGTATTCAACTTCCTCAGGTCCCTTGAATAGATTCCTTGTGTTTCTTGAAGCCTGTTTCCACCTTTTCCAGGGTGTCTTGAAGCCTGTCCCTTGAATAGCTTCCTTGTGGATTCAGGCATTGAAACAACACACCATGATATTTAAAATTTAAAAATAATGGTTTGAGTCCTAGGTAGCTTAGAATCCTATTTGTTTTCAAAATAACGATGCACTCCCATTTGATTCTCATGATTAGGTTGTAATCATGAGGCTCTCGCTCAAGAGTGGACCTTCCCAAAATCTTGTGACGTCTTGTCACAAACAAAACCATCAAACCGAAAAACACATCATGCAAGAAACATAGCTCGCTGACATATCATTTTTCTCCTTCAAAGAAAAAAAATTCACATCATGTGAATATATCCATTTACTCTTACATATTGGTGTACAAAACCATCAACCAAACACAAGTCGACAAAACATGCCTCTTCAAACAACTGACTCTCAAGTCAAATAATAGCTCATGTACAAATTTCCATATTTGTTGCATTTAAGTGTGTCAACATAACTCTACTTTCAACATCTTTCTTCATGCAACATGCACCATACTTTTAATTTGCAAAGAAATTCATGAAACATCAAAATACATGCAAGGCCTTAATTGGATAAGAAATCTAACCATTCATTAGCAAACCATTTCAATGGCGCCTCTTTTAGCTACACTTCATCATCATGTCAATCATCCTGACCCTCATCGATTATGAAATCCTCTTTTCCATTCTTGTGATTATCTCTTTCCACCTTCTTCAATTGTTGTGGATGACTTGTTGGATACAAAGTCCAAAACTTGTCTACAAGGTGACCTTTCTTATGGCAATGAGTAATAAACAATTGCATCTTATTTTCAACATCATTTTCCTTGTCCAATGGGCCTTTGACTTTTTGCCTCATTTATTTAGAAAGTTTCATGTGCATGGATATCTTCTTCCAACATCTATAAAAATTATGATTATTCAAACCACAAAAGGAACATGCAAGTTCTTTTCCAAATCTTATGTGAATATTTACCATGTTTATCATAATCAAAAGCAATTTTATTAAAGGCAAATTTGTACCTTGAACATTCACCTTTGTCGCCTTCTTGAGGAGGTGAATTTGATGAGGTAGTGGCTCTCCTCTGAATACTAGCAATGAATTCAATAACTCTAGAGCTTTCAACATCCTCTTCTTTTACATTCTCATTAGCTGCATGATTTTTAACATCTTCTTGCAAAGTGGGTGTCAAACTTTTCCATTCATCATGAACACAAAATTCACAAGCTTGAGGTAATGAACACGAAATGAAATTCCTTCTTGGAATAGCTTCATGTGCTCCTTGGCTTTGGAGAATTCTCCTTCATTTTTTCCATAACCAAGACCCAGATAATTAGGCCCTTCCTCAAAAACATTTGGCTCAACTATGCCTTGTACATGTGTTTGCCTTTAACCCTTTACTTTCATAGCACATTTTCATCAAAAATTTGGACCTTATTCCTCTATTTTGTCTCTCAAAAGCACTCACACATTCATTTTGAGAGGAAATTGAAGACAGAAACCAATAGCTAATTCTTCTAACTAACCTTGACAAAAATGAGCTAAATTGTACTTTGATACAAACTTGATTTGAATATGGACAAACTAGTTTTGTTTGGGTATCTTTCTTATCAGTTAAATAAAAATGTGTTTAGGATCGTCTAAAGTTAGCCAATTGGGAAGGGGTTTATGTGTCAAGCTTTAAGTGTATTTTGTGAGAAATTTATGAGTTAATTAGCTTTTAAAAACTCATGTGTACAACTTGGGCATATTGACCAAATGAGAATTGTGAGATCACTTGCCAAATCCATGAGGTATGGATAGAGGCTAAGAATTCCCCAAAAATATTTCAAAAATACTTGAAAGAATTTATTTCTAAATTACATTTTTGAGGAAAAATATAGTTTCCCCAATGAGGAGGAGAGTAGTTGGGACGAGGTAAAAAGCTGGGAAAGGCAGAAAGCAGCTTTTAAAATCCCTAAATAAGGGAAGCCTAGGCAAACAGGAAGAAAAGCATCCTGTAATTCTGGAAGCAGAATTAGAAACAGGCTTTGGGGAACATGAGCTTAAATAAGCTACTCTAGAACAGATTGAGGTTGGTCTGTTCTAGGAGGATATCTTAGAACGGGGGTGAGTTTTGGACACAAAAGGACTCTAAGGTTGGGAGGACTAGTCAATTGCAAAAGCGGTATGCCATAATGTTTATGCATGATTGAAATTCTTGTGAATGGGTAGTGTGATTAAGAATTGTAGAAGTTATTCTATCTTAAATACTGAAACTGGTATTCCATACATTTATAGAATTATTGGAAGAATTCAATCCTCTTACTTTTGCATAGTTGTAGGAACAGGAAATTATGGGAAAAACAGCCAGAAGCTCTAAACCTATTATTGGTTTAAATCTGGAGATTTATACTACTCCCATAATTCATAATAACTAAAATTTTAATCTGCTTCTAGGTCAACAATATAAATGTGAAGTATACAGAAGAAACACCATTGTATGAAATAGAAGGAAATAGGAACTAGAACTATTTCAACCTATTTCATTTAGAGTATAGGAAAATGTATGACAACTCAAAAGTGTAGAATAAAGTTGGGTAGGAATAATTAGAATAGATTTTATTATTCTGTTTCACCTAGGAAACTAAGAAAGTTTCAAGGAAAAATTCTATAGTTAACATAGAGAGAACATGTGACCAGAATGGATAGTGTTACCCAATTAAATTGTCTTTAGAACTCTGCATATAGAGGCTTAGTAACCCTATAGGGTGTAAGTAAATTTACATGCAGACAAGTTGTATTTTAAATCTGTATATGATGCATTTCAAAGTTTAAAATCTACTTCAGATCCTCACATTTACTAGACTGAAAATTGTGACAGAAAAGGAAATAAAATATACAGAGACTGTCATTTCCACTTAACAATGTTACATTAAAGTGAGGCAAAATGCTATGAAAGATATTAGTATGAAATTTATGTGAGAATCTTAATACACTTGTGGACTAAAATCATAGTAATACTCTCCAGAGGTATCTTAATATATGTACAGGTCGGAACAATTGGAAAAAAATAAATAAATCATATAGTATATTATCTCTTTGGAAAAGTACAAATAAATCTACTCCTAAAATCTGGCAGTGTATGAATAGTGTGGAGATCTATTTCATATGAACCAAAAGAAGTCCTGTATATAATTACAGTTCTGCTATACCTACAGACCTTTCACATGTACTAACAATAAACTGTGTGTGATAGCAATTGCAAACAGAAGCCTAGTATTACATATAAAAATAAATAAACATTGTACGAGAATTGGTTCCGAGAAAATTACGGGTATAGATATTTATATTCTGGAGTTACTACTACTAATCAACCAGAATCATAATAAATTTAACCATAGAGGGACGAAGCTATTGACAAATCGACTAATGGCATAATTTTATGCAGAGAAAAAATTTTAATCCAACAGAACCATGACAGTCCATCCATATGAATACGAGACTGAGTATCATTCTAATAAATAAAATACATATGTACTTCTTTTGAGTTACGAGGAGTTGAAATGCGAAATATACAACTAAACCCCATTGGGGAAAAACGTATATGGAAATCCACAGGCCTAGACTTAGAATAACAAATATATAAGAGTATAAGCAGAATTGTTAACTCCGGCGCTTGTAACTCTTTCCTAAACAAACGATTTTCTCTTCTGTAGAGGATCAAAACTTCTATAGGGAAACTAAAATTTCTAAGAGAAAGAAATCATTCTTGTCGCGAAGCTGGATAGACGAAAAGCTTCAATTCACAACCAACCTGGAATAAAAGAAGATTGTCATTAAAATATGGGACTGGAAGCCAAAACGAAATATGTGGGAATTAAGCACGTATTTATGGCTTGGATAAACAGTACCTATGATACAACCAAACTGGAAGTCGTTAGCGAATGCAATATAAAAAAAAATTAAACCTTCGATTTCTACCAAAAACTAGAAGGGAAATTTCATTACCTGGCAAATGTTAACCTCTTTTCATCCACGCAAGACCTTCAGTAAGTAGGAGACACAAAGTAAGAATTTATATTGGATAATCAGTATGTCAACCATTTGAGCAAAAAAAAACAGATTGTTGTGGAAGGAGGGAAAACGATTACAATTGGCTCACAAACGTAAGTTGCAGAAGACCAAACAACATGAGTCTTGGCTGGAGGGATAAAACGACAAGCAAACCTATATGTATTATTAGTCACCCATACCATTAAACCCCTACATCGAGTTAATTAATCAATGCCAAAATAAATTTTAAGGAGTGAGCATAAAACGAACAATAATCATTCTCTACAGCTATTGCTACCAAAGTCTGCAATAAAAATTGGAGGAACACTTACCAAAATAAGTCGGCCTGAGGGTCGACCATACATATCGAAATAAAGGTGAAATCCCTCATTCAGTTGCCCAAGAATAAACCAGAGAAGACTACATTCATGGAGAAAACACCAAGAATTGGTAAACAACATGGTAAATGACTGATATAGTATACAAACTAGGAAACGCTAAGGAGGATCCCACAGTCCACATGGTGACCATCCACTAAGGGAGACGTGGATCAAAGTATAATGGCGGGGAGTACAATAGACTGGTAAAATATGTAAGGCGAGATGTATTGATATGCTCGAATTAAATTCATAACCGTAGCAAGGGAATTAGAATACCGTTGTTTCTAAGGCTCGAGGGAAATACAAATCTTATCAGTACCATGCATCCAGAACGTACAAGATTGAAATGAACACGCATTGATAATGCAACAGGAGACGACACCATAACAACCAAGAGAGAGTTAAATATGACGTACCCTAAAACCTTACACGAATAACCATAAGCCATACGTGGAAGACCTCTCGGAAAATCACAACATCGTAGGTTGGTATGGGTACTGAGGTGATGAAAATTTGTGAAAGGAAAGTAAATGTAGTCTTCACGTTATGGTTTATGATTAACCCACGTTACAAGGGTATTAACTCTTGGGTGTAAATGCCAAAGTCAAAAGGGAACGATGCGTACATAGGAATGCGTCATTGCAAATGTATTAAAACAATAATATAACCATATGGGTAATGAATTAAGAAGAGTAGGGGTAAAGTAAAATGGAAATAGTTTACATATTCTTACCATTAAAAATGTGACATATAGGCATCACGGGGTTCCAGGAAGATATTTCATAGGGTTATAATGGATGAAATTAACTACGAAACTCTTTTACAGAATTATTGAGTAGTGGAAAAATTTGTTAAATGATCATGATATAAGGGTTAAATTATGTTGCCAGACATGAGAAGTGTAGACTGGCATCTCATAAGAGCTAATTGGTATGAAAATCAATTACCATACATATATGTGGTTATAGCCAGAAGGTGACATAGAAGTAAAAAGGTCGGTGTGGGAATAATATTTAAGTTCGACATGATTGAGATAAAAATTGTAATTAAACACTATTTAGAATTTTTTTGTTTTTTGAGGGTGAGGTATGTGACAAAATGGCTCTCCACCAGAGGACTATCGTTCATTATGTGCATAGCCTCCTCCTCTGCTAACTCATGCTCCATCATATGCTGCTACGGCTGAATTGTCACAAGTGACTCATCACCCAGAGTATCTCCAGTAGAGTCCCGTGACTGCTCACCCTACACACTAGAATACAGCTTCAGCCTACTATCATCAACTCTGCATGACTTCTCTCTCTCCCAGAATCATCCTCATATGATCCCATGGACTCATCTGACAAACAGTCCTCATCCTGGCATACAGAAAGAATTTCCTTCTGTTCGGCCTCTGCCACATCATCTGCATCACTCAAGCATGAGTGATTAGCCACCCAATATTTTTGCAGAAGAATCAAAGTCCCTTCCTCCTCATCTCATTTCTGCTGCCTGATTTACCAAAATGGAGCAGCTCCTCCCTGGTCAATTGTCTCCTGCATAGCCCAATCTTCTACTCAACCAACCCTTTGGCTATCTCATAAGCAGCTGGTGAGACCAATTTCTCTCTCCTCCAAATGCTCAACAACCTAGTCTGCAACTCTCGAAAAATGGCCTCACAATCTCTTATACATGACGACAGGATGGACTCCATGTGTGCTATGACTGTGTCATCATGACGTCTCCTAATGTTGAAGAAGCATTGGAACATTTACAGATTCAAGCCATCACATTCAAGATCAAACATGATGCAATATGTTCTGAATGTGGTTGTACCTCCTAAAACCTCAAGCTTCTTCCCAAAGGTAGACCCTACATTGTTACCCAAATCCTGAAAGGTCCATACCATCAGTCTAAAAACTCTCCTCATAATTTCATCATTGTAAGGGGTTGTAGGGATGGTTAGTCTCATGATGTTGCTGAGACAAGGTGCAACTAGAAGTGTGACCCCTCCACAAGTTTCCTCCAAGAACTTAGGTGGTATGAGAGCAAACATACATGGTTTTAAGGCCCAAATTAATTTTCTCCCATCCGACTATTTTACTTTGGAAAGGAGTTCATTAAGTTCATCAAGTTTGGAAAGAACTCTCCATGTAATCGTCATGTGTTTCAAATCTATCCCAAGTGCAAGGATTTTGTGTCCTATCTCTGATTATTTCTCTAGGTCCCTGGATTTCCCATTTTTAAGAATGTCATAGACCCCTTTTGAGAAAGGTCTATTGTTCTACTTAGGTTCTTGGTCCATAGTAACATTGTGGTTCAAAGATTCAACGGTTTTTTTGTCACATGGGCTTAGGAGGTATTTGAAGAACCCCATGTTTATGGAAACAATACAAAGTTATGATAACAATGAAAGCTACCACTAAAACAACCTACATACATTAATACATTTCTCATTACAATACCCTGCCCCAATAGATAAATCTAGCTTAGACAAATAATTTAGGCTCTGGAAAATAAATTGGGCTCTAGCAAAATCAGTTTTTCGTAATAAGATGAATTCAGCCTAACAAGGCAAGATAAAAAATGTTACCTCAGATGCAAGGAAATGATCTCTCCTCAGCTCTGTGCTGACTCTGGAAATTATACAACTATTGGAAATGTTGTTGCTTACTAACTTCAGACTTGCGGTTGGGTTGCTTCTATTTCTCATCAAATTATAGGAAGTTTAGAAGGTGATCCTTGTCCAAAACCTTGAAAAACCCAGAAATGGTTTCCTTGAATTCCGACCTTAAAAATCTGACCCTTTTTCTCCTAGCTCCTCTAGCTAATTGCTAAGTAGGGACTATGTAAATGAGATGGTCTACTTCTAAGAAAATTTTGGTATTTTTAACCACAAAATCTACTCACAAAACCCAGAAAAACCGATAAATGATTTTCTCTAATTCCAGCTTTCAAAATTTGCCCTTTTCTCCTAGCTTCTATAATTGCTAGCTGAGTAGGGACTGCGTAAATGGTATGATATGTTGCTCAGAAAAATCTGGTATTTTAATCACAGACCGTACTAAAAAAATCCCAGAAAAACCTAGAAAATTATTGGGCAAATTCTTGTTGAATTATTTTGGCCTAACAAAATGCTCTCCGACAGCAGTTCTGCACTAGTTGCAGCAATGGATTGGCAAAAACACCCGCATACGGTGCTCAGAAAATTCTCAAAAAATACTCCCAGACTACTCAAGCCAATCCAACCAAGACCCATAAATGGTTTAGCGAAATCACGATCCTCCGAAATTGAGCCCAATAAGCCCTACTTTATCCCAGTAGTTGCTGAATATGGTGTCTACAAAATGGTCAACGAAATACTTAGCAACCCTCCAAATGTGCACCAAATAATCCTCTTCCACTTCCTCTATCTCCCTCCAAAAACAAGGCTCAAATGGTTGAGACCTTCCTCTACAACTAGGCTCAACTCCTCCTGTCTACTAGCCTATAGACTACCACCCTGCTCCAGAAATAGAATATCAATCTCCGCCCTTGGAGGTTCGCCTATAGATGAAAATATAATGAACCTTGCAACCAATAACATAAAAAAGAACCCAACTGCATCCTCTAGATAATACACACTCCAATCTTAGGCAACCAAATGCAAAAGCTGAACATAAACAACTCGAGCAACTGAGATCAGAATCAATGGTGCAATAATACATGCAAAAGTAATAAATCTTCGATCTTATTCTAAATTTGATGTGCAGTAAAACCCTTGAACTTGGATTTTCCAGTAATTTGGAATGTAAACCCTCAGGTTGGCAAGATGACTAGCTTTGATACCAATGTAATATCCCAAATGGGATATTTTATGAATTTTGCCGGAAATTAACTCAAAATTTCTCCATTAAATTATCATGCATTTAACAGAAGATTTCCATGTAAAATAAAAGATATAAGTACATGAAAATCCATAACACCATAATGCAGGAAAAAACTCACCTTTATTATAATATAATTGGGTTTACATGTTGAAATGAGAAATAACTGAGATAACTGAAATAGAATTGGCCTCAAGGATTTGCTACAATACTGTGCTGCATTGCCAAAACTAAATTTCTGCACTCTCCCTCTAGCAACAACTACCACTAAATCAACTAGAAATCAATGAAGCACCAATTGAGAATTTGAATGATCCTCACTCCAATATCCCTGAAGCTCTGTGAAACTTCTGAATGAAGTCTCCTCAAAGAGAGTTGGGTTTTCTTCCAACACTCACAAATTACCCAAGATTTTCCGTCCTGGGGTTACCAATAGAGTAGAGAACCAAGTTCTGAAACCTCTCACACAAGAAAATGATCTAAACCAAGATATCCCCAAATGATCTTTGCTTCTCCTTTTATAGATCTAAATGATAGATATCCAATCCTATAGAAGCATCATATTTGATTATTTTATTATTATTCGAGAAGATCCTCCATTGAATCTATCAAAGTGACTTTAATTTAATTATATTTCACTTAAGTCACTTTTGGCCCCTTTTCCTCTAAATATTATTTTCCTTTAATTAAATGACTAGTGAAATTCATTTTTAATTAAGGAAAATAATATATCACCCATGGTACTATCTCTGGCCACTAGAAGTCACTTCTCATCATCACATCCTGAAGATCTCCTCATTTCGGTTCCAACAAGATATTACACTAAGGTGTTCTATCATGTATTCCTTCCGAAATGCCACCTTGAACTATCATATTAAGGAACTATCATATTATAACGAAAACTATCTACACATGAAAAAATTGACTATCAACAATGAACATCAATTACCATGGACCAATGATTTATTCTTTCAATTGAGAGGAATCATAGTTTTTTATAATATTTAATTACGTATAGGAATTTTTGGTGAAAATCACATGTACGAAAATTTTGTCGATGCGTTTCAAACGAGCCAGTGTGGTTCATCATTAGGACAAGATGAGAAATCTGATCAAGAAACTTGTTTAAATAGATAAGGACAACTCCAACTAGTCATTGAAAAAAATGGCTAGTTTGACTGGAATGAGAAAATTGAAATTCTTTTTTGACATATTTTATTATTTTTTAAAATTTAATTCTTTTATATTTTAATTTCAGTTTGACTATATTTGAATATAATCTAATATTAATATTTTTTCAAAAAAGTTATATTAATACTATCTTAATATAATTTAATATTTTTGTTATTTTAATACTTTAAATTATATGTTATATAATTAAAATTCATTAATAGTTAAAAATAATTAAGAAATAAATAAATAAAATAAAATAAAATATAAATATAAATATAAAATATAAATAAATAAATAAAACATATAAATATATAAATAATAGTATTAATTCATTAATTAATAAATTTAATATTACTAAATAGGTAATTTTCAAATTAAACGATAAGGATAAAAATAATAATAAAAATCATACTAATAAAAATTAAAATAATAAAACAAAATGAACAGAGAGGGAGAGAGGAACCAGGAACGAGAGAAGAGTGAACGACCTAAGGGAGCAAAGGGGAAGGGGGGAAAAACAATTAAGAGTGAAGGGCAAGAATCCAACATCTGCTAACATTCCACCAATCATCCCTGTTAAGGTTAACTGACCTCTTTTCAGCATGCTCTGCTAAGGCAAAGGACCAAGATCTACGATGTCTAAGGTCAGCGACATGTTCATGAATATTGGTAGAAGAGTTGTGTGGAAAGGAATATAACCCACAAAGAGTTCAAAGTTTGGGATCATGTGTATATTTAGGTTAAACCTAAGAAATTTTCTTTTAGGATGAGGTCTTATGAAGAATTGATGTCTTTCTATTATGGAGATGAAAGGATAATTATACCTTGAGTCATAGTGCATACTTAATAGGAAGGAGAAACTACTCTCGAAATAAACCATTTAGTAGATTTAGTACAAGAGCTTTGGAGTTGGGGCATACATGATGTTGGGCCATACCCTTTTGTATTTAGCATATAAAAATATTGTCTCAAATGGTAGAAAACAAATAATTGTGTTCCTTTAGGGTGGTGGGGAATGTAACACCAAATTTATTCCCCATTATGTAATTATAATTATATATCATTTTCATCACAAGTCATGGAAAATATATTGATTTCTTTTAACTATAGGATATAAATGATAAAGGATTTAAGTATATTTCTATTATTAATGAGAGGTTTGTTGATAAAGTAAAGGGTGGAGCACTAGTAATATCAATACTGCCAAAAAAAAATGTAGTGAGAGAGTTGTAGGATTACCTTTTCTACCAAGTAACTAGGAGACTCTATTGTGCACTTGAATATAGTTGGTAAGACATCTAAAGAATTGACATGCAAGTCTTTGGCTATGTTGCTATATGGATCTATGGTATTCAGTAAGGAGAGTGGCCTTCACAACCCTCAAATTCCAAGAGGTGAGTATACCTTTATTACAAAAATATAGGTGGGAAAACTTCATGTACATGGTTGCTTATACACCAAGGGAGAGAATACAAGAAGTTTTTTCTTAACTTTTCTGAAAATTTATCGTGTAATTAGATACAATATATATAATTAGAAAACCTCATCAATTTCATTGTGATATTATAAATGGTCTTAAACTTTGGAAGAATGTAAACTTCCTTTTTTGTTAATTTCATTATAATATATATTCTGATATTGTTATATCATATTTGTTTTGGAGTTTAAGTTGAATTTAGATAAAAATTTATTTATAAAATATTGTTATCAAAATATTTCAAGATTTGATCAATGCTTTTTAATTTTTAATATAAAAAATTAATTTTCTGTATATTTTAAATTTATAAATAAACCAAATTTAAAGTCATGGATTAACTAAATACCATCATAATTGATATAATTTACTTTAATTCATTTTCATTCAAAACTACAACTAAATACAATCATAATTTATAACATTTTCTAAAATTATCAAGTAGAAACAACTTTCACATATAATGTTGTTTAATTCATTTGCTTGAGAACCATAAATAAAAGAGAAATTTGTCCTACTTAGATACAAAATCAACAAGTCACGATCAACCCACCTACTATACAGAAATTGTCTATTCCCATGCATTTAAAGAGCAAAGTAGGGGAATGGAATTGTAAAAACAAAATCTAGTCTAATAAACATGAGCAAGAAAGCAGTCATTAATTGAAGTAGATGATGTACCGATGACTCAATGCCAAGAAATTAGTTGAAAGTGGAATAAAGTTGTTTGCCCCTGAGTTTGACACCGAGGACCTTCTCCATCTGAGAGGGGATGGCCTGATTAGGTATGGCTTTACCAGTCTCGCACTCACGAATTACTTGTGTTTTCTCATTGATAAGCTTCCCCAGCTCTGCCTGACTCATCTTCTTCTCAACACACGCCTGCTGAATAGCCCATCGAACCTTTGCCGACACTTTCTTCAAGGCCACTGCCTTAGTCCCTTCGTCGAGTTTGCGTGTATTCAGCATAGGTTGACTCTTTTTGTTGATTCCCTCGCCCTTTGAGGACGTTTGTGGATAACAACAGGCTCCCAGTCTTGAGTTATAGGGCCGCTCGGTCGGCTCGGCATCCTTCCTCTTCTTCAATCCTTCTCCTCTGCAACCAATGAAGTACACAATCGAAAATCTCACCTCAGATGGTGCCACAAGAAATGAGAGCTTCGTTGATGAACACACAAAACAAACAGAAAATATCGTACCCTCAGACTGCGAATACCGTCTACAACCTGTGAAGGATCACAACGACTCTCTCTATTTAAATAGTGGGTTCACGGTTCTAAAACTTTCAAGTCGGCTCTAAAGTCACTATATCAAATGATCTTCATCCACGCATTGAACTAGGTCATATTTATACGGCAGTCACTATATCACGATCTTCATCCACTCATTGAACTAGGTCATATTTATACGGCTATTGGTATTTCATGGGTGTTTTAGATACAATACATACTTTATTGGTATTCACCAGAATTTGGTTCCAATTCCACGCAAGGTCATACCATTTAATCAAGTTCTCAACTATGGTTATGGTGTCACCAACTAGAAAAATTGATACATATCATTACTTTTTTTCTAAATGGAATTTAATATTTTAAACGGAATTGAAATTGAATTATATATTTCCATTTAAGAATTGAAATTGAATTATATGTTTCCATTTAATATAAGGCCATGGGAGACATCTCAATTGGCTTGGTTGTGTCATGATTTAATGAGTAAACGATGAGATTCGAGGTTCAAATCCTCCTAATTAACTTCTCTACATAAAAGGAATGTGTAGAGACCTAAAGATTACAGTGGTAGTGGGGAATGTGTAGGGACCTAAAGATTATAGTGGTAGTGGTATGCATCGACTCCATGTCACACAATTATTGGAAAAATAAAAGTATGGTTAATAAAAAGAATTATTAGAGGCACTTACACAAATTTTTAGAACATCATGTAAATTAATGAAATGTACACTATAAAATTGTCTCCTAAATATATAACTTTTATTTATTGAAAATTTTATAACTTAAAAATAGTCTTTTTTTAATATTGATATGATAATTTTGATCTAAAAAAAATTATATATCTTCACATTAGGACCCAGGTTTAGTATGTAAATGATGGAAATTTTTGAAACACATTTGTATGATTATATATATCAAATGGATCTTGTGCATGAATTTTTTTTTTGTAACTTTTAATCTTGATTATATATATTTTTTCAAATTAATAAATGCAATGAAGCCTTAAAATAATAAGGTCAAATGGTAGGCCCTCTTACGAGGGTTTTAACCTATTCATATATATATATATATATATATTTGATTATGTTGGTCTTCATCTATTCTACTGTGGGTTCTTTTTTTATTTCGAAATAAGTTAACCAATGAAAATGTATAGAAGAAATAAAAGACCTCTTTTATGTATAAATTTGATATATGCCCAAAACAATTAAACAAAAATATACATATATATATGTGTGTGTGTGTGTGTGTGTGTGTGTGTGTGTGTGTGTGTTTCATTTCACTAGTAATGAGTGCGTAGATCACAAAAACATGGTTGAGAATCAAGAATTTGTAAAATTGGATGTGCTTTAAGTTTATGTAGACCAAACCAAGAAGTTTGTCGATCCAAACTTAAAACCAAATCCACCTCATCAACCGCAAAATTGAAAAAGGTGTTCTTGCATAATACTTTTGAAATTAATAGTGTGTGAACATCAACAAATCATGTAACACACATGTGTTACATAATGCACATGCGTTAAATAATGTGCACACTCTCTTTTTTTCCAATTTCCACCATCTTTCCCAACTGTCTTTGGCTCCCATGTCTCTCTCCCTATTTTCCTTAATCCTACCACATCTCTTTCTCTCTCTCTCTCTCTCTCACACACACCCCTTAGGCCCCCCTCTACCCCTTCTTATCACTGCCCCTCTCCCTACTCCAATTTTTATATATTTCTCTCGTTCCTTATTTTTTGCTCCGTTTTATATTTTTCATTCCCCATCACTCTCTTTCTCACCATTCAATTTTTATCTCTTTACCAAATTCTCTCTCTCTCTCTCTCTCTCTCTCTCTCTCTCTCTCCCCCTCTCAACTACATTTTTCGCCATTTTCTCTCTTAGTTTCTCTCTCCATGTTTCCTATGTGTGTGTGTGTGTGTGTGTGTGTATGTCACCCTCCTATATCCATCTCTCTCCGCCCACTCTCCTCCCTTCACTCTCTCTCTCTTTTCCATTCACTAATTCCCCATCTCTCCATCCTTTTCCATATCCCTTTCTATATTTCTCGTTATCTCTCCTTCCCCCCTGTAACACCCACTTCCCATATCAACCCAAGTAACTAGCCAAATGGGGTAAACATGTGATGAGAGGCTACTATGATCTCATTAAACCTCCTAGGTGACATTACGAAAGTTGAATCCAAAGAAACACATCACACAAACCTTCCACATCAACAACAGAACTCCCAAGAACCATCCCAACCACTCAAGTAACCATCCCATGGGTCCCAATGGATTTTTTGACCATTACTTCCCTGGACAATCCCTTGATATTGGCAAGGTTGTGTTTGGGAGGCCCTAGACACTCCCAAAACATGGGCATGCATGCGTCCATGGACTTTTTTCCTCAGACCTCTGCCAACGTCCTTACGATTTGAGCCACTTTTTCAGGTCAGAGCTTAGTTCACTGCCCAAAACACCATAAAACTTTCAGAAATAAAAAAAAAAAAAAATAACAATGTAAAATAAAACACTTGAATAAGGACTTGACTGGACCCCTACTAGCCATGAGAGGCATTTTATCAAAAATGTCATAAATATGTAATCTATAGTTTTAAATAACAAATATGAGCATATGGGTCGGATACTTATCTAATAATCACTAAGAATCATTATTTCCTCATCACATTAACTGCACTACCATCTACTTAGGCATATATATATTGTTCATTCAATTACAAAGAAAAACATGATGATCTGAGCATATGGGTCTCATAATTATCTGAGAATCGGTAAGGAGCATTGTTTTTCTCATCACATTAACTATGTTACCATCTATTTGGGGATAGATACATTTTTCATTCATTTACAAATCAAAACATGATGAGAGACATACATCATCTTCATCATAAAACAAATTCATAAGTAACATATAAACAACATAAATAACAAGAACATAACATCCATATAAGGCACATAATAATAAGCATATTTACCCATGAATACAAGAGGCACTACAACACAAAGGGGGGTTTTAAGAAAATATTTAAGACATTTTTTGGGTAAATTTTCCTGACTTGAGACGAAAGAAAACATGTGTATTATATTAAATATCATCTTTAAGTGGGTGTCTCAAATTAATTGTCTTAAAATATTGTCTCTATAAAGACAATATATAACACAAGCATTTTTGTCTCTCTAGAGACAATAGTTGCACTACAACACAAAGGGTGGTTTTAGGATAAGTTTTGGGTAAATTGTCTTAACTTGAGACAAAAATAAAATTTTGTATTGTCTTAAATATTGTCGAGTGTCTCAAATTATTGTCTTAAAAAATTGTCTCTATAAAGAAAATATATAACATAAACATTATTGTCTCTTATGAGACAATTTCATTTTTGTCTCTCCAAAGACAATAGTTGGAATTAAAGAGATATTGTATTTATGGAGACAATGTCTTTAACCCTATCTATTGTCTCTCTAGAGACACCATAAAACAATGAGTCCAGGAAAATATCTCACCATTAAAATGAATCAATATAAAACTATTTAATTAAAAAAAACTACATTATCATTGAATAATTCATGTTATGGTACAGTGCAATCGAACCACCAACTTCTTGCATGGTAGGTGCTCTTCCATTGAGCTAGCACATTTTAAAGAATTATGTGAAGAGTTATGGAAATCTTTGAAATTGTATATATAGGCATTGAGTTTTAAAAAATGCTCAACACATAATGGCATAATCCTTGTAAAATATATAATCATGCAAGCCCCTATTTTTAACTTAATAAAAAAATAACTCAATGGAGTTAGCTCACTGTGACACCCTTATAGCTTGAGTTGCACAAAATGCTAATAATAAACAATAATATACAAACAAATTAATCTAGTCATACAAAGAAAAATAACTAGAATTAGCACAAGCAATACAACCATCACCCAAAGAGCTACACCAGACTGCTAGTAGGCATTAATGACACATATGATGTACAGAACGAGCCACGACTACATCGTCAACTAATTCAAGACAAATTGGGCACTCTCCTCTTTCACCGTTACTAATTTCTTTTACCACTTCTTCAATGTAAGCTTTTGAAGGTATAGAACTAGAATCTCCATTAACACACATTTGGCTTCCTAGAAGAAAATGCCTTGCCCACTTATACATATCATATGGCTGTTGTGTATCACCCAGTCCTTGATAAAGTAGCAATTAGAAAAAATTCCATGCCATATTATTCGAATTATAACATTGTTGTGTATCACCCCAGCTGTTATCATTGTGTATCACCCCAGTTGTTGATAACTTAGCAATTAGAACAAAATATAACATATAATTGCTCATAAGGAAATTAAATCTTTAGGGCTCAAAATAATTTTTTTCAATAAAAATCATATTACAAAGGACAATAAAAATAATTTTACAAAGGACATTCTAAAGTAGAACTTACCTCATGACAAGAAAATGACGTTCACAATTGGCAAGACCTCAAAAAGAATTCCATAATAGATGCATAATTGTGAAGAACTTTGCCTTGTTCAACAAACTAATCATACTCGACTTGTAAATAGAAATAAACACCATAGATTTTTTAAGTCAAACCAAAATCACAACAAAAAAATTAATCAAAACTATTATTATATTTCCTTTCCATGGATCAGAGAAGTGCTTGCCTTGGATCTTCTATACAAAGCTGTATAAAAAAATTTCTCACCTTTAGAAAATTCACACTCAACCACTTTTACATTAGTAGGAGGAAGAAAAATAATGGGTCTGAATATTCATGAAAAAATATTAGAAATCACTCTAAGGGATTGGACATCAAAGGCCAGATGAAAGACCAATTCTACATTCATACCTTCCCTCTTTGCAGTATTGTCTTTTGTCCTTCCCAACGTCAAGGGCCTCAAGTTAGCTTGAACTAACTTCAACCCATGTTCATCACCTTCCTAAAAGGGTTTTTGAATTAGTTTATACCTCTTGGAAACCACAAGGTATAGTACTCAAATTATGAATTCCTATTATAATCTATAAAATTGAAGCTGTGAGATGAAATCAAAATTTTGCAACAGTAAAAGAAAAAATAGGTATGTTTCAATTTTTCTGAACAATGCAACTCCTTAATTAATTTTAGCAATGTTGCATTTTCATTCCTTACTACAAATTTGTGAAATCCTGGCTACAGAAGTAACATACTCAACAAGATGGTAATAGTGAATTAACATTTTGTAGCAAGATTTTGTAATAGTTTGGTTCTAGGTGGAAATATTAATTTGACTATGGGTAAATAAAGCTTCAATAAATGTCTTTATTAAAGCACAAGGTATGAAAAAAAAAGGTGCTAAAGTATATCAAAAAGAAAATATGATTGCAATATCAGAAACATATAGCAGTTTCAGCATCTATTCTGAGTCCGCAGATGAGGAGAATGTGTACATTATTTAGAATTATGTATGATAAATTTCTCCGTTTATTGTTTTTTTAATGGGTTTGATGTCTACAAAATGTGATCGGATACTTTCTTACATGGATGTTACCACACACATATTTTCCACATCGCCTCGGAAAAAAATTTAGTCATTTTCTTTTGCAAAGAAATGTTAAAAATATTAATACATCATCTATTGTCACTTTTCTCAACACCCCACAACTAGAGGGAATCTTGTGTTGGGATTGATGAAGGGATGCTTGGATGGATATGATTCCCATGGATATAAATCAGGGTCAGCATGCCATGTCCTTCTTATAATTCCCAGATTCGATGTTTGTGAAGATAAAACGTGATGTACCGAACCAACCTCATGCCTGCTGGCAACGTTTCCAATTTCCCTTCCATTAATTCTCAACTTTGATACCAATAATATATTATGCTCTGCATATGATACGGCCATGCAATCATTACAACATGAAATTCCCTGCATAACTTATAATAACAAACAAACAGAAATATAAATGTGCACAATATCATTGAAGTTAAACACATTATTGGACATAAAAAACAACATTAAAGCACAATAAGAAAAGTACTTGTGAAATATTTGAGTGGCTGAACTTATTTAATAACAGTAACCAACTTATCTGACATGCCATCCAAATGCCTATTTGATTGAGACTACATCTAGGGAGTGTATTTCATCAGTTCCTCCTGTTCTAAGGGTGCCCTCGGAACATCAGCCAACTCTCATGACAAATTTTTCTTCTTGAGAGAGACAATTCCCAACTAGCACATTTCCCTTAAAATTATGTCTCATTTTCAATGCATATTTTAAACAGCTCTGCACAGTTGGCACTAAGATCTTGAATAAATTTATTCTTTGTAAATAAATCAAACTCAAGCTCGCCCAAAATAGTCTCAAACTGTGATCTTTCTTTATTTTTTCTCTACAACTGCTCATCTAGTTTATTTAATTCATCAAGCATGATATCAAAAAAGAAAACAAATTATGCACTTTCTCCGTCTCCTTCATTTTCCTTGGTCTAAACATGTAAAGAATGAGGCACATTTTCATTTTCTGCATCCATCCTATCTTGTAGTCCAATCAAATTTCCAAGTCTATGGAGAGTCTCATAAATTACTCTAACATGTGATTCTATTTCTTGTTGGATGAGTTCAAATTTCTAAGTGAGTTCTTCAAATAGTTTTTGTATCTTTGTATTTTCACAACAACACAATTCAAGTTTTGATAATTACTACGAAAGGATCATGCAATAAGATGGAAGGGCACTAAAGGATTTCATAAGAAATGAGGAGAATCTATTGTGCACTTGAATATAGTTGGTAAGTCATCTAAAGAATTGACATGCAAGTCTTTGGCTATGTTGCTATATGGATCTAAGCTAATTCAAGGTTTGCAGAAGGAGAGGCCACAAACTTCTCAAATTCCAAGAGGTGAGTATACCTTTATTATAAAAATATAGGTGGGAAAACTTCTTGTACATGGTTCCTTATATATAGTAACTCAAGAAAAAAGTATAAGCTTTAACAAATACACCAAGGGAAAGAATACAACAAGATTTTACTTGAAACTATCAATTTTTTGTTTTTCCTTATATGAATTGATAGAAGTGGTCATATTTAAGGGGTTTGACATATATTTAAACAAAACATATTTTCTTATTTAGCATGAGTAATTGCATTAGTAGTGTTATTGAATAATTGAGTCTATATCTTAAACCTTGCAAAATTTAAAGCTAGAAAAATTCCAAGTAATGAAAGTCACTTATTAGGATATAATCATGGATTACTGCATGCTTGTAATGCCTAACAACATTTGATCAAGATACCTTCATCACCTTTCATGATGGAAAACATTAAGCTTAGTGCATGGCACTATTAGCATGCATGGTCATACGCGATGATTTATATTTCAGTTGCTTACATCGATCACATTGCTATAGGCTCCACCACTGAGTATTTATATGTGCAAATCTTTCTTCATATTTGGCACTCAAAAATATATTTTTGTATTTTGTATTTTAAAAAACTTCTATTGAATCATAATATGGGAGCTATCAATTATGTTAACCAAATTTCTAGCTGGTAAAATAAAATCTTGTAACCAAAATGTCAAACAATAACTATAAAGAAGAGGCATGTGGGTGGGCTTGGGGCTTACTTGACAGTATACAACCTCCAAAACCCCATCTTGATCTCAACATCTGAAGTGGCATTAATGATGAAGAGAAGGCCAAATCTACAAGTAAAGAACCCTTTGAGTAATCTAACATCAGTGATGAAGAGAAGGCCATTTGTAGAAATAAACAACCCCTTCAAGAAGAAAACACCAATAACATAAAGAACGTATCCGACCATTTGTAAACTCCGCACAGTTAGGCTGACCGTCAGGGTTAGCGCCTATCCAAATTTTATTTATGGGTTTTTAAATTTAATATTGTGGTAAGATAAAACTAATACCTTTATCCTTAAACACTAGATGTCATAACATGACAAAGATCGAACCCTTTTTTCCATGATATGCTAAACCAAACCGATTTATTTTCGATTAGTTCGAGACTGCTTTGTAAATCCATGATATTCATCCATGAAGGGGAAATTGAGTTTGGATTTCAATTGATACATATCATTACTTTTTTCTAAATGGAATTTAATATCTTGTATGAATTGAAATTGACTATATGTCATTTAAGACTTGAAATTGAATTATATGTTTCCATTTAATATCTTAAAAGGAATTGAAATTGAATTATATGTTTTAAAATTATAAAGGGAAAAATGGTGTAACGCTTGATTAATTTAATATTTTACATTAAAATTAAAATGTTTTAAAATTTCATTACAAAAGTAGTTATTAAGTGTTTTCATTTTCATATTATTTAACAAAGAAAACTATGTTTTTATAAAAACGTTATGATTTCAAGCAAATAAATTTTATAATTTTGGAATTTTTTATTTATTAGAATTTGTCACTATCTCACCACACTATTAAAGTTTTATATTCATTAATATAAAAAAATTAAAAGATATTGTATTTACTATATTGCTCAAATGTACTTGACGCAAATTTAAAATTTTTGTAAATTTCTATTGCAAAGATTTACTCACAAAATGAGCTTCATAAGGAAAGTTTTGATTGGATGTGTGTTCAAATTCAAAATAATAAAATTTCAAGCAATTGGGTTAATGCTAATTGTTGAAATGGAGCTATATAATCCAAATATGATTATACTATTATATTTTTATTCGAAAATAATGAACTATAAGGCCATGGGAGACATCTCAATTAATTGGTTTACAGTCATGATCTAAGTGATTTAATAAGTAAACGATTAGATTCGAGGTTCAAATCCTCCTAATTAACTTCCGTCTACATAAAAGAATGTGTAGGGACCTAAAGATTATAGTGGTAGTGGTATGCATCGACTCCATGTCACACAATTATTGGAAAAATAAAAGTATGGTTAATAAAAGGAATTATTAGAGGCACTTACACAAATTTTTAGAACATCATGTAAATTAATGAAATGTACACTATAAAATTGTCTCCTAAATATATAACTTTTATTTATTGAAAATTTTATAACTTAAAATAGTCTTTTTCTAAGATTGATATGATAATTTTGATCTAAAAAAAATTATATATCTTCACATTAGGACCCAGGTTTAGTATGTAAATGATGGAAATTTTTGAAACACATTTGTATGATTATATATATCAAATGGATCTTGTGCATGAATTTTTTTTTTGTAACTTTTAATCTTGATTATATATATTTTTTCAAATTAATAAATGCAATGAAGCCTTAAAATAATAAGGTCAAATGGTAGGCCCTCTTACGAGGGTTTTAACCTATTCATATATATATATATATATATATTTGATTATGTTGGTCTTCATCTATTCTACTGTGGGTTCTTTTTTTATTTCGAAATAAGTTAACCAATGAAAATGTATAGAAGAAATAAAAGACCTCTTTTATGTATAAATTTGATATATGCCCAAAACAATTAAACAAAAATATACATATATATATGTGTGTGTGTGTGTGTGTGTGTGTGTGTGTGTGTGTGTGTTTCATTTCACTAGTAATGAGTGCGTAGATCACAAAAACATGGTTTAGAATCAAGAATTTGTAAAATTGGATGTGCTTTAAGTTTATGTAGACCAAACCAAGAAGTTTGTCGATCCAAACTTAAAACCAAATCCACCTCATCAACCGCAAAATTGAAAAAGGTGTTCTTGCATAATACTTTTGAAATTAATAGTGTGTGAGCATCAAAAAATCATGTAACACACATGTGTTACATAATGCACATGCGTTAAAAAATGTGCACACTCTCTTTTTTTCCAATTTCCACCATCTTTCCCAACTCTCTTTGGCTCCCATGTTTCTCTCCCTCTTTTCCTTAACCCTACCACATCTCTCTCTCTCTCTCTCTCTCTCTCTCTCTCACACACACACACACCCCTTAGGCCCCCCTACCACTTCCTATCACTGCCCCTCTCCCTACTCCAATTTTTATATATTTCTCTCATTCCTTATTTTTTGCTCTGTTTTATATTTTTCATTCCCCATCACTCTCTTTGTCACCATTCATTTTTTATCTATTTACCAAATTCTCTCTCTCTCTCTATCTCTCTCTCTCTCAAATACACTTTTCATCATTTTCTCTCTTTGTTTCTCTCTCCATGTTTCCTATGCGTGTGTGTGTGTCTATGTCACCCTCCTACATCCAACTCTCTCCACCCACTCTCTCCCTTCCCTCTCTCTCTCTTTCCCCCATTCACTAATTCCCCCTCTCTCCATCCATTTCCATATCCCTTTCTATATTTCTTCTTATCTCTCCTTTCCCCCTATAACACCCACTTCCCATATCTACCCAAGTAGCTAGCCAAATGGGGTAAACATGTGATGAGAGGCTAATATGATCTCATTCAACCTCCTAGGTGACATTACGAAAGTTGAATCCAAAGAAACACATCACACAAACCTTCCACGTCAGCAATAAAACTCCCAAGAGCCATCCAAACCACTCAAGTAAACATCCCCTGGGTCCCACTGGGTTTTTTGACCATTAATTCCTTGGAAAATCCCTTAATATGGGCAGGGTTGTGTTTGGGAGACCCTGGACACTCCCAAAACATGGGCATGCATGCGTCCAGAGAATTTTTTCCCTCACACCTGTGCCACCGTCCTTATGATTTGAGCCACTTTTTTAGGCTCGGAGCCTAGTTCACTTCCCAAAATACAATGAAACTTTCAAAAATAAAATATAACAAAAAAATAACAATGTAAAATAAAACACTTGAACAAAGACTTGACTAGACCCCTACTAGCCATGAGAGGCATTTTATCAAAAATGTCACAAATATGTAATCTATAGTTTTAAATAACAAATATGAGCATATGGGTCGCATACTTATCTGATAATCACTAAGAAGCATTATTTCCTCATCACATTAATTGCACTACCATCTACTTGGGCATATATACATTGTTCATTCAATTACAAAGCAAAACATGATGATTTGAGCATATGGGTCTCATAATTATCTAAGAATCGTAAGAAGCATTGTTTTCTCATCACATTAACTATGTTACCATCTATTTGGGGATAGATACATTGTTACATTGTTCATTCATTTATAAATCAAAACATGATGAGAGACATGCATCATCTTCATCATAAAAACAATTCATAAGTAAAATATAAACAACATAAATCAAGAGAACATAACATCCATATAAGGCACATAATAACAAGCATATTTACCCATGAATAGAAGAGGCACTACAACACAAAGTGGGATTTTAGGATAAGTTTTGGGTAAATTGTCTCAACTAGGGTGTTTTAGGATAAGTTTTGGGTAAATTGTCTCAACGTAATCAAGGTCTCAACTAGGGTTATGGTGTCACCAATTAGAAAAATTGATACATATCATTAATTTTTTCTAAATGGAATTTAATATTTTAAACGTAATTGAATTTGAATTATATGTTTCTATTTAAGAATTGAAATTGAATTATATGTTTCCATTTAATATCTTAAATGGAATTGAAATTGAATTATATGTTTCCATTTAATATCTTAAATGGAATTGATATTGAATTATATGTTTTAAAATTATAAAGGGAAAAATGGTGTAACGCTTGATTAATTTAATATTTTACATTAAAATTAAAATGTTTTAAAATGTCATTAAAAAATAGTTATTAAGTGTTTTCATTTTCATATTATTTAACAAAGAAAACTATGTTTTTATAAAAACGTTCTGATTTCAAGCAAATAAATTTTATAATTTTGGAATTTCTTATTTATTAGAATTTGTCACTATCTCACCACACTATTAAAGTTTTATATTCATTAATATAAAAAAATAAAAAATATTGTATTTACTATATTGCTCAAATGTACTTGAGACAAATTTAAAATTTTTGCAAATTTCTATTGGAGTTATTCCATGGGTAAGCTGGGCAAGAAAGTTATTCCCAAAGCTTTAGGGGCTAGGATTTGAATGACTTGAATTTTTTTTCTAAATTTTTAACAAATAAAGTTGGATGGAGGTTATTAAAACATCACTCTCTGTGGACTGAAATGGTGTAAAATAAATATATGAACCCTCTACAGTTGGACGACTAGAATTTTTTTACCAAAGAAACTGAAAACCAACATTTTTATCATTTGAAATTTTTTTCTTTCCTCTTTATATTTGATAGTTTCAGGCTTAGAATTGATAGTGGGTGGTTCATCACATATAAAGTTTGTTATCTTGTAATATTCCCAATTTTTGCAGCTAATGGGAATATAATATTTTATTTTCAGTTTTCTTAACTCATGAATAAAAGTGTAAAGGAGGAACTCTAAAACTCCTAATCAGCAAAATAAATCAATGCCCAATGTGAACATCAACAAATCTGGGCCATTTCAATAAAATACACTTAGGTGTGAAGAGGAATTAAGAAGATTGACTGGGTCAACAGGACCAAATCTCAGCAGTCTCTAGATGAATTGAACCTCCTTATTGATCAGTGAAGTTTTAGATGGAGACCCTTCATGTGAAAGGGGTTAACTCATTGGAGGTGGTTTAGGGTTTCCTAAGCCCTAATGTTATAAAATGAAGAGGAAGGCCACAAGGAAAGTTTGTTGATGATAATTCAATTTTGAGATTGCTTGAGCAACTCAAACTCTCTTGGTTGTTTAGCTAAGAGAGAGGAGTTCATGTTTAGGAATTCCTCTTCCCTCCTTGAGGGTCTCTTGGAGGAGATTATGCTGCAATGGTCCACTATCTGGCATTGGCCAAGCTTCACCTCCCTTGACAATGTAAATCCTGATTAGGGTTTCACTGTTTAGAGAGCTGCAGCAAGTGGATTCAGATCTATTCATATATGAAGAGTTCTATTGTGTAACACCCCTAGTTTATGTTTTTCTTTCAAAGCTAGACATTTGAACTTTAATCCTGAGGGGAGTGGACCCCAAATGAAGAAGTATTTTGTGGATGTAATTAAATATTTGATTTGAAAATTAAATTAAATAATGCTGTGTAGATTGACCAAATGAGAATTGTGAGATCACTTGCTAAATCCATGAGGATGGATAAAGGCAAATATTTCCCCAAAAATCTTTCAAAAATCCTTGAAAGAATTTATTTCAAAATTAGATTTTGAGGAATATCTAGTTTCCCCAATGATGTGGAGAGTAGTTGGGAAGAGGTAAAAAACTGGGAAAATCATAAAGCAACTTTAAAAAACCCTAAATTGGGAAGCCTAGGTAAACAAGAAGAAAAGCATACTCATATTCTAGACGCAGAATTAGAAACAAGCTTTGGGGAGCAAAAGCTTAAATAAGCTATTCCTGAACAGATTAGAGGTTGGTCTATTCTAGGAAGTGATCTCAGCTCGGGGGTGAGTTCTGGAGATAGAGGGACTCTACGGTTGGGAGGACTGGTCAATTACCTAAGTGGTATGGTCATAGTAATTATGAACAATTGAAAATTTAATTGTGATGTGACAGACTGTAGTTACCTATGTATATTTTGTTTTCTGAATAGTATTATATGGGTAGTAAGAAATGTATTAAATTTACTGAGTAAAGTACAGACCTGTAGACTTCCCAAAATAGCAATACATGGCTATCTATAAGCTGTATGCTACAGTAAGGACAGATTTGAAAGAGCATAGATTTTAGTGCTTCATACAATTCCAGCTAATGAAGAGACCTAGCTAACCATGATTACTAAATCTGCAAACAATTGTAGTATGAGAAATATATATATATATATATATATATATATATATATATATATATATATATATAGAGTGTGTGATGAACATCCTTCGTAAAGGAATGGTTCAAACAGAACAATTATTGTAAAATAAGATGAGCATGTGAAAATTCTACATATTGCATGCAACTGTAAAAGCTGTGAAAGTTAACACATATTTCACCTGGCAGATCTATATAAATTACTAGTCAAGAGTGTTGGCTTAACCAATATAGGTACTGAAACTATTGTACTAGGAAACAAAGGTACAAGGATATAGTTGCAGAAATATTATGAACAATATAAACGACTATTACTATGATATCCCAAACTCAGGAGTATACATAGAGTCCATTGCTGTGTTATATAATGTACGTGAATTTATAGACTCTGTAGGCATGGAAATTTCTCACGCACTGAAAGATTTAGACTTGAAAACTCAAACAACAAATAGAAGTTTACATGTATTATGCTAGTATGATACGGAGTAACAGAAGAAAATAAAATAAGACTAGCGAGATTATAAATTCCTCTAGTCCAAATTATGCAGATAGATTTCTGGGAGAAATAATTCCTATGAGTATTTATACGAAAATGATAAACGGAGACCCATAGATAATATCATTAATGGGGCATGAGTAATAGAGGAAAATTGTAAATAGATCAATATATACATATCAGTTTCCAAACCCCATATGGGATCCGACCTTCAAGGGTTAATAGTAAGAATACCAAAAATTAATAATCCCGATAATGTCAGCACTAATGCAAAACTATTAACAGTCCTATTGTCCGGCGTAAATAATTTCTACAATAAAAACTTCTGTGACAGCACAAGAACATTCAAATTTATCTGAGCAAAGTTTGGGATAATAATAATGCAAGAGCCTGGTCATATGCCGAGTTAGGAGGCATCGATACCGACCTGAAATCCCAAAATAAAACCCAAGTCAAGTCGCAGAAATTTCAACTCCACCCACTAACACTGAATAAAAACCCTCGACGCTATTTGAACTTACCTACAACCAGACGAGAGCAATATGATATATCGTTATAATAAAATGATAGGAGAACACTCTGAACATAAATTATGCAAAGGGAACATAAAAAAATTCCGTTTACCTTGGGAACGGAAGATGTTCTCATAAATGCGACCTGTGTGAAGAACACAAGGTATTGTCAAAAATTTTCACCAAAACGAAAAACAAAAACTCCAGAATAATATTGTTCCAATAATACGATGGCTTACCAAGGAGAAATTGTCCACTACGAAACCAGCTAATTTGGCAAATGGAACAGACGACTCTCGCCAAGTCCCTAAGGATGAAAAGGAGTAAATCCTAACAATAGACGAGGGGATAATAGCGTTAAATATCGACATCAGAAATGAAGCAGGAAATCGTTATGAGAGGTTGTGCAATCAAACAAAAGCAATAAAATACAACGCCAATAAATCTCGATAGTAAACGTGACCATAGAAAAACATGGTGTAAATTAAAACTCAAGACACGCATAGAAACCTGAATGTATTAACATACATATTAATAACAAAATCCTCACATATTGAAATAGTGTTATGCTCATATGATCATACCTACCTGATGATGCGATGAGAGATGAATACGTTCGCGAAGCCTAGAATAGATAACGTCTCGCTTTGCCAACATGTAGAGGCTCGACACCGAGAGGAGAGCAGGACGAATGAGGAACGAAAGAACAGTCTCGAAAGCAAGCTCGAGATTTATACAAAAGCTCCAAAACCAACAACAACGAAACCCTAATGGGATAGGGAAATTTGTGCCATCCAAGTGGCAAAGAATCCAGGGTGGGTACACGGATTTATTTGGAGGATTTGGCTTTGAAACCATGGTTGTTCAACATTAAATTGACAAGCTATGAATCAAATATCATGGTACCTCCGCTCAATGCTTGCATAGCTTGAATAGTTACCAAAGCAGTCTGGCGTGGCCATTAAAAATGCAATCGTGGATACATACCACAGGAGCATGAACGATATGAAATCCAACAAATCTCAAAACAAATCAACAGAGAGCTTGCATAAAATGATGTGGAGACTAGACACCATGTTTCAGTTTCCCAAAATACATTAACTCACCTTCGCCAAGGACACAGTACGCGTACTTTGAAGTAACGATGTCCATCTTTACACAAATTTCAACATAAATAACATGTACAAAAACATATATTGAATGACGTTGGAACATACATTATGAGTTGAAACCTTGACCATAAATTCATCCATAAGATCAACATACGAACAGCTCTCTTAATACATAGAAGAGGTCGAATTTCGACTATAGGATTATCGCTATTGTGGTTATACAAATATGATTACACCACACATATAACATCGACCCATAAGAGAAGGCCATCGAACCTTAGAACGTATCATAATGAGCCTACAAGTGTTGGGCGAACAAAATAAATTGACATTTATGCGTCCCATATAGATAGGATAAACTATATGGGTAATTTACCTCATGCGTAGTTGGATGTGAATAGGAGTAAGTGCAATCATATGATAAATATGGGAATATATATATATGCGTGTAAATTTTATTAGCCATCAAGTTATGAGCCTATTAGCAGAGCTTCTATTTTGTATTTCATAAGCCATAAGTTATGAGTGAAAGAAAACCCTGACACAATAACCCCAAGAGTACCAGATCATAATTAACGAAATTGGAAGTAGATTTGAACAGCTATGGCAAGTAGAAGCACAGTACTAAACTACAAATAGAGAAAAAAAAGTTTGTGTAGGGGAAAGGAAGAGATGTTACAAATGGTATCAGAGCTCATGTGACATAACACTAGGCTGTTGTTGTTGTGCTCATTGTTGTTATGTGCTCATTATATTGTTATAATTTTTTATTATTGCTGATCTGTGTTGTTTAGTGTACAGTGTGGTGCTAGAACAAACAATTCCAATGGCTGGAAATGATGAAATTTATGTCGATCTGCGTGATGAAGATAATACACCAAATCCAAATGCTTCAGTGATGGCTATGTTGCACAGTTTGCAATGAGAAATGGCTGAGCTAAGAAGCTAGAATGACAGATTGTCATTAGCCAGTGAGGAGCAGGAAAAGCTCATCAGAGAGCTAACTTCGCGGAACAGCCAAGAAGGTGAAGGTTCCGAAAAGAGGAAGACTGATGAGTCTAAGGAAGATGATGTAATTAGGCATCAGTATAAGCAGAAAAAGGAATTACAGGGGGAATTCCGAAAGATCAAGCCTCCCTCCTATGATGGGAAGAAGGAGGAAGATGCTGAAGCCTGGTTGTTGAACATGATTAAATACTTTCAAGTCTATGAATATGAAAGAAATATGAAAGCCAGATTAGCTGTCTACCAGCTGCAAGGTAAGGCTACCTTGTGGTGGGAGGAGATGAAAATGGTTCATGCTATTGATGAAAAAATGGTTACTTGGGAAGATTTCCAAGTTAAGTTTAAAAACCGCTATTTAAATTAACATTATTATGATGATAAAGCAAAATAATTTCATGAGCTTAGACTGGGACAACTTACTACTGATGAGTTTGTCACCAAGTTTACCAATCTGTTGTGATATGTCCCTTACATTAGGGAAGAGAAGGCCAAGGTACAAAGGTTTTTGAACTGTTTGCCTGCTGTGTACAAAGTGAAGATTGAGTTTGATAACCCAAAAATGATGGACGAAGCTGTTAGAAAATCTAGATTGTTCTACCAGCAGTTTAAAGGAAAAGGTGAGCATGGAAAAAACTGGGTAAACAAGGGTGAGTTTAAAGGAAAGAAACAGAAACCAGCATATTTGAAGAATTGTGGCAGGGATCACCAGAGGAAAAATTTTAATAAAGCAAAAGAAAGCCAGACAACTCAATCTAAAATTGGTTCTAAACAACTAGATGAAGGAAATAATAAGGAAGGTACAGTCAAAATGAGGGAACGTTTGAAATGCTGGGGATGTGGAGAACCCCATCTGTTGAGGGATTTTCCCTACCGAAACATTCAGATGATTATGAGAGATCGAGAAGCTACCATAGTAAATGACATAGCAAAAAATATACCCACTATCAGTGTAGCCTTGGAGAATCAACAAGCAGAACACCAAGCTACCATGGTTGAAATGGAGGGTAAGATTGCTGACCAATATGTTACTATTTTTATTGATCTGGGTGCTTCTTTGAGTTACATTAGTCCAAACATTGTAGAAAAATGCAATCTTAAACCTGAAAAATTTTAGCAGTCTTGGTTGGTCCAGCTAGCCACTGGAACTAAGAGAAAGGTAACACATAAATTACCCCAAACAACAATTACATTAAATGATTTTCAAACAAAAATAAATCTAAACATTCTGCCATTAGCGTCATATGACTTGATGATAGGAATGGACTGGATGGAAAAGAAAAAGGCCGTGATGAATTGTTGGGATAAGACCCTGTATTGTGTATATGAAGAGGGGAGACCTTTTATTCTCAAGGGAAAACCAAAACCTATCTCTGTAAGATAGATATCAGCACTGCAACTAAAAAGAACAGCTAGGAAAGGATATCAAGTATATGCAGTGCATGTAGAAGAGACAGATCAAAAGCCTAAAGAAAATCTACTAGATACTTTGCCAGTAGTGAGAGATTTTAAGGAAGTCTTTCCAGACGAGATTCCCCATCTCCCACCCAAAAGAGAGATTGATTTTACCATCGATTTGGTGCCGGGAGTAACACCTGTTTCCCGAGCCCCTTAGCGAATGAGTCCCCATGAACTCATGGAATTGAAAATGCAACTGCAAGAATTGTTAGATAAAGGTTATATCAGACCGAGTATGTCTCCTTGGGGAGCACCAGTGTTGTTCGTGAAAAATAAGGATGGAACCTTTAGAATGTGCATTGACTATCGTCAGCTAAATAAATTTACAATAAAAAACAGATACCCTTTACCTAGAATAGATGATCTTTTTGATCAGGTAAGAGGAGCTTCAGTATTTTCGAAGATTCACTTAAGGACTGGTTATCACCAACTCAGAATTAAAGAAGAAGACATCAGCAAAATAGTGTTTCGAACCAGGTATGGTCACTACGAATTTGTAGTCCTACCTTTTGGTTTGACAAATGCCCCTGCCACCTTTATGTGCTTAATGAACAGTGTGTTAAATAAGTACTTGGATAAGTTCGTGCTTGTGTTCATAGATGATATTTTAGTTTATTCAAAAAGCAAGGAGGAACACAAAGAGCACCTGAGGATAGTGTTGCAAACTCTGAAATAAAACCAGTTATATGCCAATTTCAGCAAATGTGAATTCTGTAAGGACAAGATCCAATACTTGGGTCATATTATTTTTGAACAAGGGTTGGTTGTTGACCCTGAAAAGATAAAGGCTATTAAAGAAGGGCCTGTGCCAACAGATGTTTCAGCAGTGAGATCATTCATGGGGATTTCAGGTTATTATCGTAGATTTGTGTAGAGATTTTCTGCCATAGCATACCCCATAACCTCACTACAAAGGAAGGGTGTCAAATTTGAGTGGACTGAAAAGTGCCAAAACAGTTTTGAACTATTAAAATTAAAACTCACCACAGCCCCTATATTGAAAATTGCAGATCCTGATAAAGAATTTGTTGTATGTACAGATGCTTGTAGAGAGGGGTTGGGAGGAGTCCTTTTGCAGGAAAATTTTGTTATTGCATATGAGTCTAGGAAACTTAAGACACATGAACAGAACTACAGTGCATATGATTTGGATTTGGCTACTGTTATTCATGCCTTGAAGATGTGGCGACACTATCTTCTTGGAAAAAAATTTACCTTGATGACTGATCATATTAGTCTTAAATATTTCTTTTCCCAAACTGAATTGAATGCTAGACAGGCCAGATGGCTGTCTTTTCTGAATGAATTTGATATGGACATAAAACATATCAGAGGGAAAGAAAATAAAATTGCTGATGCCCTTGAGCAGAAATTCTTGTCAAAATATAAACAGCATTGGAAGTAGTGCCCAGTTTGATTTAGAAGATTTAGTGAAAAAGGTAGTAGACTAGGATCCAAGTTATGAAACACTACAGGTGAAACTACTAAAGAAGGAGATGATTGATTACACTCAAAACCAAAAAGGGCTGATCTGTTATAAAAGAAGATTATATATCCCCAATATGGAGTCCTTGAAAAGAGAGATTCTAGATGAATATCACAAACAGCCGTATGTAGGGCATCCTGGATATCAGAAAATGTTAACAGCTTTGAAAAATAAGTTGTTTTTCCCAGGAATGAAAAGAGATGTAGCAGAATATTTAGCTAGGTGAATGGAGTGTCAACTAGTTAAAGTTGAGCATCAACATCTTACTGGACTTTTAAACCCTTTGCCGATTGCAGAATGTATGTGATGGATAGGCCATCAAAATGGGAAGACTACTCGCATTTAGATAAATTTTCTTATAATAACAGCTATCAAGCCTCTATTAAAATGAGTCCGTTTGAGGCACTCTACGGAAGGAAATGTTGTACTCCTTTGAGTTGGAGCCAACCTGAGGACAAGCTGATGTTGGGACCAGATGCCTTACAAGAGATGGAAAGAATTGTTAAACAAATACCAAGAAACATCAAGATAGCACAAGATCGCCAGAAAAACTATGTTGATAAGAAGAGGGTACATCGAGAATTTAAAGTGGGGGAACATGTGTATCTGCGTATTAAACCCTAAAAGAGCACACTGTATGCTGGAAGTTGTGCAAAACTGGCCCCTAGATATTGTGGTCCTTTTGAAGTGTTAGAAAGGGTGGGACCAGTGGCTTACAAGCTGGCCTTACCACCCCATATTAAAGTTCATGATGTGTTTCATGTTTCGTTATTAAAAAGATATATACATGATGCTTCTCACATTGTTGATTGGAATGTGGTACAGGTGGAACCATAAGGGGAATTCCTTCCAGAACCGCTTCAAATATTGGAGCGGGAAGAAATTGAATTGAGAAATAGGATGGTAGCGAGAGTAAAGGTGCAGTGGAAGCACAACAAGTGGATTCAGATCTATTCATATATGAAGAGTTCTATTGTGTAACACCCCTAGTTTATGTTTTTCTTTCAAAGCTAGACATTTGAACTTTAATCCTGAGGGGAGTGGACCCCAAATGGACAAGTATTTTGTGGATGTAATTAAATATTTGATTTGAAAATTAAACAAAATAATGCTGTGCAGATTGAACAAATGAGAATTGTGAGATCACTTGCTAAATCCATGAGGATGGATAGAGGCAAATATTTCCCCAAAAATCTTTCAAAAATCCTTGAAAGAATTTATTCCCAAATTAGATTTTGAGGAAGATCTAGTTTCCCCAATGATGTGGAGAGTAGTTGGGAAGAGGTAAAAAACTGGGAAAAGAATAAAGCAACTTTAAAAATCCCTAGGCAAACAGGAAGAAAAGCATCCTGATATTCTGGACGCAGAATTAGAAACAGGCTTTGGGGAGAAAAAGCTTAAATAAGCTATTCCTGAACAAATTAGAGGTTGGTATGTTCTAGGAAGTGATCTCAGGTCGAGGGTGAGTTCTGGAGATAGAGGGACTCTATGGTTAGGAGGACTAGTTAATTACCTAAGTGGTATGCTCACAGTAATTATGAACAATTGAAAATTTAATTGTGATGTGACAGACTGTAGTTACCTATGTATATTTTGTTTTCTGAATTATGATAGTGTTCCATACATTTACAGAGTTACGGCAGGATTAAACCCTCTCAGTTCTGCATGGTTGTAGGAACTAGAAAAATGAGGAAAAATCATCCAGAAGCTCTAAAAAAGTCTTTGGTTTAAATCTGGAGATTTATAGTACCTCATAATTCATGATTTTGTAACTTTAATCTGCTTCTGTTAACAATAGAATTAAAACAGTGGACACTAGAGATTATTGAACTATATGGGTAGTAAGAAATGTATTAAATTTACTGAGTAAAGTACAGACCTGTAGACTTCCCAAAATAGCAATACATGGCTATCTATAAGCTGTATGCTACAGTAAGGACAGATTTGAAAGAGCATAGATTTTAGTGCTTCATACAATTCCAGCTAATGAATAGACCTAGCTAACCATGATTATTAAATCTGCAAACAATTGTAGTATGAGAAATATATATATATATATATATATATATATATATATATATATATATATATATATATATATATATATCGAGTGTGTGACTAACATCCTTCATAAAGGAATGGTTCAAACAAAACAATTATTGTAAAATAAGACGAGCATGTGAAAATTCTACATATTGCATGCAACTATAAAAGCTATGAAAGTTAACACATATTTCACTTGGCAGATCTATATAAATTACTAGTCAAGAGTGTTGGCTTAACCAATATAGGTACTGAAACTATTGTACTAGGAAACAAAGGTACAAGGGTATAGTTGCAGAAATATTATGAACAATATAAACGACTATTACTATGATATCTCAAACTCAGGAGTATACATAGAGTCCATTGCTGTGTTATATAATGTACGTGAATTTATAGACTCTGTAGGCATGGAAATTTCTCAGGCACTGAAATATTTAGACTTGAAAACTCAAACAACAAATAGAAGTTTACATGTATTATGCTAGTATAATACAGAGTAACAGAAGAAAATAAAATAAGACTAGCGAGCTTATAAATTCCTCCAGTCCAACTTATGCAGATAGATTTCTGGGAGAAATAATTCCTATGAGTATTTATACAAAAATGATAAACGGAGACCCATAGATAATATCATTAATGGGGCATGAGTAATAGAGGAAAATTGTAAATAGATCAATATATACATATCAGTTTTCGAACCCCGTATGGGATCCGACCTTCAAGGGTTAATAGTAAGAATATCAAAAATTAATAATCCCGATAATGTCAACACTAATGCAAAACTATTAACAGTCCTATTGTTTGGCGTAAAGAATTTCTACAATAACAACTTCTGTGACAACAGAAGAACATTCAAATTTTTCTGAGAAAAGTTTGGGATAATAATAATTCAAGAGCCTGGTCATACGCCGAGTTAGGAGGTGTCGATACCGACCTAAAATCCCAAAATAAAACCCAAGTCAAGTCGCAGAAATTTCAACTCCACCCACTAACACTGAATAAAAACCCTTGACGCTATTCAAACTTACCTACAACCAGACGAGAGAAATATGATATATCATTATAATAAAAAGATAGGAGAACACTTTGAACATAAATTATGCAAAGGGAACATAAAACAATTCCGTTTACCTTGGGAACAGAAGATGTTCTCATCAATGTGACCTGTGTGAAGAACACAGGGTATTGTCAAAAAATTTCACCAAAACGAAAACAAAAAATCCAGAATAATATTGTTCCAATAATATGATGGCTTACCAAGGAGAAATTGTCCGCTACAAAACCAGATAATTCGGTGAATGGAGCAGACGACTTTCGCCAAGTCCCTAAGGATGAAAAGGAGTAAATCCTAACAATAGACGAGGGGATAATAGTGTTAAATATCGACATCAGAAATGAAGCAGGAAATTGTTATGAGAGGTTGTGCAATCAAACAAAAGAAATAAAATACAACGCCAAGAAATCTCGACAGTAAACGTGACCATAGAAAAACATGGTGTAAATTAAAACTCAAGACACGCACAGAAACCTGAATGTATTAACGTACATATCAATAAAAAAATCCTCACATATTGAAATAGCGTTATGCTCATATGATCATACCTATCTGATGAGGCGATGAGAGATGAATACGTTCATGAAGCCTGGAATAGATAACATCTCGCTTCGCCAACATGCAATCTACAAAGATATGGAATCTGAAATTCATATGGTGCAAATCTGAAATCCTGAGGAAATGCATCAGAAAATTTCAGAGCTTGGTTCACAATATTTTTGGAGATATGATCTGTGGAAGGTAGTGCTTTTTCAGGCTCCTGAATTTCATCTCAAAGAGGTGATCGTGGGAAAATTTCAATAGCTCTCTCTCTGGGCATCGGATTAGAGTGCCATAAAAAGTGGTCACAAGTAAACGGACATTAGTTTATTTTCTATCAATTTTAGAGACAAAGGACGAAACAATGACACCTGGCAAGTTGTACAAGTTCGCTCTACTGAACTAGTCCATAATTAGGTCATTGTGAGAGATTGAACACAACCTTGTCTTGGAGAATCCAAATCAGGTCAGACCTGTGGAATTAAAAAGAGAATTCATAGGGCTACTTTGGTGTTTAAATTTAGATATTGAAGTGCTGCAATCACAGAGATAATCAAATTTCAATATCAAGCTCCTCAAAAGCAAGTAAAAGGTGTTTATTTGTTTTTTGGAATTGCATAAATCTTGTTTGAAAAATGAGTTTGAAGTGATTCCAAGGGCCTATTGAGCATATATTTTAGTATTGGGTTCTGATATGCCTCCTAAAAATAATTAAACACCCATTATACCCTCAGAAATCTATACTATGACGCATGAAGAGGAAGAATTGCAGTATGAGATATCAAAATTACGGTACCAAGTGCAACAAATTTCGATCTTACGAAGAGCAACCGATGATGACATAGATGGTTTAAAAGCAGAAATGGAGGCTAAATTGGATGGTTTGAAGAATAAAATAATAGCTAATATGGATGATAAATTAGTGGAATATGACATTGAGCATCAACAACAAGTTCTCCAACTCTCAAAGAATAACCTAACTTTGGTGCAGAATCTAATGAAACAACAAGAATATCAACATCACATCAAAAGAAGTTCTGAAGCAGTCACAGAAATAATAACTCGACAAGTACGATCAATTTCAGAGTATCTCAGCAACTGGAAGAACTTTCCTGTAGAAGATTCCACATGGGAGGATGAGAATTTTATACAAAAGCATCAAGAAATAATCAAGCATTGAGGACAACACTTGTTTGAAGGAGAGGGGCATGTTAAGTCCCTATATTAATAGTGTAGTCCCTTATTATGTTAGTGTGGCCCCCCCTTATTGTTATTGTTGTACCCTTGTAACCCCCATATTGTTATTATTGTGCCCTTACATTATTAATGTTAGGTCGGCTAGGATTACATTGTGGCCCACTAGGATTATATTGTGGCCCCATGGACTCCTATATATAGAAGGAGGTTTTGTTCATTTGTATCATCCAAGAATTGTTCATTTATGTAATGTATTGGAGGTTGCCCCCTCAAAGTGGCTTATTTCTAAGGCGTTGATATCTCTTTTCTTCTATTTTTTGAGTTGATTACACAACATGACGAAATTGGAAGTAGAATTGAACAATTGTGGCAAGTATAAGCACAATACTAAACTAAAAATAGAGAAAAAAAAAATTGTCTAGGGGAAAGGAAGAGATGTTACATATTGCATCTTCTGAGTGGGGAAGTCATCTAAATCATTGGCAGGAGTGCAATAGTTGTTTTGAGCTTCAAATTATTATCTTGGCATGAGGCCAAAGTGTGCATCACCTCATTTTCATAGTATACTTCAGAAATTGTGTCATTTTTGCAGTGCTGCATTGTTGTAGCAGGATTTCTACCCTAGTTTGGTGCTTATTTCCTTGAAGAAGGGCCATCCCTTCTTTCGGAAAGTCTGTATTTCATCCCTCTTCTGTAATTTTTTATACTTTAGCTCATCTACTTAGAGTTTTAGTGATTCTTCATTTTCTAGATCCATATTTTGCAGATCTGATACTTGTATTTGTTCTTTCATGAAATCCCCTTGCCGGGTGATCTATTTAATGTATAAAAGGAGCTGAATCTCCATTTTTATTCATGCTCTATTATAATAAAATTCAGATCTGATGTTTCAGACATATTTTGTCTAATGTATTGAGAAATCACACAATGTATGCTTCATCCATTTTCTGCATACTGCAAGTCATGGGAAATCAGTATTTTTAAGCTTATCTTAGAATGGAAGAATTGTTTAACATAGCTACAATGCTTTGTTTGAGCTGAAATTTTGCATGGAAGTTCCAGATAGCCTAAGGTAACATATCCCAGAGCTGTTTCCCTTATTTTTACGCAGATTTTTTAATACATCTATTTTAGGGTCGAAATCATTGTTTTTCCCCACTTTTTGGATCCTAAATTCATATCTAAGTTGCTGTTGTACTTGAAAATGGTTTTTGAGTGTATATAAACACATTTTATGAATTTATAGCTCTCTTCACTTTCATCAGAGCATTTTACTTTGCTTCAGCCCCTCATTGGACCTTTTCTTGAAGATAACTAGGTGCGGGAGATCTGTTTAACCCACCTAGTCTTATTTTTTTCATCTCAAATATTGGTTATAGTTTGCATATTGTCTGATATAAAGGATCCATGAGTTATTTTCCTGTTCCAAACCATATTTTTCTGAAAATGCATTTTTCAGTGCATGATTAATGAGTTGTTCCTAAATAGGGATATTACAGTGGTATTAGAGCATGATCTCTGGCACAGCTTCTGAGATCAAGCTATCATAGAAGTGAAGAGAAGAAATAGAGATCAGAATTATGGAGAGGATGAGATTACTCTCATCAGTGTTCAGATCTAAGAAGGGCCTCTCCAAAGAGGTAAATTAGAAGAGAGAAAGAAGATGCATCAAGACTCCTAGAGGTTTTCGAGAAGAAATAAGCTGTACTAAAATCTGCATGAGGATTCAAGAAGAAGAAGGAAGCCCCAGCACTTCCTATCAGCAAAGTAGAAGACTGGAGAGTCCTAGATCTCCTCATAGATCCACTATGCCCACTTTCTTTGAAGAAGGTGAGAGGTATAGCAATGAAGAAGAGAGATGCAAAGAAACTCCTAATGATTTTCAATATGAAGATGAAGAACTGTACACTTCCTGTCATCATAAAGTATGGAGAATGACTGAAGAAGAGATCTCATTGCTTCTTTTTCAAACATTGAAGATTATTGAAGAAAATATCAGAGAGTTTGATGAGGAGAGGAAAAATATGAACTACAAAGAGGCATCTCCCAAGGAAACAAGGAGAATGTTAATCTTGTCACTTTGGCCAAGAGATCTCCATTTTCACCATCTGCTGCTAAGGTGCTTGCATCTAGAGAAGAGGCACTTGCATCTTTGCAAGCTAGTATTGAGCTCTCAACATATGGAGTCCCATGCATGAACCAGGAGATGAATGAGGAGGAGAAGGAAGATACCAGCGCTGGTATGCTTGAAGAAAGGAGACCATCATTCTTTCCAGTAGTTGGAGGCATCATTGATGCGGGTGGAGGAACTCTTGTGTTCTGTCAAGAGGTTCCCACATATCAGTTGATTCAAGGTATGCATGAAATTTCAGCACATATTGTTTCAAGATTAATTCATAGCCAAGGATTAAATCAAAATGCTGATTTGAAGCAAAGACATGTCACAGCGCAGAGGACCCTTGATATAATCAAGGAGGAGTTTGGAAACTATCCCGTGCATCATTGTTGAAAGTCCATCCCTTCTTCCGGAAATTCTGTATTTCAGCCCTCTTCTGTAATTTTGTATATTTCAGCTCATCTACTCATATTTTTAGTGATTCTGGGTTTTCCAGATCCATATTCTGTAGATCTGATACTTGTATTTGTTCTTTCATGAAATCCCCTTATCGAGTGATCTATTTGATGTATAAAAGGAGTTGAATCTCCATTTTTCTTCATGCTATATTATAATAAAATTCATATCTTATGTTTCAGACATATTTTGTCTAATGTCTTCAGAAATCATGCAATGTATGCTTCAGCCATTTTCTGCATACTCCAAGTCATGGGAAATCAACATTTTTAAGCTTATCCAGGAATGGAGGAACTGTTTAACATAGCTAGAATGATTTGTTTGAGCTGAAAATTTGCATGGAAGTTCCACATAGCTTTCGATAACATATCCCAGAGCCGTTTCCCTTATTTTTATGCATATTTCTGAATTCATCTATTTTAGGGTCGAAATCACTGATTTTCCCCAATTTTTGGATCCTAAATTTAGATCTAAGTTGCTGCTGTACTTGAAATTAGTTTCTAAGTGTCTATCAGCACATTTTATGCATTGATATATCTCTTCACTTTCAGCGGAGCGTTTTACTTTGCTGCAGCCCCTCATTGGACCTTTTCTTGAAGATAACTAGGTGCGGGAGATCTGTTTAACCCACCTAGTCTTATTTGTTTCAACTCAAATCTTGGATTTAGTTTTTATATTGTCTAATACAAAGGATCCAAGAGTTATTTTCCTGTTCCAAAGCATATTTTTCTGAAAATTCGTTTTTTAGTGCATGATTCATGAGATGTTCCTAAATAGGGATATTACATCTCTATACTTGGATTGGAAGTCTTATTGATGAAAAAATTCCAGAAAATTTTATTGATTTCCTTCATGGTAATTCCCTTGTTTACATGAGATAATTTTCAAACCCAACACAAAAAAATGTTTGGACTTAGGGTTCAAATTGAGTTAACCACTTAAACATTCCCCTGTAGCTTCATAATTTATGTAATAGATATATTGAAAGCTTTCATGTTACTCATATCAGATTCATACTAGAGGAGGATGCATTGGTTTGATCTCATGATAATCATCGGGTTTATTTTCCAAAATTTGGATATTTTATACCCATTTTTATGAGATTGCGGGATATTCATGAGGACTAGTGGACACTTTTATAAAAAATCAATGGCCCTTCCAAAACAACTATGTGGAGCTCTTATCACTATATTTTTTTCTTATGTTTGTAATTAATAAAGAAGAAGACCACTTACTTGTCTTTGGAGACTCCCTGTTGGTTATAAATTGGGTCAAAGGATCTTACATATGCCACAATATGATGTTATTACCTTTATTGGAAGGCATTTATGGGTGAAAATATTTTTTCTTCATTTTTCAGTGCTTCATGTTTATAGGGAACTCAACAATAAAGTGAATGGTCTCTCTAAAGAAGGATTTCTATTGCATTTTGGGACTTGGATGATCAAAGAATGAAAAAATGATAAACTCTATGAATTTTTATCATAGACCTTTAATAGAAAAAGCTTCTTTCTTTTGGTTCACTACATCAACATGTTGTGAGAATTTTTACTATTTTCATGCATTTGTACTTATGCCATTTGGACATTAATTTTTTTTGTATTGTTTACATATTTTTGTTTTCATCTGTTGGAGGTCAATATATATAACATCCCCTTGAAAATTTATAGTGGTTCCATACACTTACATACAAGTTGGTCATGTAAATATAGAATGTATTTTGGTCAGTTTCAGGTGGTTCCATAAACTAATATACATGTTGGTCATGTAAATGCATAATGTTTGTAATTTTATACATTAAATAAAGTTATTCATTTTTCTAAGGAAGAAAAGGGTTAGAAATTTTCTATATTAATGGAGGATGAGTAAAAACAAAATTGTAATATCGACTTGTAGGAGCCAATTAGAAAACTCCATATTCATGTACTATAAAATATATGTTGTACTTGTAAATTAGAAATATAAATGATCTTAAAGGATCCTTGGAGTTAAACTGAGTGGAAATCTTGAGTTGCTTGTATTTAACAATTGAATATACTCTTGAATGAGGAGTGCTTTGATATGTAAAATTGATTGAGGTGTTTCTTGAAAAGTACAATTATGGAAAATATCTAGTTTATTATATGCATATATAGTTAGTTCTATAAACTAAATTTGGAATTTTGTCCTTGTTGGAGCACATACTTAACTTAAAATTACATCTGTACTTATTTTGACCAAGATTCTATGAATCTATTAAGAGAACAAATCAATTTTTCTTTTAAAAATACCGAAGCACTCCCCTTCGCAACAATTATGAAATTTCTTAAATTTTAAATCTATGTCTCTCTTAATAGAATAATTTTTCTTAACCCGACTTAATATTCCATATTGGCCATTACAATTCCAATAATTCAAGAGTATATATATCTATAATATACATATAGACACCACATACAAATTATATACATTCATAATACAAAGTGTGTATTCCACATGAGCTTTCAATAAATAATATAGAGAAAACAACAGACACATTCTCTATGTAAACATAAAATTCTCTAGGAAACTCTTTTATTAACATAACATTGTAAGAAATACAATATGCATTCTTTTTTCGATCTAGTATTTATATGTTGAAATCACACAAGCAGTGCGGAGTAAGCAAATGCTAAGATATAACACTAAGATCCAAAAAAAACATTAACATATAACTTACCCATGGTGGATATATCCCTAAGAATAAAATATCCAAGATTAAAAACTTAAGATTTTGATGAGGGTTGGATATACTATAAATCCAATTCCTAATACGAGATCCATACTATATATGGAATTTTTATAGAACATAAATTTAATTTATCATGGCTAAACAGAAGTAGTGACTATTCTCGAATCTAAATTTGCATTTTATTTTTGAAATAAATCATTCAAAACATATATTTTATGCTATCTCCATAGAACCTAGAAATTTCTTGTTTAATTATTACAAATATTTTGAGCCTACATGTTTTTAAATGATTACCTCAATATATTTAATTTTTTTTACCTAATTTCTTATGTGAACTAAAAATGAAAGATCATACATTTATAGCTATATGTATTAAGAATGTTTAAATGAATAAAGGTTAATAATATTTCTATATATAGAAATGTGAAATTTATGTATAATATAAATAATATTATACAGAATTAGCATAGATCCATAAATTTGCAAACCTTTTTTAAAATTTTGCACTCAAAATAATTTTGCACCAAAAAGTATGTGATCCTTCTAAATGCTTAATAAAACTAAAGTTAAAATGCACTTATGTTAGTTTTTAAAAGAGAATAAAAAACATAATTAATACAATGTTTAAATTTCATGTAATTAATAAAAATAAAAATCATTTAGTTTTATATTTTAATTAAAAATATAATTTTAATACCAATTATGTATATATATATATTTTAAAAATAATATATTTGGATTGTATTAGTATATTTTTCTGAAATCTATCCAAAAATATAATTAATAATTGATAATAAAATGGTATAAAAGTTATTTTAAAAGAAAAAAAATATAAAATAAAAAACAAAAATAGGATTTTTGTCCCATGTTAATGTTCTCTCGTAAACTAAACTAAACCATAGTAATATGGAAACTTTTGGACATATATTTCACAACTAAAGAGAATCTTTTTTAAATTCTTTGATAATAGCATCTTGGTTATAGGCCTTATTTAGAATAGGAATTAAGTTGTTTTCCCCTGCATTAGACACCAAGGACCTTATCCATCTTAGAGAGGATGTCCTAATTAGGAATACCTTGACCACTCTCATACTCATGAATTACTTGGGTTCTTTCATTGATACACTTCCCGAGCTCCACCTGGCTCACCTTCTGATTAACCTGCTGAATAGACCGCCGAACCTTTGCCAACATTTACTTCAAGGTTGTTGCCTTAGTCCCCTCATCTATTTTGCGTGTATTCATCACGGGTTCATTCTTTTTGTTGCTTCCCCCCTCCAATTCATTTATCATCTCAACATCTTCCCTGTTATTTTTGCAGTGTTAACCCCTTTGGCATTACGCGTTTCACTCACCTTTTGAGGATGATTAGTGATAAAAATAGGCTCTCAATCCCAAGTTATATTCTCACTTGGTCGGCTTGGCATCGTTCCTTCTCTTCAATCACTCACACATTATTTCTCCTCTCTGACCAATAAAGTACACAATCATAAATATGATACCTTAGATGGCACCCACATAAATGATAGCTTCGTCGATGAACACACAAAACAAAATAGAAACTATCCTTGGCTCTGGAACAAACAACAACCCTCAGACTGTAAATATCCTCTACCCTTGAACAACAAGAACATGTGAAAGATTGATACGAAAAAATGGAATCACGGGAATTCTCTCTATTTAAATAGTGGGTTCATGAGTCTAATTAAAACATTAATTTCTTCCCTGGATATATAATCCTTTTCAAATCGTCTCTAAAATCCCCCTATTATTATCTTGACCCACGCCATAAACAATGGTCACATTTATATGATTTTTATTCATGTTTCACGAATATTTTAGATACCATACATACTTCATGAGAAATTTCCTTAGGCCTAATTTAGGGCACACACCTCTAATATTTACCGTATATCCTGCCATTCACTGTTCAGGGATTCCTAGGCCTACCAAGGTACAAAAAATCCATCTTACCGCAATCTCACCTTCACTAGTCTAGGGATTCCTAGCCCTTGCGTTCTTTTCTTGAGATCACATCACTTAGTTTCGAAAACCATATAATAATCTAGCTCAACCAAGTAAAAGAGAACCCCACCACACCTTGGTTATCTGAAAATGGAAAGGCAAGGACGAAAATCACAATCACACTTGGAAAAACCCATGCCAATGACAACAAGATAACCAAATACCCACATTCATGTACAACGAATGCCAAATATGGCAAGGAAATAACACATGAAAATCGATTCCTGAAATTAATCTCCTTATATCCACTTGATCCTACTCTTCCTTGCTTGATTATGCTTCCCTTTTCCTTCTTTGTCCTTCCTCTACTTTTCTTGATCCAATGCTAGAGTGGTCCAAGAATACTCTAAGTTTTCAAGAGTATGTGAGAGTAGAGAGAATAGAGAGAGAGGGAGAGCACAAAACTGGACTGAGAAAAGCTATGAACTAATGCTCAAAAGAATTTTTATTAATGAGGCCTCTAATTTCATCAAATTTCCATTATTTGCCTTCATTTTCCTCCTCAAATGCAATATGCGACCTTTCAACTTCCTTTTCTCCTAATTTCATTTATTTTCATTAATAAAATTCCAATTAATGCCTCTTTCCTTTCCAATTCATTTTTCATTTATTTTATCCATAATAAACCAATTGAACACCCACACTAGGATGTGTTTCCCAACATTAGCTTGGAATACGTGTCCCATGACCATGGTTTTATCTTTCCTTTATTAACTTTATTACATGAGTTTTTTAACCCGATATTATTACAGACCCATCCATCTTAGGGGAACATTGTGCTTGGAGTTTAATGACACATACAACCAACAAAACCGCTGAAAATCCAAACCATACTACTTATGGATCTTTATAACTCAAATTGATGCAGTATTTAAAATGAAAAACGTGTTAAAAAAACCAACATGAAACCCATACCACTTATTCGATCTTTATAACACTATTCATGGAATTATTTTCTTACATACACATATATACATATACCAAAATTTATTTTCCTCAATCGAAAAACAAGGAAGGATGCATAGCCCGCATCTCATCATCCGTCTCCCACGTAGCTTCATCTGGCCGAAAGGGCTTCCACTCCACTTTAATGTACTCGATTTCTCTATTTTGGAGCATGAACATATTTCTCTACAAAATAATTCTAGGTTTCAACTATAATTATCCTTTCGGTTCCACCTATAATACGTTACAATAAATAACATGAAGACCATCCTTTACATGTCTTTTAAGAAATGACACATGGAATACATTATGGATTTGATTGTCAGAGGTAGTGTAATTTTGTAGGTCACTAGTCCAATCCTCTCAAGGATGTTGAAAGTCTTGCGATATCGAGGTGCCACCTTCACACATGACCCAATGCTCAAGAATCTTTCTAGGCTTAATGCACAAGCACGCATGTTGTAATATCCCAAATGGGATATTTTATGAATTTTTCTAGAAATTAACTCAACCAAAATTTCTCCATTAAATTATCATGCATTTAATAGAATATTTTCATGTAAAATAAAACATACAAGTACATGCAAATCCATAACACCATAATGGAGGAAATAAATCAACATTATTATAATATAATTGGGTTTACATGTTGAAATGACAAATAACTGATATAAATAAAATAGAATGGGCTTTAAGGATGTGCTACAACACTGCGCTGGCCTCCCAAAACTGAATTGTTGCACTCTCCCTCTGGAAACAACTACCATTGAATCAACTGGAAATCAATGAACCTTCAATTGAGGATTTGAATGATCCTCACTCCAATATCCCTAAATCTCTGTGAAACTTCTGGATGAAGTCTCCTCAAAGAGAGTTGGGTTTTCATCCGACACTCACAAATCACTCGAGGGTTTCTGTCCTGGGGATACCAATAGAGTAGAGAACCAAGCTCTCAAACCTCTCACAGAAAAAAATGATCTAAACCAAGATATCCCAAAATGACCTTTGCTTCTCCTTTTATAGATCTAAATGATAGATCTACAAACCTCTATAAGCATCTTATTTTATTATTTTATTATTATTCTAGAAGATCCCCCACTGACTCTATCAAAGTGAATTTAATTTAATTATATTTCACTTATGTCACTTTTGGCCCCTTTTCCTCTAAATAATAATTTTCCTTTAATTAAATGACTAATTAAAGTCATTTTTAATTAAGGAAAATAGTATATCTCCCATGGTACTATCTTTGGCCACTATAAGTCACTTCTCAGCATCTCATCGTGAATATCTCCTCATTTTGGTTCCAACGAACTATTATGCTAAGGTTTTCTATCACGTATTGCTCTCGTAATGCCACCTTGAGAATAACTAATTGAGTTAAGCCCAAAAATAACTCAGTTTTCTAAAATTTGTTGAAATGTGCCATAATGAAAGAAAAACTGTGTAGATGATGGATTATATGAAGCGAATGCCATCGATCCTTATAGAAACTCCTCAAAACTCCTCCAAAAATCCTTTGGGCCTGGTGATGAGACCAACCTATATCTATGACATGTCTAATCCCAACTCCAAAAGATCATCCTAACCCTCTCATAGGCTCAAATCTTGGATTTAGTTTGTATATTGTCTGATATAAAGGATCCAAGAGTTATTTTCCTATTCCAAAGCATATTTTTCTGAAAATGTGTTTTTCAGTGCATGATTCATGAGCTGTTCCTAAATAGGGATATTACAGTGGTTTAAGAGCATGATCTCTGGCACAGCCTGTGAGATCAAGCTATCATAGAAGTGAAGAGAAGAAACAAAGATAAGAATGATGGAGAGGATGAGATTACTCTCATTAGTGTTCAGATCTAAGAAGGGCCTCTCCAAAGAGGTAAATCAGAAGAGAGAAAGAAGAAGCACCGAGACTCCTAGAGGGTTTCGAGAAGAAATAATTTGTAGCAAAATCTGCATGAGGTTTCAAGAAGAAGAAGGAAGCCCCGACACTTCCTATTAGCAAAGTATAATACCGGAGAGTCCTAGATCTCCTCATAGATCCACTATGCCCACTTTCTTTGAAGAAGGTGAGAGGTATAACAATGAAGAAGAGAGATGCAAAGAAACTCCTAAAGGGTTTCAAGATGAAGATGAAGAACTACACACTTCGTGTCATCACAAAGCAGGGAGAATGACTGAAGAAGAGATCTGATTGCTTCTTTTTCAAACATTGAAGAGTATTGAAGGAAATTTCATGGAGTTTTATGAGGAGCGGAAAAAGATGAACTACATAGAGGCATCTCCCAAGGAAACAAAGGAGAATGTCAATCTTGTCACTTTGGGCAAGAGATCTCCATTTTCACCATCTGCTACTAAGGTTCTTGCAACTAGAGATGAGGCACTTGCATCTTTGCAAGGTAGTCTTGAGCTCTCAACATATGGAGTCCCATGCATGAACCAGGAGATGCATGAGGAGGAGAAGGAAGATACCAGCGCTGTTATGCTTAAAGAAAGGAGACCATCATTCTTGCTAGTAGTTGGAAGCATCATTGATCCGGGTGGAGGAACTCTTGTGTTCTGTCAAGAGGTTCCCACATATCAGTTGATTCAAGGTATGCATGAAATATCATGGTTGCCTATATAGTCATTATGATTTAAATTTATTTTAATTTTTTATGTCTATGATGAATTTTTCTAATATAAAAAATTGAATTGAATTTATTTATTATTTTTAATTTTTTATTATTTTTAATTGAAATATAATTATGTGTTCCATTACAAAATCTCTCATATATTGGGCTTTGCAAGGCCTCTAGCATTAGAGGAACATATAGTTGGCATAAATAAAAAAAGTAACAAAATCTATAATTCATAGAAATAATAATAAAAATAATAAGTCCATTCATTTCAATTTATTATATTGATTTTTTTTTTTATTAATAAAATTACAAGCAATTTCTAGAGGATAAAACAAAATATGCATATCACTTTTAAAAATAAATAAATAATGATAGTTCATATTTGTAACCATAAATTTCATAGCTTAATGTTTAAATTTAGTTGATAACAATTTAAAAGCTTAATATTTATAATAAACCAATTTTAACCCATATATATGTTATGTATATTACATTAAAAATTTAAATATTAGAAATGTTTTTTATATATGTATGTAGTTATTTTTAAAAATATTTTTATCTATAGAGATGTGAAAAAGTTTCCAGCCTAGATCCATCTTAACTCTCCATTCACAAAGGGACTAGAGGGATCTAATCTCTTTTAAAGTGAAAGGATATTTGATCTCTCTCGAAGCTTGTTAGATCTGAGATAAAATAAATCTAACTGATATTTAATATTAATATTATATTTATACTATTAGTATAAAATGCTTAAGATTAATTAAACGTCTTGATTGTCCTTAAATTATTCATTTGATATTCGCGATCCCTTTTCCTTCATGCATGAAGTGGGTTGGTCTACAACTATTTCAATCATTTATAATGGTTTTCACCCTATCTTTCCATGATTAAAAGTCAAATGTAATAACAATTGATTTGAATTTACTATAAAATGGTTGTAAGGATAGAAACTTTGAAAAGAGTTCTAGTTGTTCTCTTCTCTTCTCTTGTTTTATGTGAGTGCTCAATAAAAAAAAATTGGGATATTTTTGGCATTACCAGACACTCATATCTCCCTTATTGAAAATTCTATGTCTGGATCCTAGATGGGAGCTTTGGCTTGTTGGATTAATGGTTTCTTTGATCAGGATCATCAGCTCACTATGTTCTTCCATGGTTATGTTGGGAAAGAAAGTTATTTACAAATATTTTGGTGCTTGTATTTTAAGGACTTACATTTATTTCCTAAAGTTTTAATAGATAAAGTCAGTTGGAGGTTATTAAAACATCACTCTCTATGGACTAGATTTGTTTACCAAATAAATTGAAAACCAATGTTTCTGTAATTTGGAAAGTTTTTTTCTCCTCTTTATATTTGATAGATTCAGGCTTAGCATGGAAAGTGGGCAGCATATCACATTTAAATTTTGGTCTCGATCCTTCAATTGGAAGTCTTATTGATGACAAACTTCCAGAACAATTGAGTTATTTCCTTCATGGTAATGGCCTTATTTAGTTGAGCCAATTTTCAAACCTAACACAAACAAATATTTGGACTTAGGGTTGGGAATTGGTTAACCATTTAAATATTCCCCTGTAGCTTCATAATTTATGAAATAGATATATTGAAATATTACATGCTTCTCATATCATATCTGTATGATAGGAGGATAAGTTGGCTTGGTCTTAGGATCCTCATGGGGTTTATTTCCAAAAAATTGGATAGTATTTCCCCATTTCTAAGAGATTGGAGGATATTCATGAGGATTGGTGGACAAATTTATAAAAAATAAATGGCCCTACCAAAATAATACTTTTCATGTGGTGTGCACTAGCTAACAAAATCCATACCTTTGACAACTTATATAGGAAATGTTTTCAAGGTTATAACACACCTGCTCTGTGAAAATAAGATGAAGAATCTGCCAATAATTATTTCTATTGTGTCCATATTTTAAAATATTTTGTAAATATGATTCGAAAAATATCAGAATTGCAAGTATTTGGTTAGGTGAAGAGTTAATGGAGGCATGGTTTCAATGGCTCTCTCTGAGGGAGAAAAAATTGTATCGAGTATTACCTCTTTTAAAAATTTGGGGAGTTTGGCTTGAAAGAAATGGTGCTATCTTCAAATATTGTGTCATGCTTATTTATATTTATGAAACAAATATCTTCACTATTTATGACTTTCTCCTAAAGAAACAAAAGGACAATAATAATAAAATCCTCAATTGGGTAGTCATTGAAAGATCCCTTCCATGGGATTCTTAATGGGGCCTCTTAAGGAAACCCTGTGGGATGTGGTGGAGGATTTGTACTTCATCTTTCAAAGACACATTATTTCTCTCTAAAAATTTTCTTGTGAGGAGGCTCAAACAACTGTGTGGAGCTCTTATCACTAAAATTGTTGCTTATGTTTTCAATAGAGAAAGGAGTGGACCACTTATATGTATTTGGAGACTCCATGTTGGTTATAAATTGGGTCAAAGGATCTTACATATGCCACAACATGACATTATAGCCTTTATTGGAAGACATTTATGGGTGAAAATAATTTTTTTCTCAATTTCCGGTGCTTCATGTTTATGTTAGACACCTAATCCTCGAGATATGATTTGGGTTATGGTGTGTTAGGGTGATTAGTTATTGAAGTTCAAGAAACCTAGACACTGAATCCAAATGTTTCATGATTGTATTTATACATGTACATTTTCATCATTCTTTGAATTAAGTTGAATTCATTTTCCACTAATTTGTGTCTAACATTTGTATCAAAGAGAGTAGTTCATCTACCGTGTATTTCATAATTTAACTAAATTAGATTTGTATTTCATAATAAAATTTCTTTCTTAAATTTTCCATACATATTGAATTTATGAAATTAAATTTTATAACTTAACAAAATTTAATCGCATAAATCAACTAAATTAGAAGGAATTTTTGGAAAATTCTAGGTATATATATAGATTTTATGTTTTCAAGATTTTTTTTATTTTTGGTATGATTCATATGATTCCTTCCTTGTAGTTTCCTTCATCTCTGCTTCCTCTGCAGCGATGATACTAAATTACTTACCAAAGGAAAGGTTATAAAATCTATTTATTTATTTTTAACTGAGAGGAAGATATATCCCTCTAGCTTTTATTGAGTGACCTAGCTACTAAGTTCTTGGCCCTTTGAAGGCTATGTTTCCATGAAACGAGATTTATTTAATTATATTTAGAAAAAATATATTAATGAAGACTTAGAAAAAACACAATAACTTAAATAAATTTCAAGTTTAAAAATTTTCATTATTATTTTGGAAGAGTGCTTATACTCTCATTATTATTTCATTATTTATATATGGGAACCATATTGTAATTATAACTAGAGGAATTATTTCAATAAAATCTCTACTAATAAAAATATTATTGATATTTAAAAAAATTGTAATTTAAGTTAATGGAAGTTGATTAATAAATTTAGTGTTTTTGGATCTTATTGGTTGTTTATAGTACATTAAAAATTTTATTGATAATTTTCTTTTATTTATGCTTTCATCTTGAATTGGATCTATTTCTCAAATACCAAGGATAAGGAATTTAACAAGTTTTAGGATTCAAAGCTTTAGTTGAAAACTAGACATGTAAAGAGATCAGAATATTAGAAATTGATAATTGTAGAGTAGTTCAAAGAATTTTGCAAGTACGATGGAATAAAGAGAAATACCATAGTTATGTATAACCTACATTAGTATAGGGTTGCAAAGTGGAAGAAATGATTCGTCATTAGGGGCTTCCAAGACCATCAAATGGCCAAGAATTACCAATGTTTATTTAGGTAGAGGTATGCAACAACATAGTTGACATCCAAATTAAATGTCCTCATATGATATTAAAGGAAAATACACATGAGGAGGTATTCACTAACCACATATTTGGTTGTGAAATTTATATAAATGTACTAGCAGAGAACAGAGAGAATTTGAATACCTCAATGAGGAAAGGTTTATTGAAAGGTTTATTTCTAGTTATAATGAGACTACAAAGGATTATATGGTATATATTTCAAAATAAAGGAAGAAATAAGAAGTCCCATAAGCCTATTCCAGTGATAAAAGATGATCATGAATTTTGTGGCACTTATCATAGCAAAGAAAAATAACATGATAATTCGTATTAGTAGTTGTAAGATCATAATTATAGTTATGTCAAAATATATTAGAATTTGATGTTTAAGGAAAATTCCAAGCATGTAGAAAGGGTTTAAAAGGGATAAGATGAAGCTCTAATGTATACCCACAAATAAGTAGGTTGTTAATATTTTAAATAAGTTGTTTGGAAATGTGAAGCTTAAGGAATTTGTTCATAATTCCATCCTCATGAGAGAACACTGAGAAATATAGCTTGAATGAGAACTTCCACACATTCAATGTGAACTTGGTACAAATAATTTGAGTTATTTCCAAAATCTATTTTCTTAATTAACTTTAGTAAAAATCAAAAGTGAAATATTTATATTTAGCATTAAGTCTAATTAAGTGTATTCGATACATTTATGAATTAAAACATAGATATCATACTATCGAGGATTGATATTAGTAGCAACAATGCAATAAGGAAAGCATTATTTTTCCTTTATTTATGGTTTCTCTTGAATTGGATGTATTTCCTTAATTGAGGTCCTAATCGATGTTTTTTTGAAAAGGGGGAGTACCCATTGTTTATGAAACAATTTTGTAGTCAAAATTTGTAGTCCTCAAATAGACATTTCTAACAAGGTATTTTACTCAAACATAGACCATATGCCAAATTTACAACCCTGAGAAGTTGATGTACTAACTAACCTCAACATGTCCCATAAACATTTGGCACTTCATCTCATAGGGTTAGGTTTTTGGATGTTTAGGTTTTCCCCTTGTTTCTCAATAATAAAAAAGACCTTTAAGCCTCATTGTAATGAAATTCAAAAGGCATGTAGTTGTCACATATATTCCCAGAGATAAACTACTATGACCTAAGCTAGTTTATTTCCATTCTGCATGTAAACAATTTTTAGTACTTTATCATTAATGAATTGAAGTTATGTTTTAATTGTAGCTTTGTGTTTTTGTCTATATCTCTATTTCATTTTGTTCCCTCATAAATATGGATAATATTGGTTCCTAAATTGAACTCCTTAATAATAACTGAATGCAATAGGACAATATGCATAAAAGGAGAGCCTTTATTTACCCCCCATCAATTTATATAGAACATACCAAGAGATAATGTGAATAGATTAAATCACCAAATACAATGAACATAGGAATGGTCAACACAAAAATTCAACAAGGACTCGAGATGACCTACTGAAGTTTATACTTTTCTTGAAAAAATATATAATAGCATGACACAAAAGGGACTTGGAAACATTGATTAATGAGCAGCACATAATATCATGCAATAATGCAAGAGTTATTGAAGCATGATGCATAGTGGCTAGAAAAGTAACCATTTGGAAGGGTAAAAAGACTCATGTATCTCACAACTCCTAAGCAAGCTAAAATCTAACTGTATGGTACAAATGCAAATAAATTCCATGTTCAATGGTTTCATAACTAAAGCTACCAGTTTTTAATAATAAAATGGTCAAATTAATTTAGATCCCTTCAATGTTTAAGGATGATTAAAAAAATACAAAGGAATATCAAATCTAGTCCTAGAGAAATAAATGATATAATGTGCACATTGTAACTAGGATGACATGTTGCAAATGGTACCATTTTGTTATGATTGGTGATTTTGACTTAAAATACTTTATGATGACATGAACATGGTTTTATATGGATCTCCACCTTCCTTAACAAACATTTTGTATTCTTCACACTCGTAAAACCTCTTTATATATTTTACTTTTTCTACAAAATGAAATCAATTGTAAATACCATCAATATCCTTCATATTTTATAAAATTAGTAAGTACAAACAACTTTCACATAATTTATTTCATTTCCATTCAAAATTACACATAAATTTCATTATAATTCATAATATTTTTCTAAAACTATTAAATACAAACAACTCCCATATAACATGTTTGTTTATTTCATTTGCATAATGTGAATAAGAAATGGACCTGCTTCGACACACAATCAAGAAAGGCTCTCACCTTTATTTCCAAAGAAAACTATTTGGAGTATTCTAAGATCAATAACCATGTGTGTGCATATATACATATGTAGGGACTGAAGAAAAAAAATAATGCCCATGATCGAACACTAATAAAAAAAATTTCTATTTTAGGATTCAAGAAGGAAATTATTATTATTATTAAAATAATTAAAATAATGATATAAATTAAATATATATACATTAAAAAAAGATATTGAACAAGTTTTTTAACCATGGAGGTTTCACTCACCCTTTACTATGAATATTCTTATATTATGAATAGGTTTTTTTACTATACCATTGGCCAATACTATGTCTTATCAAGACCATGGGCCAAAATAAACCACAACTCACTCCATAAAAAACCAACTTAGATACATCATCATTTTTATTAAAGGTCTAGAGAGATCAAATATTTAGATGTTCAAATATTTCTTCATGTTTGAAACTCAAAAATATTTTTTTTTTGTATGTTAAAAAAATTCTATTGAATCATAACATGGAATCTATCACTTATGTTAGTCAAACTTCTAAATAGTAAAATAAAATCTTGTAACCAAAATGTCAAACAAGAGATCTAAACAAGAGGCATGTGTGTGGACTTGGGGCCTACTTGAAAGTCTACAACATCCAAACCCCCATCATATCATCCTCTGAAGAAGAATTAGGGCCTATTTGAAAGTCTACAACCTCTAAACCCCCGTCAGCATCTCATCCTCTAAAGCAACATTAGTGATGAAGAGAAGTCCAATTGTGGAATTAAACAACCCCTTGAGAAAGATAACAGTAGTGTAACGTCTCTCAACTTCCACACACAAAAAAAAAAATCATAAGGTCAACTCTGATCATGTAACTGATACCTATGTAGTCAAACCACCTTTCTCTATTTAATTTCAATACACTGTTATTAAACATACTTTATATGTTTAATTCTATTCCCCCTTGTATCTAAATTTCCATAAAGTGAACCATGTAACTATTTGTTCATGAATCTCCTTGTTATGCTTTATACTTTGTCATTTAAGTCTTTCAATTTACCTCTCATATATATTTATATAAATATCCACCCTATACCTATATAAATATATATATGCTTTCCACAATATGTAGATAAAACAATTCTATCATATACGTCTATATATGAAATCCACCCTATATAAAATCCCTCGTAGATATAGATTTCCACCATATATTTATACATGATGATTTTGGTTTTTAAATTTGAGATTTCATATACTTTAACTTGATTGTAAATGGTTCACCTCTACGATTGATTTTTCTCGGAAATATGGTACTCACCCCACGAATTATATATTGTTCTTTATGTTTTAAATGGAATTATATCTTCTACACATATCCATTTAGATTTGTACAGGTACGGTGGGGCGTGAATCGATTGTTTTTCATGTTGCTCTCATACAGTTGCGTCTACTATCTTGACATACCTACACCTCAATTGTTAATGGTGGTTCGTAGCTCCCACCTAGAATCGTATATTGACGTGATGTTCTGGTTAGAGGAAATTTTCCCGCGCCTTCCTGGAGATTGGTATTTATGAAACTGACGTTTTTGCCCCAGGTTTTTTTGTTACGGATCATAATTATCTTGGCTACTTGTCTAGGGTTTCAGTACATCGTAGTTAATTTCATATTAAACGTCTGGGTACCATGGCGATTTTACTTTGGATTTGATATGATGACTGCTCATCTCGGTTCTTTCGGCTAGTAGCTCGAAACCCACGATGGTAGGCATCAGTTACCACGCGTAGGGCGGAGATGAAATTCAGATTGTTTTTATTTGTGATGAATCCTTCATTTCATGCTTCATTTTGCTACACATTCCTGAGCCTCTACGCAGTCGCCTCTACAGCTAAACTTATTTTCTCAGCCGAGAGGTGTTTAGCTTTCTCTAATGCGGTTTATGCACGCTGGCTTCAAGTAATTTTATTTTATTTTCATTTAGCACTTACTGTAATTCAAAAGGGTTTCATGACTCGGCTTGTTTTTAATAGGACTGCGTCTCCTCCAGGATTTGTGAGAAATTGCTTCAAAAGAATCTCTAATCGGTATCATGGTTTCAATAAAATTTATAATTTCATATCAATATTCATGATGTTATTACCTTTTTAACCTTACGCCCCTTCCAACTACCATTTGCAGTAGATGTTGCGACGATTCCCTTCCTGGATTCGTTACTCTACATTGAACATCCCAGTTTTACTTCTATTCTGACAACGGGAGTCAGGGTTAGTGCGGCGATGGGTGTAACGCCCATCCTCCATCTCTATGACTCGGCACTAGCATTTTTACTCTCTTCACGTCGTTCAAACCATTGCTCAGGTATAAGCTCAGTTATCAGATCATTGAAATCCTGTAGCTATTTATACTAGCTGTTTATATTTTGGTGGGTACCGCAGAGGTTCTTATTTTGTTGTACTAACATACTATTTCTTTTGTTGCGTTCGATAGGTAGCCTATCGGTGACATCTCATCATGACAGGTGAGGTATTTTCCTCTCATTATTTTGAATGGATTCTCCATTGGTTTATTTGGAATTATACTAATCCTTCTCTTGATGTTATTCACAGGTAGGTTTCGTGGCTTAAGTTTGGGGTTCGGTGTTCCTTCCAATCATTCTGAATGCTCCTAATAAAGGGTTTCGATATGATTACAGGTCGGTAACCCAACGATCGTTCGAGAGTTTATTTCCATGGCTTACTCAATCCACATTGAAAAGAAAATTAGATCGTACCTTTGAGACTTTGATTTTCTCTATTCTATCGATGGAAAATGATTTTCTCTGTTAATATACTATTTTTTTTTCAAAACCACGAAGTTCCATACGTTCTGGTCTTCGATGGTTGAGTTACTCGAGTTAGTTCTCGGCATACAACTCTGAAATTCTTTTTTATCATAGTTACCATGGACATATTTATGTGTTTAGATATATATATATATCTTCTCTCTTTTCTTTTGATTTAAAATCTCCGTGTTTATTTAATTTCTGTAATAGGGTCAGAAGCCTTGAAGATTTTGCATCCCAAATGGTTTTAGTGGAGAATATATATATATTCTATATACGGTTCGACCCTGCGACAAAAGGCAGTTCAATAGCATCGCCTGATATTTCACAAATTTCTCCCTTTGGTTTATTACTGATGGGAAATGGTTTTATTTTTCAAAACGTTTCAGGTTATATCAGTCTGAGTCAACGGCCTTAGTAAGATTTGACTTTCTGATTAATTCGGCTCTCTATAATTTTATACTACAGTTGAGTATTTATTTTTCTAAAAGTGATTCCATACTGAATTCACATATTCTAACTGGGTTCTTGTCTTCTAATAACAGTAGAAATATACTATCATAGTCCTTTCTTATTTCCTGCATTTCTTTAGGCTATCATTATTGTAAATTATTTTTGCTGTTATGCTCATGCTTTATTAACTTCTACCAACTCCTTATAAAAAGTGAAATTAGCTACAAATCAATCCAGTGATGTAATAGTCTTTATTTCTCAACTTTCTTTCACATATTAGTTTTAGCCTCTAATGAAAGAATGGTTCATTGAAATAAGTATTAATGGGCAGTCTCATGCTAATCGATATTTGCTTCCTTCTGGTGTATAATTAATTTCCTATATACAGAAATAACTTGCTATTGTGCTTCTGGTTATGTATAGATGGTGTACTGATTCTGAAAGTCAGCCTGTATATTTTTTTTCATTTAATGCACAGTTTAGATGACAGTTCATCTATTTCTATTTTTAAGTATGGTACAGGAACCCTCATACTGCTTTATCCTTTATCCTAATCATGCTCATAAATTTATACTAATAATTCAGGAGCATTTTAAAGTAAATTATCTGTGGAGGGATATGTATCCTCAGATTTAAACCAACCTCGGTTTAGAGTTTCTGTTGGATTCTCCTCTACAGATTTCTTTTCTAAAACTATACAGAATTATAAAGGTGAATTCCTCATGATTAATTCTGTTGAATGTAGTGCTAACAAATCTAAAATACAGATCAGAAAATTATATGTAGCCAATTTATACCACATGAAGTAAAAACACCAATAAATTTAGAGACATACCACTCTAGCAACTAACCAACCTCCCAACCTTAGAGTCCTTCTGTCTCCCAGAACTCACCCCCGAGCTGAGATCATCTCCTAGAACAGATCAACCTCTAATCTGTTTAGGAGCAGCTTATTTAAGCTGTTGTTCCCCAAAGCCTGTTTCTAATTCTGCGTCCAAAATATCAGAATGCTTTTCTTCCTATTTGCCTAGGCTTCCCATTTTAGGGAATTTTTAAAGCTGCTTTATGCTTTTCCCAGCTTTTTACCTCTTCCCAACTACTCTCCACATCATTGGGGAAACTAGATTTTCCTCAAAATCCAATTTAGAAATTCTTTCAAGGATTTTTGAAAGATTGTGGGGAAAGTATTTGCCTTTATCCATCCTCATGGATTTAGCAAGTGATCTCATAATTCTCATTTTGTTCAATCTACACAAAGTCATTTTATTCATTTTCTAAATTTAAATATTTAATTACATCCACAAAATACTTGTCCTTTGGGGTCCACTCCCCTTAGGATTAAAGTTCAAATGTCTAGTTTTAAATTTCAAACACATAAACTAGGGGTGTTACATATAACCCCTCTGAAAATAAACACCATCCTCGGTGTTTTTATTTAGCTACTAGAGTTCATTTTTCAAACAAAAATGGATATCTTTCCATCATTTCATCATCTCTTTCCCAAGTAGCTTCTTCAGCAGTAAAGTGCTTCCACCACCTTTACTCTTGCTACCGTTCGGTTCCTCAATTCAATTTCTTCCCGCTCCAATATTTGAAGCGGTTCTGGTAGAAACTTCCCTTCTGGTTCCACCTGTACCACATTCCAATCCACTATGTGAGAAGCATCATGTATATATCTTTTTAATAATGAAACATGAAACACATCATGAACTCTAACATGAGGTGGTAATGCCAGCTTGTAAGCCACCGGTCCCACCCTTTCTAATACTTCAAAAGGACCACAATATCTAGGAGCTAGTTTTGCACAACTTCCAGCACAACTTCAAAAGGACTCATTTTGATGGAGGATTGGTAGCTGTTATTATTGGCAAATTCGGCTAAATGCAAGTAGTATTCCTATTTTGATCACTTGTCCATCACATACATTCTCAGCATGTCCTCCAAAATCTGATTAGCTCTCTCTGTCTTCCCATCGGTCTGAGGGTGATAGGCAGTACTAAAATTCAACTTAGTACCCATACCTCCAAATAGACCTTTCCATAAAGCTGCTGTGAACTTAACATCTCGATCTGAAACAATCACCTTTGGGACCCCATGTAATCTTACTATCTCTTTTAGAAACACATCTGCTACTTGGGTTGTCCCAAAACTAGACTTTACAGGTATGAAGTGGGCAGCTTTTGTTAAAGTGTCTACTACCACCATCACTGAATCATGTTGGTATTTAGTTTTGGGTAGCCCTGTTATAAAATCTATAGACACCGTGTCCCATTTCCATTCTGCAATCGGCAAGGGGTTTAGAAGACCAACAGGATGCTGATGTTCGACTTTAACTAATTGACACTCCATGCATCTAGCTAAATATTCTGCTACATCCTTTTTCATTCCTGGCCAAAACAACTTCTCTTTCAAAGCTGTTAACATTTTCTGATATCCAGGATGCCCTGCATATGGCTGTTTGTGATATTCATCTAAAATATCCCTTTTTAAAGTTCCTACATTGGGGATATACAATCTATTTTTGTAGCAGACCAGCCCTTTTTGGTTTTGAGTGAAATCAGTCTTCTCCTTCTTTAGTATTTTCACCAGTAGTGTTTCATAATTTGTATCTTGGTTTGCTGCCTTTTTCACCAAATCTTCTACATCGATATGGGCACTACTTCCAATGTTGTTTATATTCATACAAGCATTTCTGCTCAATGCATCAGCAATTTTATTTTCTTTCCCTTTGATATGTTTTATGTCCATATCGAATTCACTTAGAAAAGACAGCCATCTGGCTTGTCTAGCATTCAAATCCATTTGGGAAAAGAAATATTTGAGACTAATATGATCAGTCATCAATGTAATTTTTTTTCCAAGGCGATAGTGTCGCCACATCTTCAAGGCATGGATAACAGCAGCTAATTCCAAGTCATAGGCACTATAGTTCTATTCATGTATCTTCAGTTTCCTAGATTCATATGCAATAACTGAATTCTCCTGCAAAAGAACTCATCCCAACCCCTCTCTACAGGCATTCGTACATACAACAAATTCTTTATTAGGATCTGCAATCCTCAGTATAGGGGTTGTAGTAAGTTTTAGTTTTAATTGGTCAAAACTGTTTTGGCACTTTTCAGTCCACTCAAATTTGACACCTTTCCTTTGTAGGGAAGTTATGGGATATGCTATGGCAGAAAATCTCTCCACAAATCTGCGATAATGGCCTGCAATTCCCATGAATGATCTCACTGCTGAAACATCAGTTGGTACAAGCCATTCTTTAATAGCTTTTGTCTTTTCAGGGTCAACAGCCAGCCCTTGTTTAGAAATAATGTGACCCAAGTACTTGATCTTATCTTTATAAAATTCACATTTGCTGAACTTGGCATATAATGGGTTTTCCTTCAGAGTTTGCAATACTATCTTCAAGTGTTCTTTATGTTCCTCCTCACTTTTCGAGTAGACTAAAATATCATCTATGAACACAAGGAAAAATTTATCCAAGTACTTATTTAACACAATGTTCATTAGGCACATAAATGTGGCAGGGGCATTTTTCAAGCCAAAAGGTAGGACTACAAATTCGTAGTGACCATACCTAGTTCGAAAGGTTGTTTTGCTGATGTCTGCTTCTTTGATTTAGAGCTGGTGATAACCAGTCCCTAATTCAATCTTAGAAAATACTGAAGCTCCTCTCACTTGGTCAAAAATATCATCCATTCTGGGCAAGGGATATCTGTTTTTAATGGTCAAATTATTCAGTTGACGATAATCAATGCACATCCTAAAAGTTCCATCTTTCTTTTTCACGAACAGCACTGGTGCTCCCCAAGGAGACATACTCGGTCTGATATAACCTTTATCTAACAATTCTTGCAATTGCATTTTCAGCTCCATGAGTTCAGGGGGACTCATTCGATAAGGGGCTCGGGAAACAGGTGTTGATCCTGGCACCAGATCGATTGAAAAGTCAATCTCTCTTTTGGGGGTAAGATGAGGAATCTCATCTGGAAAGGCTTACTTAAACTCTCTTATTACTGGTAAAGCATCCAGCAAATCTTCTTCTGTTTTCTGTTCTGTTTCTTCCACATGTACTGCATAAACTTGGTATCCTTTTCTAGCTGTTTGTTTTAACTGCAGTGCTGATATTTGTCTTACAGAGATAGGTTTTGGTTTTCCCTTGAGAATAAAAGGTTTCCCTTCTTCATCTACACAATGCAGGGTCTTGTCCCAACAGTTCATCATAGCCTTCTTCTTTTCCAGCCAGTCCATTCCTATCAGCAAGTAATATGAACCTAAGGGCAGAATGTTCAAATTTACTTCTGTTTGAAAATCATTTAATTTAATTGTTGTTCGGGGAAATTTATGTGTTACCTTCCTCTTGGTTCCAGTGGCTAGCTGAACCAACCATGACTGCTGAAATTTTTCAGTTTTAAGATTACATTCTTCTACAATTTTTGGACTAATTTAACTCAAAGAAGCACCTGGATCAATCAAAACTGTAACAGATTGGTCAGAAATCTTACCCTCCATTTCAACCATGGTAGCTTGATGTTCTGCTTGTGGATTTTCCAAGGCTGCACTGATGATGGGTATATTTCTGGCTATGTCATTTACTGTGGTAGCTTCTCGATCTCTCATAATCATCTAAATGTTCCTGTGGGGACAATCCCTCAACAGATGGGGTTCTCCACAGCCCCAACATTTCAAGGGTTCCCTCATTTTGACTGTGCCTTCCTTTTTTGTTCCTTCATCTAGTTGTTTGGAGCCAACTTGAGACTGAGCTATTTGGCTTTCGTTTGTTTTATTAAACTTTTTTTTCTGGTGGTCCCTGCCAAAGTTCTTCAGATACGCTGGTTTCTGTTTCTTTCCTTTGAACTCACGCTTGTTTAGCCAGCCTTTTCCCTGCTCAGCCTTTCCTTTAAACTGCTGGTAGCACAATCTAGCTTTTCTAACAGCTTCGTCCATTGTTTTTGGGTTATCAAACTCGATCTTCTCTTTGTATACAGCAAGAAAATAGTTCAGAAACCTTTGCATATTTGCCTTCTCTTCCCTAATATAAGGGACATATCTCAACAGATTCATAAACTTAGTGACAAACTCATCAATAGTGAGCTGTCCTAGCCTAAGCTCATGAAATTCTTTGGCTTTATCATCATAGTAACGTTCATTGAAGTAGCGGTTTTTGAACATAACCTGAAAATCTTCCCAAGTAACTGTCTTTCCATCAATGGCATGCACCATTTTCGTCTCCTCCCACCATAAGGTAGCCTTACCTTGTAGCTGGTAAACAGCTAATCTGGCCTTCATATTGCTTTCATATTCATAAACCTGGAAGTACTTAATCATGTTCAGAAACCAAGCTTCCGCATCTTCCTCCTTCTCCCCATCATAGGAGGGAGGTTTGATCTTTCAGAATTCCCCCTGTAATTCCTTTTACTGCTTATACTGATGTCGAACAACATCATCATCCTCAGACTCATCAGTCTTCCTCTTTCCAGAACCTTCACCTTCTTGGCTGTTCCATGAAGTTAGCTCTCTAATGAGCTTTTCATGCTCCTTACTGGCTAATGACAACCTGTCATTCTGGCTTCTCAGCTCAGCCATTTCTCGTTGCAACCTGTGCAACATAGCCATCACCGGAGCGTTGGGGTCTAGTGTGTTATACTCATCACGCGGATCCACATAAATTTCTTGACCTTCTACCATTCCAGAACCACTGTACACTACACAACATAGATCAGTAAAAATAAAATAAAAATTCCACAATACTCATTTATACAGTGAACACATAGCAACAGTGAGCAAAATGACAACAGCCCAGTTTTATAACTTGGGCTCTGATACCATTTGTAACATCTCTCAACTTCCACAAAAAAAAAAAAAAAATCATAAGGTCAACTCTGATCATGTAACTGATACCTATGTATTCAAACTACTTTTCTCTATTTAATTTCAATACACTATTATTAAACATACTTTATATGTTTAATTATATTCCCCCTTGTATCTAAATTTCCATAAAGTGAACCATGTAACCGTTTGTTCATGAATCTCCTTATTATGCTTTATAATTTTTCATTTAAGTCTTTCAATTTACCTCTCATATATATTTATATAAATATCCACCCTATACCTATATAAATATTTATATGCTTTCCACAATATGTAGATAAAACAATTCTATCATATATGTCTATATATGAAATCCACCCTATATAAAATCCCTCATAGATATAGATTTACACCATATATTTATACATGATGATTTTGGTTTTTAAATTTGAGATTTCATATACTTTAACTTGATTGTAAATGGTTCACCTCTACGATTGATTTTTCTCGGCAATATGGTACTCACCCCACGAATTATATATTGTTCTTTACGTTTTAAATGGAATTATATCTTCTACACATATCCATTTAGATTTGTATAGGTACGGTGGGGCGTGAATTGATTGTTTTTCATGTTGCTCTCATACAGTTGCGTCAACTATCCTGACATACCTACGCCTCAATTTTTAATGGTGGTTCGTAGCTCCCACCTGGAATCGTATATTGACGTGATGTTCTGGTTAGAGGAAATTTTCCAGTGCCTTCCTCGAGATTGGTATTTATGAAACTGAGGTTTTTGCCCCAGGTTTTTTTGTTACGGATCATAAGTATCTTGGCTACCCATCTAGGGTTTCAGTACATCGTAGTTAATTTCATATTAAACATCTGGGCACATGGCGATTTTACTTCGGATTTGATATGATGACTGTTCGTCTCAGTTCTTTCGGCTAGTAGCGCGAAACCCACGATGGTAGGCATCGGTTACCACGCGTAGGGCGGAGATGAGATTCAGATTGTTTTTATTTGTGATGAATCCTTCATTTCATGCTTCATTTTGCTACACATTCCTGAGCCTCTACACAGTCGCCTCTGCAACTAAAATTATTTTCTCAGCCGAGAGGTGTTTAGCTTTCTCTGACGCGGTTTATGCACGCTAGCTTCAGGTAATTTGTTTTTTTTCATTTAGCGCTTATTGTAATTCAAAAGGGTTTCACAACTCGACTTGTTTTTAATAGGACTGTGTCTCCTCCAGGATTTGTGAGAAATTGCTTCAAAAGAATCTCTAATCGGTATCGTGGTTTCAATAAAATTTATAAGTTCATATCAATATTCATGATGTTATTACATTTTTAACCTTACGCACCTTCCAACTATCATTTGCAGTAGATGTTGCGATGATTCCCTTCCTGGATTCGTTACTCTACATTGAACATCCCAGTTTTACTTCTATTCTGACAACGGGAGTAAGGGTTAGTGCGGCGATGGGTGTAACGCCCATCCTCCATCTCTATGACTTGGCACTAGCGTTTTTACTCTCTTCATGTCATTCAAACCATTGCCTAGGTATAAGCTTAGTTATCAGATCATTGAAATCCTGTAGCTATTTATACTAGTTGTTTATATTTCGATGGGTACCACAGAGGTTCTTATTTTTTTGTACTAACATACTATTTCTTTTGTTGCGTTCGATAGGTAGCCTATCGGTGACATCTCGTCGTGACAGGTGAGTTATTTTCCTCTCATTATTTTGAATGGATTTTCCATTGGTTTATTTGGCATTATACTAATCCTTCTCTTGATGTTATTCACAGGTAGGTTTCATGGCTTAAGTCTCGTGTTCGGTGTTCCTTCCAATCATTTCGAATGCTCCTAATAAAGGGTTTCGATATGATTATAGGTCGGTAACCCAGCGTTCGGTCAAGAGTTTATTTCCGTGGCTTACTCTGTCCACATTGAAAAGAAAATTAGCTCGTACCTTTGAGACTTTGATTTTCTCTGTTCTATCGATGGAAAATGATTTTCTCTGTTAATATACTATTTTTTTTTCAAAACCACGAAGTTCCATACGTTCTGGTCTTCGATGGTCGAGTTACTTGAGTTATTTCTTGTCATACAACTCTGAAACTATTTGTTCTCACAGTTACCGTGGACATATTTATGTGTTTAGATATATATATATATCTTCTCTCTTTTCTTTTGATTTAAAATGTCCGTGTTTTAAAATCATAATGACTAATAGAAGTGGAATTAAGTTGTTTGCCCCTGAGTTTGACACCGAGGACCTTCTCCATCTTAGTGAGGATGGCCTGATTAGGTATGGCTTTACCAGTCTCGTACTCATGAACTACTTGTGTTTTCTCATTGATAAGCTTCCCCAGCTCCGCCTGACTCATCTTCTTATCAACACGCGCCTGCTGAATAGCCCGTCGAACCTCTGCCGACACTTTCTTCAGGGCCGCCGCCTCAGTCCCTTCGTCCAGTTTGCGTGTATTCAGCACAGGTTGACTCTTTTTGTTGCTTCCCCCCTCCAATTTCTTGAAAGTCTCAACCTGCGCCCCGGCTCTTTTTGCGGCGTTAACCGCTTTGGCATCACGCGCTTCACTCGCCCTTTGAGGACGTTTGTGGATAACAACAGGCTCCCAGTCCTGAGTTATAGGTCCGCTCGGTCGGCTCGGCATCCTTCCTCTTCTTCAATCCTTCTCCTCTGCAACCAATGAAGTACACAATCGAAAATCTCACCTCGGATGGCGCCGGAACAAATGAGAGCGCCGCAAGAAATGAGAGCTTCGCTGATGAACACACAAAATAAACAGAAAATATCGTACCCTCAGACTGCGAATACCGTCTACAACCTGTGAAGGATCACAACGACTCTCTCTATTTAAATAGTGGGTTCACGGTTCTAAAACTTTCAAGTCGGCTCTAAAGTCACTATATCATATGATCTTCGTCCACGCATTGAACTAGGTCATATTTATACGGCAGTCACTCTGTCATGATCTTCATCCACTCATTGAACTAGTTCATTTTTATACGGCTATTGGTATTTCATGGGAGTTTTAGATACAGTACATACTTTATTGGTATTCACCGGAATTTGGTTCCAATTCCACGCAAGGTCATACCATTTAATCAAGGTCTCAACTAGGGTTATGTTGTCACCAATTAGAAAAATTGATACATATCATTACTTTTTTCTAAATGGAATTTAATATCTTAAACGGAATTGAAATTGAATTATATGTTTCCATTTAAGACTTGAAATTGAATTATATGTTTCCATTTAATATCTTAGATGAAATTGAAATTGAATTATATGTTTTAAGGTTATAAAGGGAAAAATGGTGTAATGCTGGATTAGTTTAATATTTTACATTAAAATTAAAATGTGTTAAAATTTCATTACAAAAGTAGTTATTAAGGGTTTTCATTTTCATATTATTTAACAAAGAAAACTATGTATTTATAAAAATGTTATGATTTCAAGCAAATAAATTTTAGAATTTTGGAATTTGTTATTTATTAGAAATTGTCATTGTTTCACCACACTATTAAGGTTTTATATTCATTAATATAAAAAAATAAAAAATATCGTGTTTACTATATTGCTCAAATGTACTTGACCCAAATTTAAAATTTTTGCAAATTTTTATTGCAGTAGATTTACCTACAAAATGAGCTTCATAGGGAAAGTTTTGATTGATGTGTGTTCAAATTCAAAAAATAATAAAATTTCAAGCAATTGGGTTAATGCTAATTGTTGAAATGGAGCTATATAATTCAAATATGATTATACTATTATATTTTTATTCGAAAATAATGAACTATAAGCCCATGGGAGACATCTCAATTGGCTTGGTTGTGTCATGATTTAATAAGTAAACGATGAGATTCGAGGTTCAAATCCTCCTAATTAACTTTTGTCTACATAAAAGGAATGTGTAGAGACCTAAAGATTATAGTGGTAGTGTTCTGCATCGACCGCATGTCACACAATTATTGGAATAAAAGTATGGTTAATAAAAGAAATTATTAGAGGCACTTACACAAATTTTTAGAACATCATGTAAACAAATGAAATGTACACTATAAAATTGTCTCCTAAATATATAACTTTTATTTATCGAAAATTTTATGACTTACAAAGTAGTCTTTTTGTAAGATTGATATGCTAATTTTGATCTAAAACACAATATATATCTTCACATTAGGAACCAGGTTTAGTATGTAAATGATGGAATTTTTTGGAACACATTTGTATGATTATATATATCAAATGGATCTTGTGCATGATTTTTTTTTTTGTAACTTTTAATCTTGATTATATATATTTTTTCAAATTAATAAATGCAATGAAGCCTTAAAATAATAAGGTCAAATGGTAGGCCCTCTTATGAGGGTTTTAACATATATATGTGTGTGTGTGTATGTGTGTGTGTGTGTGTGTGTGTGTGTTTAATTTCACTAGTAATGAGTGCATAGATTAAAAAAACATGGTTGAAAATCAAGAATTTGTAAAATTGGATGTGCTCTAAGTTTATGTAGACCAAACCAAGAAGTTTGTCGATCCAAACTTAAAACCAAATCCACTTCATCAATCGCAAAATTGAAAAAGGTTTTGTTGCGTAATACTTTTGAAATTAATAGTGTGTGAACATAAAAAATTCATGTAACACACATGTGTTACATAATGCACATGCGTTAAATAATGTGCACACTCTCTTTTTTTCCAATTTCCACCATCTTTCCAACCTCTCTTTGGCTCCCATGTCTCTCTCCCTCCTTTCCTTAACCCTACCACATCTCTCTCTCTCTCTCTCTCTCTCTCTCTCTCTCTCTCTCACCCCTTAGGCCCCCCTACCCCTTCCTATCACTGCCCCTCTCCCTACTCCAATTTTTATATATTTCTCTCATTCCTTATTTTTTGCTCTGTTTTATATTTTTCATTCCCCATCACTCTCTTTCTCACCATTCAATTTTTATCTATTTACCAAATTCTCTCTCTCTCTCTCTCTCTCTCTCTCTCAAATACACTTTTCATCATTTTCTCTCTTTGTTTCTCTCTCCATGTTTCCTATGCGTGTGTGTGTGTATGTCACCCTCCTACATCCAACTCTCTCCACCCACTCTCCTCCCTTCCCTCTCTCTCTCTTTCCCCCATTCACTAATTCCCCCTCTCTCCATCCATTTCCATATCCCTTTCTATATTTCTTGTTATCTCTCCTTTCCCCCTGTAACACCCGCTTCCCATATCTACCCAAGTAGCTAGCCAAATGGGGTAAACATGTGATGAGAGGCTACTATGATCTCATTCAACCTCCAAGGTGACATTACGAAAGTTGAATCCAAAGAAACACATCACACAAACCTTCCACGTCAGCAATAGAACTCCCAAGAGCCATCCCAACCACTCAAGTAAACATCCCCTGGGTCCCACTGGGTTTTTTGACCATTAATTCCTTGGAAAATCCCTTAATATGGGCAGGGTTATATTTGGGAGGCCCTGGACACTCCCAAAACATGGGCATGCATGCGTCCAGGGACTTTTTTCCCTTAGACCTGTGCCACCGTCCTTATGATTTGAGCCACTTTTTCAGGCTCAGAGCCTAGTTCACTTCCCAAAATACCATGAAACTTTCAAAAATAAAATATAACAAAAAAATAACGATGTAAAAGAAAACACTTGAACAAGGACTTGACTGGACCCCTACTAGCCATGAGAGGCATTTTATCAAAAATGTCATGAATATGTAATCTATAGTTTTAAATAACAAATATGAGCATATGGGTCGCATACTTATCTGATAATCACTAAGAAGCATTATTTCCTCATCACATTAATTGCACTACCATCTACTTGGGCATATTTACATTGTTCATTCAATTACAAAGCAAAACATGATGATCTGAGCATATGGGTCTCATAATTATCTGAGAATTGGTAAGAAGCATTCTTTTCTCATCACATTAACTATGTTAACATCTATTTGGGGATAGATACATTGTTACATTTTTCATTCATTTACAAATCAAAACATGATGAGAGACATACATCATCTTTATCATAAAATAAATTCATAAGTAACATATAAACAACATAAATCAAGAGAACATAACATCCATATAAGGCACATAATAACAAGCATATTTACCCATGAATACAAGAGGCACTACAACACAAAGGGGGGTTTTAGGATAAGTTTTGGGTAAATTGTCTCAACTAGGGGGTTTTAGGATAAGTTTTGGGTAAATTTTCTCAACGTAATCAAGGTCTTAACTAGGGTTATGGTGTCACCAATTAGAAAAATTGATACATATCATTACGTTTTTCTAAATGGAATTTAATATTTTAAACGTAATTGAAATTGAATTATATGTTTCCATTTAATATCTTAAATGGAATTGAAATTGAATTATATGTTTTAAAATTATAAAGGGAAAAATGGTGTAATGCTTGATTAATTTAATATTTTACATTAAAATTAAAATGTTTTAAAATTTCATTACAAAAGTAGTTATTAAGTGTTTTCATTTTCATATTATTTAACAAAGAAAACTATGTTTTTATAAAAACATTATGATTTCAAGCAAATAAATTTTATAATTTTGGAATTTGTTATTTATTAGAATTTGTCACTATCTCACCACACTATTAAAGTTTTATATTCATTAATATAAAAATATAAAAAATATTGTATTTATTGTATTGCTCAAATGTACTTGACACAAATTTAAATTTTTTGCAAATTTCTATTGGAGTTATTCCATGGGTAAGTTGGGCAAGAAAGTTATTCCCAAAGCTTTAGGGGCTAGGATTTGAATGACTTGCATTTATTTTCTAAATTTTTAACAAATAAAGTTGGATGGAGGTTATTAAAACATCACTCTCTATGGACTGAAATGGTGTAAAATAAATATATGAACCCTCTACAGTTGGACGACTACAATTTTTTTACCAAAGAAACTGAAAACCAACATTTTTATCATTTGAAATTTTTTTTCTTTCCTCTTTATATTTGATAGTTTCAGGCTTAGAATTGATAGTGGGTGGTTGATCACATATAAAGTTTGGTCTCTTGTAATATTCCCAATTTTTGAAGCTAATGGGAATATAAGTTTTCTTAACTCATGAATAAAAGTGTAAAGGAGGAACTCTAAAACTCCTAATCAGAAAAATAAATCAATGCCCAATGTGAACATCGACAAATCTGGGCCATTTCCATAAAATACACATAGGTGCGAAGAGGAATTAAGAAGATTGACTCGGTCAACAGGACAAAATCTCAGCAGTGTCTAGATGAATTAAACCTCCTTATTGATCAGTGTAGTTTTAGATGGAGACCCTTCATGTGAAAAGGGTTAACTCATTGGAGGTGGTTTAGGGTTTCCTAAGCCCTAATGTTATAAAATGAAGAGGAAGGCCACAAGGAAAGGTTGATGATGATAATTCAATTTTGAGATTGCTTGAGCAACTCAAACTCTCTTGGTTGTTTAGCTAAGAAAGAGGAATTCCTGTTTAGGAATTCCTCTTCCTTCCTTGAGGGTCTCTTGGAGGAGATTATGCTGCAATGGTCCACTATCTGGCATTGGCCAAGCTTCACCTCCCTTGACAACGTAAATCCTTATTAGGGCTTCACTGTTTAGAGAGTTGTAGCAAGTGGAGTCAGATCTATTCAAATCTGAAGAGTTCTATTGCATCTTCTCAATGGGGAAGTCATCTAAATCATTGGCAAGAGTGCAATAGTTTTTTTGAGCTTCAAATTCTTATCTTGGAATGAGGCTAAAGTGTGCATCACCTCATCTGCGTAGTATACTTCAGAAACTGTATCATTTTTGCAGTGCATTGCTGTAGTACGGTTTCTACCCTAGTTTGGTGCTTATTTCCTTGAGGAAGGGCCATCCCTTCTTTCGGAAAGTCTGTATTTCAGCCCTCTTCTGTAATTTTGTATACTTTAGCTCATCTACTTAGATTTTCAGTGATTCTTCATTTTCCAGATCCATATTTTGTAGATCTGATACTTGTATTTGTTCTTTCATGAAATCCCCTTGCCGGGTGATCTATTTAATGTATGAAGGAGTTGAATCTCCATTTTTATTCATGCTCTGTTATAATAAACTTTAGACCTGATGTTTCAGAAATATTTTGTCTAATGTATTCAGAAATCACACAATGTATGCTTCATCCATTTTCTGCATACTCCAAGTCATGGGAAATCAACATTTTTAAGCTTATCCGAGAATGGAAGAATTGTTTAACATAGCTACAATGCTTTTTTTGAGCTAAAATTTTGCATGGAAGTTCCAGATAGCCTAAGGTAGCATATCCTAGAGATTTTTCCCTTACGTTTGCGCATATTTCTGAATACATCTATTTTAGGGTCGAAATCACTGCTTTTCCCTAATTTTTGGATCCTAAATTTAGATCTAAGTTGCTGTTGTACTTGAAAATCATTTCTGAGTGTATATCAGCACATTTTATGCATTGATAGCTCTCTTCACTTTCATCAGAGTGTTTTACTTTGCTGTAGCCCCTCATTGGACCTTTTCTTGAAGATAACTAGGTGCGGGAGATCTGTTTAACCCACCTAGTCTTATTTTTTTCAGCTCAAATCTTGGTTTTAGTTTGCATATTGTCTGATCTAAAGGATCCATGAGTTATTTTCCTGTTCCAAAGCATATTTTTCTGAAAATGCATTTTTCAGTGCATGATTAATGAGTTGTTCCTAAATAGGGATATTACAGTGGTATTAGAGCATGATCTATGGCACAGCTTGTGAGATCAAGCTATCATAGAAGTGAAGAGAAGAAATAGAGATCAGAATTATGGAGAGGATGAGATTACTCTCATCAGTGTTCAGATCTAAGAAGGGCCTCTCCAAAGAGGTAAATCAGAAGAGAGAAAGAAGATGCACTGAGACTCCTAGAGGGTTTCGAGAAGAAATAAGCTGTACTAAAATCTGCATGAGGTTTCAAGAAGAAGAAGGAAGCCCCAGCACTTTCTATCAGCAAAGTAGAAGACTGGAGAGTCCTAGATCTCCTCATAGATCTGCTATGCCCACTTTCTTTGAAGAAGGTGAGAGGTATAGCAATGAAGAAGAGAGATGCAAAGAAACTCCTAAAGAGTTTCAAGATGAACATGAAGAACTGTACACTTCCTATCATCAGAAAGTAGGGAGAATGACTGAAGTAGAGATCTCATTGCTTCTTTTTCAAACATTGAAGAGTATTGAAGAAAATATCAGGGAGTTTGATGAGGAGAGGAAAAATATGAACTACAAAGAGGCATCTCCCAAGGAAACAAGGAAAATGTCAATCTTGTCACTTTGGCCAAGAGATCTCCATTTTCACCATCTGCTGCTAAGGTTCTTGCATATAGAGAAGAGGCACCTTCATTTTTGCAAGCTAGTATTGAGCTCTCAACATATGGAGTCCCATGCATGAACCAGGAGATGAATGAGGAGGAGAAGGAAGATACCAGCGCTGGTATGCTTGAAGAAAGGAGACCATCATTCTTGCCAGTAGTTTGAGGCATCATTGATCCGGGTGGAGGATCTCTTGTGTTCTGTCAAGAGGTTCCCGCATATCAGTTGATTCAAGGTATGCATGAAATTTCAGCACATATTGTTTCAATATTAATGCATAATCAAAATGTTGATTTGAAGCAAAGACATGTCACAACGCAGAGCACCCTTGATATAATCAAGGAGGAGTTTGGAAACTATCCCTATGCATCATTGTTGAAAGTCCACCCCTTCTTCCGGAAAGTCTGTATTTTAGCCCTCTCCTGTAATTTTGTATATTTCAGCTCATCAACTCAGATTTTTAGTGATTTTGGGTTTTCCAGATCCATATTCTGTAGATCTGATACTTGTATTTGTTCTTTCATGAAATCCCCTTGTCGGGTGATCTATTTGATGTATAAAAGGAGTTGAATCTCCATTTTTCTTCATGATCTATTATAATAAAATTCATATCTTATGTTTCAGACATATTTTGTCTAATTTCTTCATAAATCACTCAATTTATGCTTCAGCCATTTTCTGCATACTCCAAGTCATGGGAAATCAAAATTTTTAAGCTTATCCAGGAATGGAGGAACTGTTTAACATAGCTAGAATGCTTTTTTTGAGCTAAAAATTTGCATGGAAGTTCCACATAGCCTACGATAACATATCCTATAGTTGTTTCCCTTATGTTTATTCATATTTTTGAATTCATCTATTTTAGGGTCGAAATCACTGCTTTTCCCCATTTTTTGGATCCTAAATTTAGATCTAAGTTGTTGCTATACTTGAAATCGGTTGCTAAGTGTCTATCAGCACATTTTATGCATTGATATCTCTCTTCACTTTCAGCAGAGCGTTTTAATTTGCTGCAGCCCCTCATTGGACCTTTTCTTGAATATAACTAAGTGCGGGAGATCTGTTTAACCCACCTAGTCTTATTTGTTTCAGCTCAAATCTTGGATTTAGTTTGTATATTGTCTAATCCAAAGGATCCAAGAATTATTTTCCTGTTCCAAAGCATATTTTTCTGAAAATGCGTTTTTCAATGCATGATTCATGAGTTGTTCCTAAATAGGGATATTACATCTCTATACTTGGATTGGAAGTCTTATTGATGAAAAAAATCTAGAACATTTTATTGATTTCCTTCATGGTAATTCCCTTGTTTACATGAGATAATTTGCAAACCCAACACAAAAAAATGTTTGGACTTAGGGTTCAAATTGAGTTAACCATTTAAATATTCCCCTGTAGCTTCATAATTTATGGAATAGATATGTTGAAAGCTTTCATGCTACTCATATCAGATTCATACTAGAGGAGGATGCGTTGGTTTGATCTCATGATACTCATGGGGTTTATTTTCCAAAATTTGGATATTTTATACCCATTTTTATGATATTGCAGGATATTCATGAGGACTAGTGGACACTTTTATAAAAAATCAATGGCCCTTCCAAAACAACTATGTGGAGCTCTTATCACTAAATTTTTTGCTTATTTTTGTAATTAATAAAGAAGCAGACCACTTACTTGTCTTTGGAGACTCCCTGTTGGTTATAAATTGGGTCAAAGGATCTTACATATGCCACAATATGATGTTATTACCTTTATTGGAAGTCATTTATGGGTGAAAATATTTTTTCTTCATTTTTCGATGCTTCATGTTTATAGGGAACTCAACAATAAAGTGAATGGTCTCTCTAAAGAAGGATTTGTATTGGATTTTGGGACTTGGATGATCAAAGAATGAAAAAATGATTAACTCTATGAATTTTTATCGTAGACCTTTAATAGAAAAAGCTTCTTTATTTTGGTTCACTACATCAACATGTTGTGAGAATTTTTACTATTTTCATGCATTTGTACTTATGCCATTTGGCCATTAATTTTTTTGTATTGTTTACATATTTTTGTTTTCATCTGTTGGAGGTCAATATATATAACATCCCCTTGAAAATTTATAGTGGTTCCATACACTTATATACAAGTTGGTCATGTAAATATAGAATGTATTTTGGTCAGTTTCAAGTGGTTCCATAAACAAATATATATGTTGGTCATGTAAATGCATAATGTTTGTAATTTTATACATTAAATAAAGTTATTCATTTTTCTAAGGAAAAAAAGGGTTAGAAATTCTCTATATCAATGGAGGATGAGTAAAAACAAAATTGTAATATTGACTTGTAGGAGACAATTAGAAAACTCCATATTCATGTACTATAAAATATATGTTGTACTAGTAAATTAGAAATATAAATGATCTTAAAGGATCCTTGGAGTTAAACTAAGTGGAAAGCTTGAGTTTCTTGTATTTAACAATTGAATATACTCTTGAATGGGGAGTGCTTCGATATGTAAAATTGATTGAGGTGTTGTTTGAAAAGTAAAATTATGGAAAATATATAGTTTATTATATGCATATATAGTTAGTTCTATAAACTAAATTTGGAATTCTGTCCTTGGTGGAGCACATACTTAACTTAAAATTACATCTGTACTTATTTTGACCAAGATTCTATGAATCTATTAAGAGAACAAATCGATTTTTCTTTTAAAAATACCCAAGCACTCCCCTTCCCAACAATTATGAAATGTCTTAAATTTTAAATCTATGTCTCTCTTAATAGAATATTTTTTCTTAACCCGACTTAATATTCCATATTGGCCATTACAATTCCAATAATTCAAGAGTATATATATCTATAATATACATATAGACACCACATAAAAATTATATACGTTCATAATACAGAGTGTGTATTCCACATGAGCTTTCAATAAATAATATAGAGAAAACAAGAGACACAGTCTTTATGTAAACATAAAATTCTCTAGGAAACTCTTTTATTAACATAACATTGTAAGAAACAGGTTATTCCTCTCCTCTATAATCTACTTCACCTGTATGGATTCTCTCTTTAAAAACACTCAATCCTACCATGGAAGGGATTTAATGGACATCGCCACGCTCTTTGAAAAACTGAGATTTTCCAGGGCTAAACTCCTCTCAAACCTAACATTTTTAAAAAATTGCAGAGATCTTAATCTTACTCCTAATTTCACTCAGTGTAATCATCCTCTTAATCATGGACACAACCTACCTGTTTTCAAGAAACTTAGTGAATACTTAGTTAGATCTCAAATAAAAATCTCCAGAATACGCCTTATCAAAATCTCTCAGCAACTATTGAGCTTACATCTCTTACTATCCTCATCACTACACTGTGACCTATGGCGTTCCTTAGATGCCCTCACTTTTATTAAAGCAGATCGATGGCTTTCCATAAACACGGCAAAGATGAACAGGAAAATTGCCCGCTTATCAAAATCCTCGCCTTACTCAGAACCGTCCCCATCCAACCATTGCAACCAGAACTCTCCTCTTAATAAATACCTCTCCGATACTATAAATCCACTCCGGACTGTCCCTCCCTCAAACTCAGATTCTGCAAATGTTAGAATGAATATCCTCGCACCCAACGTATCTACAGGTCCTTCAGATCCTTCAGATAACTCGTACACCTGTGGCTCCAATTCGACCACAAGTTCCACCTCAGTCTCATTTGGCAATCAACCGATATATCCCTCCTCCACATTTGCAACTCTCGATGTCCCCTCCTTCCCTCACCCAATTCAAAACAAAGAAATCAACAACTAGGTTTATAATCTCCATGATGAATAGGATGGTATCAACTCATTAAGTTTGGATAACATACACACAACAACACAGACAGATCGGTTTGAAGAAGGGATTATGAATGAAATCCATGGTGTCAACGAGTTAAGCCCCGACGGAGTACACTTGGCAGAGCAGACGGATCCAACTGAAGACAATAACGCAGAAACCGCAGACATTGCAGTTGAGAACTTCATACACATAGTTAATTCAACAGCAGACGGGGTTTATAATTCAATCGACGAGACTGTTCCAAAGAAATCAAGTTCTGTTGACCTACGCAGATCGGTCACTCCTTCACAAAATAAATCTGCAGAAATCACAGACATTGCAGTTGAGAACATACACACAGTTAACTCAACAGTAGACAGGTTTTATAATTCCATCGATGAGTCTGTATTAAAGAATTTGTTTTCTGTTGACCTGTACAAATCGGTCCCTCCCTCACAAATTAAATCTCCAGAAGAGAGCGGCATATGGACCACAATCCCAGTAATCAATGCACCATTTCCATATGCGACTTCAAATGTTCTTGATAATGCCACAGGTAACGTTGACTTCTCTATACACTCCTTCCCTCTTATCCCCAATCCATCCCAGAACACAGACCTTAACTCTCAACCCACAGTCCTCTCCTCTCAACAGTCAGATCACGCACCCAATTCCTCAAACTTTCCTATCCCTCCCCCACGTAACACACACATCGATAACACCCAAAAAGGATTTAATAATCCCACCGTAATAAATTTGTCAAGCATTAACCTAGACCATGCTTCTTTATCTCTTCTCCATAAAGGCCTAAATTTTGCTATCACCCCCAATAGAATTCCCGTTGACAGTATAATTAGCAATATAGAGATTGCTATAAGAGATCTTGACCTCATTAAAGCTGAAGAGATAAGACAAGAAACGGTTAAAATTCTCAAAAATGCCAAACCTCCTCCTTGCAACTTAACCAAAGAAGAAAAAAATGCTCTAAAAAACCTAAAAAATAATAAAGACATAATAATCTTAAAAGCAGATAAAGGCAATGCAACCGTGATAATGGATAGGGTTGAATATATTAAGAAAATGGAAGATCACCTAAACAACAGTGGATGCTACAAAATTTTAGATAAAGATCCTAGTACCAAAATTCTCAAAGAAGTAACCAAAAAGATAAAAAACTCTTCCCTTGATAACATCTTAAAAAAGAGAATCACCCCTTCCAGCTCCATCACCCCTAGAATATATGGCGCTCCTAAAATTCATAAAGCTGGCATTCCCCTAAGACCCATAGTCAACACCATTGGCTCACCTAATTACCTCCTAGCTCAATATCTGGCCAAAAAACTTCGCCCCCTTGCAAGAAACACCTCATCACATATTAAAGACTCTGCATCCTTTGTTCAATGGACCAAAAACCTAGACATACATAACGATGATCTCATGGTGAGTTCTGACATTGTCTCCCTTTACACCATGATACCTATAGACGAGGCCATCGACATTTTAAAAACTATAACTAATAATGAGACTATAGACCTCTTAAAGTTATGTTTAAAATCATCTTTCTTTAGTTTCCATGGAATAATTTATGAACAAACTCATTGATTCGCTATGGGCTCGCCTCTATCTCCTATCATTGCCAACATATACATGGAACATTTTGAACAAATGGCCCTCAAATCCTTTCCATTCACCCCCGAAGAATGGAAAAGATATGTAGATGATATCTTTGCTAAATGGACCCATGGGATACTAAAGTTACATGAATTCTTAGCCCACATTAACAGTCTCTCTAATTACATCAAATTTACCATTAAAATTGAAAAGGACAACCAATTACCCTTCCTTGACATCCTCTTAACCAAGAAAAATGGAAAACTAAGCACCAAGGTTTATAGGAAAAAGACTCACATAGATAGATACCTTCACGCTGACTCTCATCACCACTCGAACCAGAAAATTGGCATCATCAAGACCCTAACTACAAGGGCTTCTAGAATCTCAGACTCGCACCACCTAGAGCATGAGATAGACCATCTCTGCCATGTCTTTCAATAGAATGGATATAATAAACATGTCATCAACAAAACCATTCACCAAACCCTTAATAAGAAAAACTTAAAAAGAGCCTTCGACATCCCTAAAATCTTGTTACCTTACATAAGAGGAACCACTGACAAGATCTCCAGAATTCTCAACAAACACAACATTAAAATTGCCTTCACTCCCCCTAATACTATTTTAAATATGGTATACTCTGCTAAAGACCCTATAAACCCTAGGCTTCATAAAGGAGTTTATGTCATACCTTGCTCTTGTGGCAAAGAATACATTGGCGAAACAGGTAGATCCCTTAACGTTAGACTAAAATAACATGCTGTTGACTTAGCTCATAACCGAACAGATAAATCTTCCTTAGCAAAACATGCAGTCTCGTCCTCACATTACATACAAATAGAAGAAGCCAAACTTGTCTCTAAAGAAGACCATCACCTAAAAAGGAAAATCAAAGAAGCTATAGAAATTGAGAAAAGAGGGAACAACTTAAATCGGGATGATGGTCTCATTATCAGTAACACATGGAAACCCTTAATACATCAAAACCTATCTAGACATTAAAAAACTACTAAAGATCTAGTATAAATACATCATAACCCTTAAAAATAAAAAATTAATTAATTAAAATTAAATTAAAATTAAAATATAAAATAAAAAATAAGTAAAATAGATAGTATATCATCCTTGAAGAAAAAAAAATAAAAATAAATAAATAATAATAATATATAAAAAAATAAAAAAATAAAATAAAATAATAATAAAAAATAAAATAAAAATGTTAATTCCCTAAAATCAAAGAAATAACTTTACATTAACAATCATAATAACTTAATAGTTTTTTTAATTATATATATTATTTTAAATACATTAACCAAAATATTTCATTCCAAAATTATGTCATCTATTTATAATAATATTTCTTATTACACTTGATTTTAATTATCCATAAATCTATATTTAAAAAAAAAAATTCTAATTAGATATTTTCCTAAATTCTCTCCCTGCTTAAGCCGACCTTCATGAAATTCTCATGAAAATCCTCATTATCGACTATTTATTTATACATTCTTTTGCCCTATTCTCTCAATTTTTCAAAGAACTTTTGACATCTACCCCTGATGATGGACTCACATAGACAGTCCGAAACGTTGGGTTATTAATAAAATCTCAGAAATAGGTTATTCCTCTCCTCTATAATCTACTTCACCTGTATGGATTCTCTCTTTAAATACAATATGCATTCTTTTTTCCATCTAGTATTTATATGTTGAAATCACACAAGCAGTGCGGAGTACAGTGATGTGTCGCAAATGCTAAGATATAACACTAAGATCCAAAAAAACATTAACATATAACTTACCCATGGTGGATATATCCCTAAGAATAAAATATCCAAGATAAAAAACTTAAGATTTTGATGAGGGTTGGATATACTATAAATCCAATTCCTAATACGAGATCCATACTATATATGGAATTTTTATAGAACATAAATTTAATTTATCATGGCTAAACAGAAGTAGTGACTATACTCGAATCTAAATTTGCATTTTATTTTTGAAATAAATCATTCAAAACATATATTTTATGCTATCTCCATAGAACCTAGAAATTTCTTGTTTAATTATTACAAACATTTTGAGCCTACATGTTTTTAAATGATTACCTCAATATATATATATATATATATATATTTTTTTACCTAATTTCTTATGTGAACTAAAAATGAAAACTTATACATTTATAGCTATATGTATTAAGAATGTTTAAATGAATAAAGGTTAATAATATTTCTATATATAGAAATGTGAAATTTATTTATAATATAACTAATATTATACAGAATTAGCATAGATCCATAAATTTGCAAACCTTTTTTAAAATTTTGCACTCAAAATAATTTTGCACCTAAAAGTATGTGATCCTTCTAAATGATTAATAAAACTAAAGTTAAAATGCACTTATGTTAGTTTTTAAAAGAGAATAAAAAACATAATTAATACAATGTTTAAATTTCATGTAATTAATAAAAATAAAAATCATTTAGTTTTATATTTTAATTAAAAATATAATTTTAATACCAATTATGTATATATATATTTTTAAAAAATAATATATTTGGATTGTATTAGTATATTTTTTTGAAATCTATCCAAAAATATAATTAATAATTGATAATAAAATGGTATAAAAAATATTTTAAAAGAAAAAAAAAATACAAAATAAAAAACAAAAATAGGATTTTTGTCAAATGTTAACGTTCTCTCGTAAACTAAACTAAACCATAGTAAGATGGAAACTTTTGGCCATATATTTCACAGCTAAAGAGAATCTTTTGTAAATTATTTGATACTAGCATCTTGGTTATAGGCCTTATTTAGAATAGGAATTAAGTTGTTTTCCCCTGCATTAGACACCAAGGACCTTATCCATCTTATAGAGGATGTCCTGATTAGGAATACCTTGACCACTCTCATACTCATGAATTACTTGGGTTCTCTCATTGATACACTTCCCGAGCTCCACCTGGCTCACCTTCTGATCAACCTGCTGAATAGACCACCGAACCTTTGCCAACATTTACTTCAGGGCTGCTGCCTTAGTCCCCTCATCTAGTTTGCGTGTATTCATCATGGGTTCATTCTTTTTGTTGCTTCCCCCCTCCAATTCATTTATCATCTCAACATCTTCCCTTTTTTTTTTGCAGTGTTAACCACTTTGGCATTACGCGTTTCACTCACGTTTTGAGGATGATTAGTGATAAAAATAGGCTCTCAATCCTAAGTTATATTCTCACTTGGTCAGCTTGGCATCATTCCTGCTCTTCAATCACTCACACATTATTTCTCCTCTCTGACCAATAAAGTACACAATCATAAATATGATACCTCACATGGCACCCCCATAAATGATAGCTTCGTCGATGAAGACACAAAACAAAATAGAAACTATCATCAGCTCTGGAACAAACAAGAACCCTCAGACTGTAAATATCCTCTACCCTTGAACAACAAGAACATGTGAAGGATCGATACGAAAAAATGGAATCACGGGAATTCTCTCTCTATTTAAATAGTGGGTTCATGAGTCTAATTAAAACATTAATTTCTTCCCTGGATATATAACCCTTTTCAAATCGTCTCTAAAATCCCCCTATTATTATCTTGACCCATGCCATAAACAATGGTCACATTTATATGATTGTTATTCATGTTTCACGAATATTTTGGATATCATACATACTTCATGAGGAATTTCCTTAGGCCTAATTGAGGGCACACACCTCTAATATTTACCGTATATCCTGCCATTCACTGTTCAAGGATTCCTAGGCCCACCAAGGTACACAAAATCCATCTTACCGCAATCTCACCTTCACTAGTCTAGGGATTCCTAGCCCTTGCGTTCTTCTCTTGATATCACATCACTTAGTTTCGAAAACCATATAATAATCTAGCTCAACCAAGTAAAGGAGAACCCCACCACACCTTGGCTATCTGAAAATGGAAAGGCAAGGATGAAAATCACAATCACACTTGGAAAAACCCATGCCAATGACAACAAGATAACCAAATACCCACATTCATGTACAATGAATGCCAAATCTGGCAAGGAAATCACACATGAAAATCGATTCCTGAAAGTAATCTCCTTGTATCCACTTCATCCTATTCTTCCTCGCTTGATTATGCTTCCCTTTTCCTTCTTTTTCCTTCCTCTACTTTTCTTGATCCAATGCTAGAGTGGTCCAAGAATACTCTAAGTTTGCAAGAGTATGTGAGAGTAGAGAGAATAGAGAGAGAGGGAGAGCTCAAAACTGGACTGAGAAAAGCTGTGAACTAATGCTCAAAATAATTTTTATTAATGAGGCCTCTAATTTCATCAAATTTCCATTATTTGCCTTCATTTTCCTCCTCAAATGCAATATGCGACCTTTCAACTTCCTTTTCTCCTAATTTCATTTATTTGAACATTAATAAAATTCCAATTAATGCCTCTTTCCTTTCCAATTCATTTGTCATTTATTTTATCCATAATAAACCAATTGAACACCCACACTAGGATGTGTTTCCCAACATTAGCTTGGAATACGTGTCCCATGACCATGGTTTTATCTTTCCTTTATTAACTTTATTACATGAATTTTTTAACCTGATATTATTACAGACCCATCCCTCTTAGGGGAACATTGTGCTTGGTGTTTAATGACACATACAACCAACAAAACCGCTGAAAATCCAAACCATACTACTTATGGAGCTTTATAACTCAAATTGATGCAGTATTTACAATGAAAAACATGTTTAAAAAAAACCAACATGAAACCCATACCACTTATTGGATCTTTATAACACTATTCATGGAATTATTTTCTTACATACACATATATACATATACCAAAATTTCTTTTCCTCAATCGAAAAACAAGGAAGGATGCATAGCCCGCATCTCATCATCCATCTCCCATGTAGCTTCATCAGCCCAAAAGGGCTTCCACTCCACTTTAATGTACTCGATTTCTCGATTTTGGAGCATGAACATATTTCTCTACAAAATACTTCGAGGTTTCAGCTATAATTATCCTTTCGGTTCCACCTATAATACGCTACAATAAATAACATGAAGAACATCCTTTACATGTCTTTTAAGAAATGACACATTGAATACATCATGGATTTGACTATCAGAGGTAGTGAAATTTTGTAGGTCACTAGTCCAATCCTCTCAAGGATGTTGAAAGGCTTGCGATATCGAGGTGCCACCTTCACACATGACCCAATGCTCAAGAATATTTCTAGGCTTAATGCACAAGTACGCATGTTGTAATATCCCAAATGGGATATTTTATGAATTTTTCTAGAAATTAACTCAACCAAAATTTCTCCATTAAATTATCATGCATTTAATAGAAGATTTTCATGTAAAATAAAACATACAAGTACATGCAAATCCATAACACCATAATGGAGGAAATAAATCAACATTATTATAATATAATTGGGTTTACATGTTGAAATGACAAATAACTGATATAACTTAAATAGAATGGGCTTCAAGGATGTGCTACAACACTGTGCTGGCCTCCCAAAACTGAATTGTTGCACTCTCCCTTTGGAAAAAACTACCATTGAATCAACTGGAAATCAATGAAGCTTCAATTGAAGATCTGAATGATCCTCACTCCAATATCCCTAAAGCTCTGTGAAACTTCTGGATGAAGTCTCCTCAAAGAGAGTTGGGTTTTCATCTGACACACACAAATCACCCGAGGGTTTCTGTCCTGGGGATACCAATAGAGTAGAGAACCAAGCTCTCAAACCTCTCACACAAAAAAATGATCTAAACCAAGATATCCCCAAATGACCCTTGCTTCTCCTTTTATAGATCTAAATGATAGATCTACAAACCTCTATAAGCGTCTTATTTTATTATTTTATTATTATTCTAGAAGATCCCCCACTGACTCTATCAAAGTGAATTTAATTTAATTATATTTCACTTATGTCACTTTCGGCCCCTTTTCCTCTAAATATTATTTTTCCTTTAATTAAATGACCTATTAAAGTCATTTTTAATTAATTAAAATAGTATATCTCCCATGGTACTATCTTTGGCCACTATAAGTCACTTCTCAGCATCTCATCGTGAATATCTCCTCATTTTGGTTTTCCAACGAGCTATTATGCTAAGGTTTTCTATCACGTATTGCTCCCGTAATGCCACCTTGAGAATAACTAATTGAGTTAAGCCCAAAAATAACTCAGTTTTCTAAAATTTGTTGAAATGTGCCATAATGAAAGAAAAACTATGTGGATGATGGATTATATGAAGTGAATGCCATCGGTCCTTATAGAAACTCCTCAAAACTCCTCCAAAAATCCTTTGGGCCTAGTGATGAGACCAACCTATATCTATGACCTGTCTAATCCCAACTCTGGAAGATCATCCTAACCCTCTCATAGGCTCAAATCTTGGATTTAGTTTGTATATTGTCTGATATAAAGGATCCAAGAGTTATTTTCCTGTTCCAAAGCATATTTTTCTGAAAATGCGTTTTTCAATGCATGATTCATGAGCTGTTCCTAAATCAGGATATTACAGTGGTTTTAGAGCATGATCTCTGGCACAGCCTGTGAGATCAAGCTATCATAAAAGTGAAGAGAAGAAATAGAGATCAGAATGATGGAGAGGATGAGATTACTCTCATTAGTGTTCAGATCTAAGAAGGGCCTCTCCAAAGAGGTAAATCAGAAGAGAGAAAGAAGATGCACCGAGACTCCTAGAGGGTTTCGAGAAGAAATAATTTGTAGCAAAATGTGCATGAGGTTTCAAGAAGAATAAGGAAGCCCCGACACTTCCTATTAGCAAAGTATAAGACTGAAGAGTCCTAGATCTCCTCATAGATCCACTATGCCCACTTTCTTTGAAGAAGGTGAGAGGTATAACAATGAAGAAGAGAGATGCAAAGAAACTCCTAAGGGGTTTCAAGATGAAGATGAAGAACTGCACACTTCCTGTCATCACAAAGCAGGGAGAATGAATGAAGAAGAGATCTGATTGCTTCTTTTTCAAACATTGAAGAGTATTGAAGAAAATCTCAGGGAGTTTGATGAGGAGAGGAAAAAGATGAACTACAAAGAGGCATCTCCCAAGGAAACAAAGGAGAATGTCAATCTTGTCACTTTGGGCAAGAGATCTCCATTTTCACCATCTACTGCTAAGGTGCTTGCATCTAGAGAAGAGGCACTTGCATCTTTGCAAGGTAGTCTTTAGCTCTCAACATATGGAGTCCCATGCACGAACCAGGAGATGCATGAGGAGGAGAAGGAATATACGAGTGCTAGTATACTTGAAGAAAGGAGACAATCATTCTTGCTAGTAGTTGGAGGCATCATTGATCTGGGTGGAGGAACTCTTGTGTTCTTTCAAGAAGTTCCCACATATCAGTTGATTCAAGGTATGCATGAAATATCATGGTTTTTTTTTTTTTCTAAATAAGATTAATCTATTAACAAGGGAGTAAAATTACATCGTGACCGTAGTAAAAAATATTGCCCTGGAGAAAGGCAAAATTATCATGAAAAACACATAAGGAGACTGCCCAATGACAGGGAAACCAGTCTGGAAAAGTTTTCCAAAACCCACGCAGGAGAGCAAGTTATGATCTTCCTGATGTTGCAGAGTTTGCATGGATCCAAAGATGAACAAAAATAAGCCAAAATTCCACATAATAGTTTGAACAAAAACATTCCCAATTGTATGGGCTGCAAGGTAAGATAATAGCACCACAGTAAGCAGACTAGTCATCTGGAGGTTCTTCAACAATACGACACCAACCTAAAGCAAGCAAATCCCTGGCAAGAGAAGCTTCAGATTCTAAGGGACCTGGATCAACTGGTGCCATCACAACATCAGAAACGCTATGAGCTTGAGCATCCGGAACCTGCATCGACGCGCTGCCAATCCCCATCTGGAGGTTCGAAGTCTGGGCAAAGTCTGAACCAAGGCCCACCGTATGAGCGCTAGACTCCCCCATTTGGGCTTCCTCATGGAAGACCACCGTAAAAAGAGTAGTAATCCTTGGGCGATTCAGAGCGTTGTTGAAGGTGAAGTGCGCGGAGCCAGTTGTGGGAGGAGGCAAGGTGGCCGGAGGTCGGGGAGCAGGGGAGCCCAAACAATGGCGGGAATCAAGAAAATTCCCTCTCCCACTGCAGGTTCGAGGGTAGTGGCCAGCCAACAAACTGTTGGAGAGTGACGGCAAGTCAGAAGAAGGGCTGGAAGGCACGCTCGAAGGGCAACCCTTGGTGCCGCCTTTGCGGCTCCGCATTCTGTGGCATAGACGGGGCATAGGGGAGACAAATTGTGGTCGAGAAACAATGATGGCAGGGTAAGAACAATTCGAAAGGAAGCCAGAGGCCCAAGTGAAGTGCCAAAGCTCCAACGGAGGCGGCTCTGCTAAAGGACCAGCGCGAGGCTCCAAAATATCTTCCCCCTCTAGGCAGCGAGAGGCAACAGGAATGATAGAACCGACACTATACAGTTTGAAACCAGAATTGAGGCCGGAGGCCAGATAGAAATGGGTGCAGTGCGACTGAAGAAACTCCACAGAAATCCCATCACCACTCTGCAATTTATCCTCCCCTCTCACACATCGAAAAGCCCCCATCATAACTGAAACATTGAAGAGAGCTGAGGTCTCCAGCATGCAGGAGCATGCGAAGGCAGAAACCAGAGCGGTGGGCATGATATGAAATCCTGAACCCCTTGAAACCATGCCTTTGAACTCTGCGAAACTTAAATGCAAGGATCCGTCGAACAGTGGCCAGATATCCTCCATGTCCTGGGTAGGCAGGTGTCATCCCACCTCGCCGCACCCCTGTCCCATCAAGTTAAACGCCCGTCTGTACACCCGCATCCGGGAGAGTTGCATCCCTTTGGATAAGTATTTTTCACTCCTGTTTTTTATCATGATTCTGAATTATGTCTAGAGCTCCAGTGAGAAGAGTGTGCCCACTTTCCACCCCCAAAATTGGCAAGTAGATCAGCGACCTTGTTACCTTCCCGTTTAACGTGATGGAATATGATGGCATGATTGGTGTGGAGCCATTGTTCAATAGCATCCAATCTGGCCTCGAGTCTCCAACTGGTAGCAATTTTGTGCACATGTGTCCCATTGAGGAGTTGATTAGCCATGTTGATGAGGATTAGGGAATCACCTTCGATCTCCAGAGGTTGGAAGCCATGATGCTGGGAAAGGAGTAGACCTTGCCAGAGACCCTCCAATTCAGCCGAGTTGTTTGTGTCCCATCCAATGTTTCCGAAGAATATTAGGAGAGGCAAACCCTCATGATCTCTAAATATGCCGCCAAATCCTGCTTTGCCAGGATTTCCCTTTGAAGCTCCATCAAAATTGAGTTTGAAAGTAAACTTTGGAGGGGGGGTCCAAGAGAGATTTCTGATGTTATGGCCTTCTGAAGGTCTGTGATGGTGCGTACCTTGTGGAAGTTGTATGTTCCAATTCTCCCAGATGGCTTTCTCATTTGTAAGAGTGGGGAAATCTTCCAGATGCCAAGTTTGAAGTGCCAAGGTCTCTTTGAGATTAAGACATAGGTTGCCCCATATGATGTCTAAAGGAGTGCTTTGATCTTTGAATATGCGCTTGTTTCTTTCTTTCCATATTATCCAGAGGAGAAGACCGGGAATCATTCTCCATAATTGGTTGAGTAGTTCGCTTTTATAAGGGTTCTAGTGCCAATGTCGAATGGAGTTGATTATATCTTCGGACACTCTGCAATTCTTTTGACAACGGAAGCTAGCCTTCTCCCACAGTTGGTTGGCAAGAGGGCAAGAGGTCAAGAGGTGTTGGAGAGTTTCCTTCTGAGAGTTGCAATTGGGACAAATGGAGGGCCCATGAAAGCTTCGTTTCTGAAGATTATCCCAAGTGAGGATTTTCCGGTGCCCCACAAGCCAAAGGAAAAGAGAGACTTTGGGCCAAGTACCCGGTGACCAGATTCTGCTCCAAATAGGGTCCAGGGGCATTGGATCATTGCATATAATTTTGTAAGCCTCTTTGGTGGTGAGGGATCCTTTTGGGGTATATCCCCATCTTAGGATGTCCCTGCCTTCGGAAGATCTAATACGTCGATTCTGGAGCTCACGCTCCATGACATCCTTAGCCTGGATGTCTGCATTCCTGATCAGCCTGTCGATCTGCTTCCATTATCTGTAGCCCTGTTCTATCTCTGGAGTCCATTGTTGCTGGACAAATTCCTGTTGTTGCTCCTCCCACTCTTGGCTATGAGGCGAACTATAGATGCTGTTGAGCTTTGGTAGTTGGTGCCAGGCATCTGTCCAAAACCGAGCAGTGCTGCCATTCCTTATTTCCCAGAAGCTGTGTTGTTAGATGAGCAAGTAGTGTTGTCTGGCAGCATTCCATATTAGTGATCCCTTTTCAGTGGGAGTTAATCTAACTATCTCTTCTGTTGGTCTGTGATTGGCATACTTGGCAGTCCAGATGGCTGCCCATGGCTTGTTGGGAGAAGAGAGCCATTGCCACCATATTTTTGCACCCATTATTGCATTGCTGTGCTAAGGATCTCTCAGACCTATGCCCCCTTTTTCTTTTGGCTGGCATGCTGTCGACCATTTTGCCAAAGCCCATTTGCGATTTGTGCCTATTGCACCCCAAATAAAATTTCGTTGTAGAGCTTTTATTTTTTTCAGGACCCATTTAGGCGCTGCCAAGATAGAGAAAAGATAGAGAGGCATCGCCTGTAGCACAACTTTGATTAGCATTAATCTGCTAGCTATGTTCAGAGTTCTATGAGTCCATAGGGTGAGATGAGATTCAAGTTTCTCCAGGAGCATACGCCAAGAGGTGTGCTTGATGGCAGAGTCTATTAAAGGAGCACCAAGGTATTTGGAGGGTAAGGAGGCTATGGAGAAGCCCAGAATGCGGGCAATGGCATGTTGAGTAACAGGGGGGGTGTGAAAAAAGAAGATCTGCGATTTGGCCATGTTTATACTCATCCCTGAGGCATCAGAGAACTCATTCGGAAGGGATTTGAAAAGGGAGGCTTCATGTACAGAGGGGTGCCCAAACAACATGTTCTCATCGACAAATTGTTGATGTGTAATGGTTGGAGAATTGTGAACGGATAGACCCTTGAGATGCTGGGAGAGGAGGGCATGTTTGATATGGTGTCCCAGACCTTCCGCCATTAGAACAAAAAGGAATGGGGAGAGAGGATCTCCTTGTCGAATACCTATGGAGGGGCTGAAAGGTTGAGAGGGAATGCCATTTGAGAGGAACGAGAAAAAAGTAGAGGAAATTAAGCTTAGAATCCATCGAACCCACATTGGGGAAAAACCAAAGGCTGTTAGCATTTTTTGAATATAGATCCAGCTTAAATTATCAAATGCTTTGGAGAGGTCAATCTTGAGAAGCATACCTCCCTGTTTGGAGTGCTTGAGAGAGTGTATGATTTCATGAGTGAGTATAATGCCGTCCAATATCTGTCATCCTTCAACATATCCAGATTGTTCAGGTGATATGAGCAGGGGCAACAGTGGCTTCAACCTGTTAGCAATGAATTTGGATATCACCATATAAATAACATTGCATAGTGCGATTGGACGGAATTTGTCCGAAGTACTGGTGTTCTCTTCCTTTGGGATTAGGGTGATGAAAGTTGAGTTCAGAGATGGCAGAAGCCAATGAAGAGTGCGTGATTCCTCCACCACTTGCCAAACCTCTTCTTTGATGAGATCCCAGAAAGAGTGGAAGAAGGTAGTGGTGAAGCCATCCGGACCTGGAGCTTTTCCCTCCTTGAGCTAGTTCATAGCTAGGTCCACCTCCTGAGGCAATACTGGTCGAAGAAGAAGTTGGTTGTGTTCTTCTGTGATGAGTTTCGGCACATTTTGAGTGATCTTTTCTATTGCAGGCTGTCTATCAATTTGGGGTTCTTGATGGACCTCTTGGAAGTGATTGATAAACTCCTATTCGATCTCTGCATGGCTTTCCACTCGTTCCCCCTCTTGCTTTTGTATGAAAGAGATGGTATTGTGCATTCTTCTCTGTATTGTAGTTCTGTGGAAGAATTTGGTGTTCCTTTCTCCTTCTTTCAGCCATCTAATTCTAAATTTTTGCTTCCATAGAATTTCTTCCTGCTTTCTTCTCTCCTCCAATTGATTGTGAATGTGCTTTTCCTTTTCCAATTTCCCTTCCTTGTAGCCCTCTATGATTATCTGTTGCTGGAGTTCTCTCATTTCTTTGTTTAGATCTTGTTGTGCCTTGAAGATGTTTCCAAAAGTCTCTTGATTCCAGTGCTTGATTTGGGATCTCAAGAATTTGAGTTTCTGTTGAAACTGATACATTTTTTATCCCTCTGGTGAGGGGGAGTTAGTCCAGGTGGATCTGATGAGGTCGTTGAAAGCGGGGTGGGTGAGCCAAAAAGCTTTGAAGCGGAAAGGGCGCCTGGTGGAGTTGCCTAGTCTTTGCCATTGGAGAGAGATTGGCCAATGGTCTGAGCCTGAAAATGGAAGAATTGATGCCAAGATGTCACCTCCTAGATGCACTGCATTATCTGAGATGAGGAATCTGTCCAGTTTGGAAGCTATTTGTTGTTGTCCTGCCCTGCGATTGCTCTAGGTGTGCATTCCATTGCAGAATTGCAGATCGATTAACAGACTGTTTTTGATAAAGTCTTTAAAGTGGCTATTTTCCTGTTCCAGCTTGGCTCAGCCCCCTTGCTTTTCCTTCAGCTTGGTGATCATGTTGAAGTCTCCTCCAATGATCCAGAGAGGATGGAGTCTATTGAAGTTGAGCACTTCTATTGTGTCAAGAAGAGCAATTTTGTTGCCTGCTTCCTGAGGGAAGTAGACATTGGTGAGATGTCCATGAATGTTGGTGCCGATGATATGAAAAGTAGCCTGTATGATATGATGTGAGGCATGAAAGTCTGAGAGCATGATGATTGCTAGTCCCCCAGAGGCACCTGAAGCATCCACTGCAACTGAGTGACAACCTGGCCATGCTCTAGAGAGGATGTGACCAAGAGTGTTACTGTTACATTTCGTTTCCTGCATAAAGAAGATTTGGGGCTACTCCTGCTTTATCATGTTTTTTATCATTCTGAGTTTCCCGGGGCTGTTGAGCCCTCTTAAATTCCATGAAGTGAGATTCATGATTTACTATTAGTGGTGGGCTTATAGTACTTTGTCAACTTAGCATATCTTCCTGAGTTCACCAGGATTTTCCCTATTGTGATAGTTCTTTGAAGATCTGTCTTTCTTCCACGTCTTTTGGAATATTTAGGAAAGAAGCTACCATCCCATTGACTACCCAGTCGTCTGCCCAGTTGTTGTTACTGGTAAGCCCTAGAGATGATGACTTCCAGGGTATTGAGTTGATGCTCTTGAATCCTGTCGTAGTCTTTCCTTCTGCATGCTTGTTCCAGTTCAAAAATGTCAAGACCTCCCAAATCAATACTTTCTGGTTCTTCTTCCATATGTTGTGTCTGACTGCTTTCTGCTGATGTGAATGTAGAATGCAGTGGTTGACTGGGGATACAGTCAACATCCATGCCATTTGGTTTCCAATCCGAATCCTTCCGAGTCGCCTCAGGAATCCCAGTGTTGTCAATTAGGGGTGAGGGAGTGGGAGTAGATCCAGACCGAGGGGGGGGAGAGGTAGAGATGATCAACGGTGGGATTGGCGAAGTGTTCTAACTTGGGTCTTCTGAGGTTTTAGCAAGTACCTCAAAGCTATTTCTTGTGGAGGGAATGGAGGCAGCGTCCTGCAAGGGTTTTTTCCCGGAGGAAGGTTTTTTATGCGATCTTTTTCGATTAGCTACCTTGGTGAAGCCATCTTGGGCTGGTTTATCTGAGGGATTAGAGGTTTGGGGTTTAGCATTTAGAGGGCAGTCCCGAAAATGATGACCATGTGCATGACACTTACGACAGGGAAAGGGTACATGTTCAAAATCTAAGGGTTGAATCCATTCATATTCATCATGGTAGAGACTTACCGAATCCAGAAGGGCCTTGTCCAGGCGCATGAAGACAAAAATACGGCCATAGGAAGTGTATCTGCACAGCTTCGTTTCTTCAGCTATTTTTATGAATTCTACCAGCCCCTTGCCAATGTCTCTTAGTGATTCTTCATCCCAGTATTCCAGAGGGAGCGAGTACATTCGGATCCAAACTGGTGCCCAGCTGAAATCCTCCTTGTCAAGGTTAAATCTCTCTACCCAATCCCTTAAATACAGACCAGCGGAGTTGAAGAAATAAGGGCCTTCATCCATGACCCTGTTCCGATCTTCGATGAAAATGAATATCGCAGTGAAAAACCACTTTGGTCATAGCTACAGGGTAACATGCCCCTTGGGTTTCCATTTGGCCGAGATCCATCCTTGCAAAGCTTTTTCAGTCGGCCAGTATCCAATAAATTTTCCAATGAGAGCATGGTCCCTCATGTACTGGATTTGTCCATTGATTCTATGGCTGGGAAGTTCTATCTTGGGTCATTCAGCTGCTATGGGTTTGCATGTCGTTGATGTAACCTTGGGCATTTCCTTTTGCCCAATCTCGCCCTCTTGTACTTCACTGCGCTTGTCTGACTGATCAGTGGGAGTGTTTGTCATATCTTGCATTGGGGAGTCTCTTGTATCCGTGTTTACTTGTTCTGGACCGGAAGGCCTTGTCAGTTTCTGCACTTGATGTTCTTTCTCGGCTAAGGGGGAAGGCTTTGCGGCCCCCCCTAAGGGTCAGCTATTGTAGTGCGTACTATGCCGGCAAGCTACTATTGCGAGGAGGAAGGCGGACGGAAAATCGTGGCAGAGAGGTATCAGACTGTGTCATTGCAGGGGTCACCAGGAAACCCTAGGTTCCAGAGCACACTCCAACATTCGCTCAACACTTACTTTTTCCATGAAATATCATGGTTGCCTATATAGTCATTATGATTTAAATTTATTTTAATCTTTTATGTCTATGATGAATTTTTCTAATATAAAAAATTGAATTGAATTTATTTATTATTTTTACTTTTTTATTATTTTTAATTGAAATATAATTATGTGTTCCATTACAAAATCTCTCATATATTGGGCTTTGCAAGGCCTCTAGCATTAGAAGAACATATAGTTGGCATAAATAAAAAAAGTAACAAAATCTAAAAGTCATAGAAATAATAATAAAAATAATAAGTCCATTCATTTCAATTTATTATATTGATTTTTTTTTATTAATAAAATTACAAGCAATTTCTAGAGGATAAAACAAAATATGCATATCACTTTTAAAAATAAATAAATAATGATAGTTCATATTTGTAACCATAAATTTCATAGCTTAATGTTTAAATTTAGTTGATAACAATTTAAAAGATTAATATTTATAATAAACCAATTTTAACCCATATATATGTTATGTATATTACATTAAAAATTTAAATATTAGAAATGTCTTTTATATATGTATGTAGTTATTTTTACAAATATTTTTATCTATAGAGATGTGAAAAAGTTTCCAACCTAGATCCATCTTAACTCTCCATTTACAAAGGGACTAGAGGGATCTAATCTCTTTTAAAGTGAAAGGATATTTGATCTCTCTCGAAGCTTGTTAGATCTGAGATAAAATAAATCTAACTGGTATTTAATATTAATATTATATTTATACTATTAGTATAAAATGCTTAAGATTAATTAAACGTCTTGATTGTCCTTAAATTATTCATTTGATATTCGCGATCCATTTTCCTTCATGCATGAAGTGGGTTGGTCTACAACTATTTCAATCATTTATAATGTTTTTCACCCTATCTTTCCATGATTAAAAGTCAAATGTAATAACAATTGATTTGAATTTACTATAAAATGGTTGTAAGGATAGAAACTTTGAAAAGAGTTCTAGTTGTTCTCTTCTCTTCTCTTGTTTTATGTGAGTGCTCAATAAAAACATTTGGGATATTTTTGGCATTACCAGACACTCATCTCTCCCTTATTGAAAATTCTATGTCTGGATCCTAGATGGGAGCTCTGGCTTGTTGGATTAATGGTTTCTTTGATCAGGATCATCAGCTCACTATGTTCTTCCATGGTTATGTTGGGCAAGAAAGTTATTTACAAATATTTTGAGGCTTGTATTTTAAGGACTTACATTTATTTCCTAAAGTTTTAACAGATAAAGTCGGTTGGAGGTTATTAAAACATCACTCTCTGTGGACTAGATTTGTTTACCAAATAAATTGAAAACCAATGTTTCTGTAATTTGGAAAGTTTTTTTCTCCTCTTTATATTTGATAGATTCAGGCTTAGCATGGAAAGTGGGCAGCATATCACATTTAACTTTTGGTCTCGATCCTTCGATTGGAAGGCTTATTGATGACAAACTTCTAGAACAATTGATTTATTTCCTTCATGGTAATGGCCTTATTTAGTTGAGCCAATTTTCAAACCTAACACAAAAAAATATTTGGACTTAGGGTTGGGAATTGGTTAACCATTTAAATATTCCCCTGTAGCTTCATAATTTATGAAATAGATATATTGAAATATTACATGCTTCTCATATCATATCTGTAGGATAGGAGGATAAGTTGGCTTGGTCTTAGGATCCTCATGGGGTTTATTTGCAAAAATTTGGATAGTATTTCCCCATTTCTAAGAGATTGGAGGATATTCATGAGGATTGGTGGAAAATTTTATAAAAAATCAATGGCCCTACCAAAACAATATTTTTCATGTGGTGTGCACTAGCTAACAAAATCCATACCTTTGACAACTTATATAGGAAATGTTTTCAAGGTTATAAAACATGTGCTTTGTGAAAAGAAGATGAAGAATCTGCCAGTAATTATTTCTATTGTGTCCATATTTTAAAAGAGTTTGTAAGTATGATTCGAAAAATATCATAATTGCAAGTATTTGGTTAGGTGAAGAGTTAATGGAGGCATGGTTTCAATGGCTCTCTCTGAGGGAGAAAAAGTTGTATCGAGTATTACCTCTTTTAACAATTTGGGGAGTTTGGCTTGAAAGAAATGGTGCTATCTTCAAAGATTGTGTCATGATTATTTATATTTATGAAACAAATATCTTAGCTATTTATGACTTTCTCCTAAAGAAACAAAAGAACAACAATAATAAAATCCTCAATTGGGTAGTCATTGAAAGATCCCTTCCATGGGATTCTTAATGGGGCCTCTTAAGGAACCCCTGTGGGATGTGGTGGAGGATTTGTACTTCATCTTTCAAAGACACATTATTTCTCTCTAAAAATTTTCTTGTGAGGAGGCTCAAACAACTATGTGGAGCTCTTATCACTAAAATTGTTGCTTATGTTTTCAATAGAGAAAGGAGTGGACCACTTATAGGTATTTGGAGACTCCATGTTGGTTATAAATTGGGTCAAATGATTTTACATATGCCACAACATGACATTATAGCCTTTATTGGAAGACATTTATGGGTGAAAATAATTTTTTTCTCAATTTTCGGTGCTTCATGTTTATGTTAGACACCTAATCCTCAAGATATGATTTGGGTTATGGTGTGTTAGGGTGATTAGTTATTGAAGTTCAAGAAACCTAGGCACTGAATCCAAATGTTTCATGATTGTATTTATACATGTACATTTTCATCATTCTTTGAATTAAGTTGAATTCATTTTCCACTAATTTGTGTCTAACAGTTGTATCAAAGAGAGTAGTTCATCTGCTGTGTATTTCATAAATTAACTAAATTAGATTTGTATTTCATAATAAAATTTCTTTTTTAAATTTTCCATACATATTCAATTTATGAAATTAAATTTTATAACTTAACAAAATTTAATCACATAAATCAACTAAATTAGAAGGAATTTTTGGAAAAGTCTAGGTACATATATAGATTTTATGTTTTCAAGATTTTTTTATTTTTTGTATGATTCATATGATTCCTTCCTTGTAGTTTCCTTCGTCTCTGCTTCCTCTACAGTGATGAGACTAAATTACTTACCAAAGGAAAGGTTATAAAATCTATTTATTTATTTTTAACTGAGAGGAAGATATCTCCCTCTAGCTTTTATTGAGTGACCTAGCTACTAACTTCTTGGCCCTTTGAAGGCTATTTTTCCGTGAAACAAAATTTAGTTAATTATATTTAGAAAAAATATATTAATGAAGTGTTAGAAAAAACACAATAACTTAAATAAATTTCAAGTTTAAAAAATTTCATTATTATTTTGGAAGAGTGTTTATACTCTCATTATTATTTCATTATTTATATATGGGAACGATATTGTAATTATAACTAGAGGAATTATTTCAATAAAATCTCTACTAATAAAAATATTATTGATATTTAAAAAATTGTAATTTAAGTTAATGGAAGTTGATTAATAAATTTAGTGTTTTTGGATCTTATTGGTTGTTTACAGTACATTAAAAATTTTATTGATAATTTTCTTTTATTTATGCTTTCATCTTGAATTGGATCTATTTCTCAAATACCAAGGATAAGGAATTTAACAAGTTTTAGGATTCAAAGCTGTAGTTGAAAACTAGACATGTAAGGAGATCAAAATATTAGAAATCGATAATGGTAGAGTAGTTCAAAGGATTTTGCAAGTACGATGGAATAAAGATAAATATCATAGTTATGTATAACCTACATTAGTATAATGTTGCAAAGTGGAAGAAATGATTCGTCATTAGGGGCTTCCAAGACCATCAAATGACCAAGAATTACCAATGTTTATTTAGGTAGAGGTATGCAACAACATAGTTGACATCCAAATTAAATGTCCTCATATGATCTTAAAGGAAAATACACATGAGGAGGTATTCACTAACCACATATTTGGTTGTGTAATTTATATAAATGTACTAGTAGAGAACAGGGCCAAGTTGAATACCTCAACGAGGAAAGGTTTATTGAAAGGTTTATTTCTAGTTATAATGAGACTACAAAGGATTATATGGTATATATTTCAAAATAAAGGAAGAAATAAGAAGTCCCATAAGCCTATTCCAGTGATAAAAGATGATCATGAATTTTGTGGCACTTATCATAGCAAAGAAAAATAACATGATAACTGGTATTAGTGGTTGTAAGATCATCATTATAGTTATGTCAAAATATATTAGAATTTGATGTTTAAGGAAAATTCCAAGCATGTAGAGAGGGTTTAAAAGGGATCAGATGAAGCTCTAATGTATACCCACAAATAATTAGGTTGTTAATATTTTAAATAAGTTGTTTGGAAATGTGAAGCTTAAAGCATTTGTTCATAATTCCATCCTCACGAGAGAACATTGAGAAATATAGCTCGAATGAGAACTTCCACACATTCAATGTGAACTTGGTACAAATAATTTGAGTTATTTCCAAAATCTATTTTCTTAATTAACTTTAGTAAAAATCAAAAGTGAAATATTTATATTTAGCATTAAGTCTAATTAAGTGTATTCCATACATTAATGACTTAAAACATAGATATCATACTATCGAGGATTGATGTTAGTAGCAACAACGCAATAAGGAAAGCATTATTTTTCCTTTATTTATGGTTTCTCTTGAATTTGATGTATTTCCTTAATTGAGGTCCTAATCGATGTTTTTTTGAAAAGGGGGAATACCCATTGTTTATGAAACAATTTTGTAGTCAAAATTTGTAGTCCTCAAATAGACATTTCTAACAAGGTATTGTACTCAAACATAGACCATATGCCAAATTTACGACCTTGAGAAGTTGATGTACTGACTAACCTCAACATGTCCCATAAACATTTGGCACTTCATCTCATAGGGTTAGGTTTTTGGATTTTTAGGTTTTCCCCTTGTTTCTCAATAATAAAAAATAACTTTAAGCCTCATTGTAATGCAATTCAAAAGGCATGTAGTTGTCACATATCTTCCCAGAGATAAACTACTATGACCTGAGCTAGTTTATTTCCATTCTGTATGTAAACAATTTTTAGTACTTTATCATTAATGAATTGAAGTTATGTTTTCATTGTAGCTTTGTGTTTTTGTCTATATCTCTATTTCATTTTGTTCCCTCATAAATCTGGATAATATTGGTTCCTAAATTGAACTCCTTAATAATAACTGAATGCAATAGGATAATATGCATAAAAGGAGAGCCTTTATTTACCCCCCATCAATTTATATAGAACATACCAAGAGATAATGTGAATAGATTAAATCACCAAATACAATGAACATAGGAATGGTAAACACAAAAAGTCAACAAGGACTCGAGATGACCTACTGAAGTTTATACTTTTCTTGAACAAATATATAATAGCATGACAAAAAAGGGACTTGGAAGCATTGATTAATGAGCACCACATGATATCATGCAATAATGCAAGAGGAATTGAAGCATGATGCATAGTGGCTAGAAAAGTAACCATTTGGAAGGGCTAAAAAAGACTCATGTATCTTACAACTCCTAAGCAAGCTAAAATCGAACCGTATGGTACAAATGCAAATAAATTCCATGTTCAATGGTTTCATAACTAAAGCTACCAGTTTTTAATAATAAAATGGTCAAATTAATTTAGATCCCTTCAATGTTTAAGGATGATTAAAAAAATACAAAGGAATATCAAATCTAGTCCTAGAGAAATAAATGATATAATGTGCACATTGTAACTAGGATGACATGTTGCAAATGGTACCATTTTTTTATGATTGGTGATTTTGACTTAAAATACTTTATGATGATATGAACATGGTTTTATATGGATCTCCACCTTCCTTAACAAACATTTTGTAATCTTCACACTCGTAAAACCTCTTTATATATTTTACTTTTTCTACAAAATGAAATCAATTGTAAATACCATCAATATCCTTCATATTTTATAAAATTAGTAAGTACAAACAACTTTCACATAATTTATTTCATTTCCATTCAAAATCACACATAAATTTCATTATAATTCATAATATTTTTCTAAAACTATTAAATACAAACAACTCCCATATAACATGTTTGTTTATTTCATTTGCATAATGTGAATAAGAAATGGACCCTGCTTCGACACACAATCAAGAAAGGCTCTCACCTTTATTGCCAAAACAAACTATATGGAGTATTCTAAGATCAATAACCATGCGTGTGCATATATACATATGTAGGGACTGAAGCAAAAAAAATGATGCCCATGATCGAACACTAATAAAAAACAATTTCTATTTTAGGATTCAAGAAGGAAATTATTATTATTATTAAAATAATTAAAATAATGATATAAATTAAACATATATACATTAAAAAAAAAGATATTGAACAAGGTTTTTTAACCATGGAGGTTTCACTCACCCTTTACTATGAATATTCTTATATTATGAATAGGTTTTTTTTACAATACCATTGGCCAATACTATGTCTTATCAAGACCATGGGCCAAAATAAACCACAACTCACTCCATAAAAAACCAACTTAGATACATCATCATTTTTATTAAAGGTCTAGAGAGATCAAATATTTAGATGTTCAAATATTTCTTCATGTTTGGAACTCAAAAAAAAAAAAAAAATTGTATGTTAAAAAAATTCTATTGAATCATAAAATGGAATCTATTACTTATGTTAGTCAAACTTCTAATTAGTAAAATAAAATCTTGTAACCAAAATGTCAAACAAGAGATCTAAACAAGAGGCATGTGTGTGGGCTTGGGGCCTACTTGAAAGTCTACAACATCCAAACCCCCAATCGGAATCTCATCCTCCGAAGAAGCATTGGGGCCTATTTGAAAGTCTACAACCTCTAAACCCCCCATCAGGGATCTCATCCTCCGAAGCAACATTAGTGATGAAGAGAAGGCCAATTGTAGAATTAAACAACCCCTTGAGAAAGATAACGAGTAGTGATGAAGAGAAAGCTAATTGTAGAAATAAACAACCTCTTCAGCAAGAAAACACTAATAACATAAATAACTTACCCAAAATATATCCACATACAATGTTGTTTAATTCATTTTTATCGAAACCATACATAGAAGAGAAATGGGTCCTGGATAGATACAAAATCAACAAGTCTACTTCATTTGCATCAAAAACCATAAATAAAAATAAATGGATCATAATTTGATACAAAATCAACAAGTTTAATTCATTTGCATCAAGAACCATAAATAGAAGAGAAATGGGTCCTGCTTTGATACGAAATCAAAAGACCCTCACCTAGGTTGCCACAAAAAAATATATGCATTACTCTAAGATCAATAACCATGCCTGTACAAAACAAAACAATGATGCCCATGATCGAGCACGGAGTAGTAGAATTAACAAAAGAACAAATTCTATTATAGGATTCAAGAACAAAATATTCCTCTACAAGATGGAAGTCCCATATTACAGGAACCCTAAAAGTATAAATTTCAAGAACAATCATGATCAACCCACCATACTAGAATTTCTCTTCTTACAGAAATTTTCAATTCCCATGCATTTAGAGAGCAAAGTAGGAAATGGAATTGTAAAAACAAAATCGCTAATAAGTAGTATAAAATGAGCAAGAAAGCAACCATTAAGTTAAGTAGATGGTGTACTGATTGCACTAAATTATATTTGATTGCCTGCACTAGATTCATTGATTTCAATGCAGATGATTTCTAATCCTATTTTATCACTTGCACTAAATGCATTGATTTTAGTGTAGATGGTGATTTCTAATCCTATTTGATTGTTTACACTAAATGCATTGATTTTAGTGTAGATGTCGGTTTCTAATCCTATTTTCTTACTTGCACTTGATGCATTGATTTGAGTGTAGATGTTCATTTCTAACCATATTAACAAATTAAATTAGATGCATTGATTTCAGTGTAGAAGTTGTTTTCTAATCTTATTTGATTTCTTGCATTAGATGCATTGATTTCAGTGTATTTGATGATTTCTGGTTTTAATGCTCCCTGCGTGAGCTTGTGGGCGGCCATGTGGCTATGCCACTTTCCGTTCCATAAGCCCTGTCGTAAGACCACCTTAACACCTTCCTTAATTAACACCCACATCTGGGATTGCAGTGTCTTTGTGCACCAGATCAGTACATTCCTATATAAGAGAGCTGTGATGAAGAATGGTAATGGATCTATAGTTTAAGATTTGATCGTTGTCCACCCCCTTGTTTTCCAGTAGAACTGCCACTTTATTGCTAGCTCTTTGACATGAATGATGGAGATAGCTCTGTTGTGCTTTAGCCATTGATCGATGAGCTCCAATCGAGCTACCAATCTCCAGCTATTTTCCACCTTGGAAGCAGGAGCTCCCAAAAAAATTTGGTTTTCCATATTGATTAGTATTTGAGAGTCCCATTCAATTTCAATAGGGAAGTAGTAATTGTGTTGTTGAGCCAAATAGAGTCCTTGCCATAAACCTTCCAATTCAGCAGAATTGTTAGTATCCCATCCTATTGAACCAAAGACGATCATGAGGGGGTTGCCACTGTGATCCCTGAATATACCGCCATATCCTGAATCTTCTGGGTTACCTTTGGAGGCACTGTCAAAATTATTTTATCAGGCCCTCTGGAGGGGGAGTCCAATGGCTTGGGGGATCTGAATTGTTGGTGGAAGCACGCATACTAGAGGGAGCAGAGGGAATAAGGAGATTCCAATTTTCTCAGATGGACTGTTCCAGAGGTTGAGTAGGTAAGTCTTCTTCCTGCCATGTGTAGAGAACCAGGAATTCTTGTGTGTTATTGCAGAAATTTTTCCAGATAGTTTCCAAAGGAGTGCATTGATTCTTAAAAATTCGTTTATTCCTTTCCTTCCAGACTGTCCAAAGAAGAAGTTCTGAAAGAAGCCTCCAGAGTGAATTTAACAACTTGAAATTATATAGATCCAAAGGCCAGTTGCGAATAGTACTGGTGATGTCCCCTGAAATTCTGCCCATTTTTTTACATTTGAAGTTGAGTTTTTCCCATAATTTTTTTGCTAGAATGCATGAATCCATGAGATGCTGAATGGTTTCATTGTGTTGGTTGCAGTTGGGGCAACGTGAGGGCCCAATGAAGCCTTTTTTAAGGATATTGTCCCATGTGAGGATCCTTTTGTGACAGAGTAGCCACAAAAAGGTGGAGACTTTGGGCCACATGCATGGAGACCATATGTGATTCGAGAGAGGGTATTTAGGGTTTGGAGAGGGAATCATCAGTGTGTAAGCTTCCTTGGTAGAGAACATTCCTCGAGGAGTGTATCCCCATATGAGAATATCTTTCTTTTTTAAGTGTCTAATCTTCCTGTTGTTGGGTTCTGTATCAATTTCTTTGTGTAAATTATGTTGCCCCTAGATAATGATTTGTGCTGCTTGTTTCCATTCCCAATATCGATGGTTTGTGGAAGAAGACCAATGCTGTTTGACCTTTTTGACCAAATGAATGATCAGATGATCCGGTGTCTGAGGTCTGATAATATTGACTAGCTTGGGTATTTTTTTCCATGAATCGACACAAAATCTTGTAGTGCCCCCATCTCTGATCTCCCAGAAGCTATGTTGTTGTATTATGACCCTGTGTTGTTTGGCCACATTCCAGATTAATGAACCTGCTTCATCTGTTGATAATCTGATAAGATCCTCTGGCGGTCTATCATTAGCATATTTAGCTATCCAGAGTTTGGCCCATGGCATGTGTGGAGCAAACATCCATTGCCACCATATCAGTGCTCCCATGATTGCATTACTGTGATAAGGATCTCGAAGTCCTAGACCCCCATTCTTCTTTAGTGTGCAAACAGTCGTCCATTTAACTAATGCCCATTTGTGATTTCTCCCTGTGGATCCCCAAAGAAATTTGCGCTGCAGGTCTTTGATATTTTTGGGCACCCATTTGGGTGCTGCTAGAACAGAGAATAAATATAGCGGCATTGATTGTAAAACTGGTTTGATAAGAATAAGTCGGCTTGCCGTGTTAAGAGCTCTATAAGTCCAGAAGGAGAGTCGAGCTTCAAGTTTTTCTAGAAGCATTTTCCAGGAAGCATGTTTAATCGTAGAATCAATCAGTGGAGCGCCCAAATACTTTGCAGGGAGAGAAGCTATGGAGAAGCCACGAATTCTGGCTACAAAGTTTTGTGTCATAGCAGAAGTACTAAAGAATAAAATCTAAGATTTGGCAGCATTGATAGAAGTACCAGAAGCATCCGAAAAGGTGTTGATTAAGGATTTGAACGAGAGAGCTTCTTGAACAGAGGGGTGCTCGAATAACATGTTATCATCCACGAACTGTTGGTGAGTGGTTGCAAGGGATCCATGGACAATGATGCCTCAAAGATTATGAGTGTGAAGAGCATGCTAAATGATATGGCCTAGACCTTCTACCATGAGGACAATAAGGACAAAAAGGAAAGGTGAAAGAGGGTCTCCTTGGCGACTGACTCTGGAGGGGGAGAAGGAGCGTGAGGGAATGTCATTAACAAGGATTGAGAAAAAGGTAGAGGAAATGAGATTCATGACCCATCTAACCCAAGTGGGATTGAAACCAAATGCTGTGAGAATCTTTTTAATGTAATTCCAACTTAACTTATCAAATGCTTTAGAAAGATCAATTTTTAGTAGCATACCTAACTTTTTGTTGTGTTTCAGGGAGTGGATAATTTCTTGCATGAGAATGATTCCATCAATTATTTGACATCCTTCCATGGATCTAGTTTATTCAGGTGAGATAAGCAGTGGTAGCAGAGGCTTGAGCCTGTTGGCAATGACCTTGGAGATCACTTTGTAAATGACATTGCAAAGTGCTATGGGTCTGAATTTGTCTGGAGTATTTGAATGATCCTATTTTGGGATGAGGGCGATGAAAGTCACATTTAGGGATAGTAGCAGCTAGTGCAGAGTCCTAGGTTCTTCTACTAATTTCCAGACATCCATTTTTATAAGATCCCAAAAATTATGAAATTTTTTTGAAGTAAAGCCGTTAGGACCTGTAGCTTTTCCATCTTTGAATTGAGCCATCATAGATTTGACTTCCTGAAGAGTGACCAGTCGAAGGAGCATCTGATTGTGATCATCTGTTATTATTTTAGGAATATGCTGAAGGATTTTTTTTATGGCCAGTTGTCTATTGGCTTGGGTTTCTTGATGATCATGTTTAAAATGGTTGAGAATCTCTCATTCTATGTCATCATGTTCTTCCAGCTGTTCTCCCTACTGATTCTGTATCTGAGAAATTCTATTTGCATTCGTCGTTGAATGGTTTAGCGACGAAAGAACTTGGTGTTTCTTTCCCCCTCTTTTAACCATCTTATTCTGGATTTCTGCTTCCATAATATTTCCTCTTGCTTTCGTCTTTCTTCCAGCTGAGAAAGAAGGTTTTTTTCCTGAGTAGCTAGAGATTCAGTTCTTTCTTCATTGATGATTTTATGCTGGAGCTCAACCATGTTTTGTTCTAGAAAATTTTTCTACTGGAAGATATTCCCAAAAGTTGAGTGATTCCATTTTTTGATTTTTAGTTTGAGATTCCTTAGCTATTGTTGAAATTGGTACATTTTGGATCCTTTAGGAGGAGAGAAGTTTTTCCAAGCTGTGATGACCATGCTTTTGAATTCTGGACGGGTAAGCTAGAACGCTTCAAATCTAAAGGGTCGTTTGGTGGAATCTCTAGGTCACTGCCATTGAAGAGATATGGGCCAGTGATTCGAACTTGAAAGAGGCAAGATGGAAGTAAGAATGTCTTCTCCTAAATGAATTTTATTGTTTGAAATAAGAAAGCGATCCAGCTTAGAGGAAATTTGTTGGGATCCTAACCGTTTGTTGTTCCATGTATGCATTCCATTAGTGAATGGCAGATCAATAAGCTAGTTTCTTTGGATGTATTCCTTGAAGTGGTTTCTTTCAATCTCTAACTTAGCTCCACCTCATTTCTTTTCTTCGAGCTTGGTGATCATATTAAAATCCCCACCTATGATCCATAGCATATTGGCCCTATTGGAATTGAGAGCTTCCATCATGTGTATCAGCGCCATCTTGTGCATGGAATCTTGAGGGAAGTATACATTGGAAAGGTGACCATGAATATTGGTTCCTATGAGATGAAAAGTGGCATGAATGAGATTATTCAAGGCATGTATATTAGTGAGCGAGATAGCTTGCATATCCCAAGCAATGGGAAGTCCTCCCGAAGCACCAGAGGCATCAACAACGACAGAATGACATCCTATCCAGGATCTGGATAGAATGGAACCGAGGGTACTACTATTGCATTTGGTTTCTTACATGAAAAATATTTGAGGTCTCTCTTATTGTATCATATTTTTTATCATTCTGTATTTCACAAGGCTGTTTAGCCCTCTTATATTCCATGAGGTTGTTGGAAATATGATACAGAATGTTTTCCTTGATGGCAACCCACTTGATGAAGATGATGGCAATCTACTTAATGAAGTTGTTCTTGATGATTGATGAGTTTATTAATGATGTAAATCTAATGTTATACAAGTAGTACAGAAGTTGCAGAAGAATGAATCTCCAGAATGTGCAAGAGTAATGATGAACAGGGTGTGTTACAAGGCATACGCGGGTTTGTCAAGGAGAAGGTGCGTATGCACGCGGAAAAGTACGTGCCAAGTCGCGTATGCTCAATTGCGCTATGTGTAAAACCAGGGGTTACTACCATGGTATTGACCCATTGTATTGAGCGCTGGATTTTCTATGTGATCCCGTCCAGGAATACCATCAGAAGTTATGTGGTTTTGACTCATGGTATTGATAAAGGGTAAACCTATATAAGGAGAAGAAAATCATTGTGCAAATGGGTGTGTGCAAGATGTCTGGGTTTTAATGAATACTTCTCTCTGAAGTATATCTGTATGGAATGGGTAACAGTTGAATGATAGATCTGAATTCATAATGCACCTATGAAGAAAATGATGAAGAGGGATATCTAGATCTGAAATGTATTTGTATCTTCTAGATCTGTTTATGGAATGTTTTGATCTAAGATGAGGCGAACATATGTCTGAAGTGAAGGGTAAAATCTGAACTGAATATCTGATCTAAAGAAGTATGCTGACCTATAATGCCTAAAGATCTATACGCTATTTTGTAACAGCGGAAGCGCGTATATATGCGGGTTGGATGAAGAGAAAGTGCGTATGGGTTGTGAAATTAGTTATGTAATATGTACAGATGTATACGCGGGTTGATATGCATGAAAGCGTGTATATACGCTGGATCAGTGAAAGGAAAACGCGTATGAAAACTAGGGTTTGTTGAAGTTTATGGTATGAGATGTCTGATCTGTTCTGATGTTTTACTGCTATCTGTTAGTGATGTATTCATACAGATCTGGGTTGTTTGAATGATGATTATGTTGCTGATTATATTGATGAAAGATCAAGTTGTTGATTGATTGGTTGATGGTTCATTGAATGAATTGATGAAGTTATAAGTATCAGTTTGTTGTATGATTGAGCTTAAATGTGTGGAGTGGGTCCAGTCTGAAAATATGATGAAAAGTGGCCTACAAGTTGTGTTCTATTGAAGATATTGGATCCAGTGTGAAAATTGATGAAACGTGGTCCATGGTGGTGCTGAGGGTTGTAGCCTTCAGTCAAGGGGTTGTAGCTCCCTTCTAGGTGAGGCTGGTAAATGAGAGCAGGGGGTTGTAGCTCCCTTCCAGGAGAGGTTGGTAAACGAGAGAAGGGGGTCGTAGCTCCCTTCCAGGAGAGGCTGGTAAATAAGTGCAGGTGGGTGCCTGCGTACTGGTATGAGTCTGCGCCAGTACATAGTTGTAAGATGTTTTCTTTATAATAAAATATTGAAGGCTGAGACAACGACGGCCATTGGTTTCTCAGGCTTGGGTTTTCACCCTAAAATCCTGGTGTTCATGTGTTTCTTATGTGTGATCGTTTATTCTGTTATTACTACACATGCTTACTGTTTATTGAACATCTAATGAATGAATGATGGAATGATATAAGTGAAGAATTATCTGCATAATAAGATTGCTGGACATACGCATGTTTTATTAAGTATATCCGCGTGTATACGCGAGTTGGCTTCAGGAAAGTCGCGTATGTGTTTTGAAGTAAGAAAAAGTAAAAATTTTTGAGTAAGTCCTAAATATTGATTCACCCCCCCCCCTCTCGGTATTTTTCCCAACAATTGGTATCAGAGCAGGTCCTTCTATAGAATCTTGATCGCTTGAAGGAGATCCGTCACAATGGGAATTCATGAAGGAGTAATGTCTATAAGGCCACCTCTATTCAATGGAGACAATCTGTTATTCTGGAAGATACGAACAAAAGCATATCTGCAAAGTCTTGGTGCAGAAGTATGGGCAATCGTGGAAGAAGGTTATCAGTATCCCGCAAGTATTCCAACTGATGCAGCAGAAAGGAAGAAATATGAAGTCAATGCCAAAGAAGTCAATGTTTTGCTAGGAAGCATGTCTGAACCAGAATTTTCTAAAGTGATGCAGCTAAATTCAACAAAATAAATATGGGACAAAATCATTTTGAGCTATGAAGGAGATACAAAGGTAAAAAGTGCAAAACTCCAAACTCTCATAATTGAATATGAAAATTTAAGGATGCATAGTGATGAGAGTATTTCCAGTTTCTTTTTACATCTAGATGATATTGTAAATCATATGAGAAGTTTGGGTGAAACCATAACCGATACTACTCTGGTGGAAAAAGTCTTAAGATCCTTGACTTCAAAATTTGACTCTAAAGTTTCAGCTATTGAAGAAAGGAAAGATCTGCAAACTCTTACTATTGTTCAATTACATGGTATTCTGAGTGCTTTTGAAATGAGACAAGGAGGTCCTTCTCAAATCAAAGAAGCTATTTTTAAGGCATCTGCAAAAGGAAAATAAAAGGAAGTTGTCAAAGAATCCAGCTATATATCTGAAGAAGAAGAAGAAGCAAATATTGTGAGAAGACTTCAACTAGGTACCGGAAAGTTCAAAGGTAAGCTTCCTTTCAAATGTTTTAATTGTGGAAGAGTTGGTCATTATCTTGCTAAATGTCCTTATGAAGAAAATCTGTGGTAAAGGGAAACAATTTGAAAAGAAGAGTTCTTATACAAATGAAGAGAATGATGTGGATGAAGAAGATTTTGACCAAGATCTACAAGTGCTCATGGAAAAGAAGCAAAAGAAGAAGGCCACTGAAGAGGAGATATCTCAGAAAACATGTGCAACAGAAAATGAAGAATTTAAAACATGTATTGATAATTTTTCTTGTGATTCACTTTCTTGTGCATGCAATGGTGAAGATAGTGAAAGTAATGTTTTGGATCTAGAGGAAGCTATGAAGAAAATTGAAGATCAACAAAGATCAATTAATAAGAGTGAATCTATGTACAAAGGGATGATCTCTAGTATGAAAGAACAAATAGAAATACTAAATGGACAGATAGACAAATATCAAAGGTTGCGTGCTTATGCAACCAATCGAATGGAAAGACTAGAAGCAGAAATCAACGATCTAAATGCAGATCTCGAAACATAAAATAAGAAGAATGAAAGACTTGAAGCTGAAATCATCTCTCTTAAAGAAGATCCAGAAAAATTAAATAAGAAGAATAAAGAACCCCTATCATTCGAAAAGGAAGGACTTGAAGCAGAAATCATCTCTCTCAAAGAAGATCTGGAAAAATAAAATAAGAAGAATGAAGAAATGCTACAAACATGTGAAGAACAAGAAAATTGGTTGAAAGAAGAGATTCTAAATCTGAATGATCATGTAGAAGAAGGAAAAAGGGTTGAAGAAAGCATGAAGAAGCAATGCCAGAGCTTGGAGGTTGAGGTAAACATTCTCAAAGGTAAATTAGAAGAAAAAGATAAACTTTTGAGTTTTCAAGATAGTACTAAGATTCTGGACAATATTCTTAGTAGTCAAAGGTCTCCTTCTATTAAACTTGGTCTGCGTTTTCATGAAACGGTCAAAGGAGAATCTAGTTCGCAAGGAAGTGTTAAAGATTCAAAGGATGTCAAAGAAAAACTTGAAGTGTTGAAAGAAACAAAAGTTCAACCAACAATCATGAATTCTCAAAGAAAATCATTCAATAATGTTGAATGCTTTAAATTTCATAATTATGGGCATGTTGTAGAAAATTGCAGAAGCAGATCATTTCAGTCACAATCAAACAGATTCTATTCAGAAAGGTACTTTGGTTGCTTCAAGGGATATTGTTTTTCATGCAAAAAGTATGGTCATAAAGCGATTGATGTATAGAAGGAAGAATAAAAAAAAAACATTGTGATCCTTATGCTTATTTCTGCGGTCACATGAGATGTTATGCTTGTAACAAGTATGGACAGCATGGAAAAAGTCACGGGGGGATGAATAGATACGAAAAATGGTAACTTCTAGCACACAAAGAGAAATTTAAACGAAAGTACAGGTAAAGAAGGAGGACGATTGGCTTTGAGAATACGGCCCTCTTGATAGATCATCCTTCTAAACACTCTTAGCCATTGCAGAGTGAAGTGTGAGATACATTATAGGGATTAGTAATGTATCATCACAGGGGGAGCAATGTATGATGATTCTCATGGTTAGCTTGGTTATTCTGGTTATGTGTATTTCTGAGAGAGCATCTGATGTGAAAAATACAGGTACAGGCGGTACAACTTCAGGGGGAGATGAAGGAATGTGAAGTTTTCAATGTTTCATTTTTCATACGCGGGTTCAGTGAACAAAAGCCGCGTATACACGTGAGTTACATTGGATACAGTCGTGTATGCACTTATGATAAGAAAATTTGTATGACAGCTGAAGATCAGGAGCATAGGTTCAGGGGGAGCATCAGTCTAGTTGTTAATGACTGTATTATTGGCACTGTATCTGCTTATTCCTCAGTTCTAAATGATGATGACAATGTTACATGGTTTCTTATGATGAGATTGTGGATGAGCCCTGTTTGCTGTTTGCTGAAGAGTATTCTTTGTTTTCACACATGGATAAGATGGAAGTCTTGTGATTAAGAGATAAGGATAAATCATGCAGAGTTTGTTGCTGGTTGAGACCTCTTTTAATTCTTACACATGCTACATCATGATCATGATAAATCTTGAAGATCTTGGTCACATGGATGATTTCTTAACATGTAATGATTATTGTAGAACTTGTTCTAGTATGATAATTCCTCTTGGGAAGAATATATTGATGCTGCAAAGAGTTTGAAGGCTTGGTTACTAATGTGCTTATGCTACAACCATTGGATGACGCTTGAAGACACAACTACGTTGTACTATCTATCTGCTCTCATATATTCCAGGGAAGCATTCAAATATCTCAGAAAGAAGCTAAAAAACTGTCTCTACCTCACATAGGATCAAATCTGGTTAAAATGCAGAAGATGAAATTGGATACGTGGATTTACTGAAACACAGTCGCGTATATATGTGAGTTCATACACAGAAAACTGCGTATGTGTGGTTGCTAACAATTTCTCTAGGTCAGCATTTCTTCAGCACAAGCTGTGGTGCTATCTGGTATCTCTGATGCTATTTGGAGTCTCTAGTGATGTTTCAGCTCTTATATTTCTATTTCATTCTTGATACTGGGTGAAGATGCCTTGATGATTTGCTATTGAAAGTATTCAGGTTGCACAAGCTAAGGAGGAGCCTTGGTCATATGGAAAGGAGGCTTGGATGCACATTTTCAGGGGGAGCATTAGCCTTGCTGAGTATAATGCATTGTTGGCATTATGATGGTTATGAAATATGATCTCTCTTGAGGTCTTTCTGGTATTGGTCATGAAAAGTCATATTTGTAATTTGATGAAAAGGTCATGTTGAGACCTATGATGTAAAATTGTAATATTCAGTCATGTAAGGACTTGTTCAATTTTGTAAACCCACTTTGTTGGGTAGCTGAGTCAAAATGTGTAAACCCACTTGGTTGGGTACTTGAGTCTCATATGTAAATCCACTTGGTTGGATATTTGATGTAAGTATGAGTCTTTGGTGATAGGAAGTTCATAGAGTCATGTACTTCATTGAAAAATGTGTTTGAAGATTCAGCATGAACTCAGGGGGAGCTTGGTCACTTCAGTATACATCAGATCTGCAGAACGCTTCTTCTACATAAGGAGAACAGGGGGAGAGAGTGTTGGTTTTGATCTACCCTTTGCCTTTGATGTCAAAGGTGGAGAGTGACATGGTTTTTGAATAGGGGGAGAATATCATTATGCTTAATGTATCTATCTGTTGTGATCAAACACCATCGTGGTTGCCATCAAGTCCAAAGGGGGAGATTGTTGGCAATATGATGCAGAGTGTTGTCCTTGATGGCAACCCACTTGATGAAGATGATGGAAACCTACTTGATGAATTTGTTCTTGACTTGATGGACTGGTTAATGATGTAAATATGATGTGTCTACATAGCAGCTCAGATGTAATGGTGAAAGGAATTCCAGTATGTGCTAGACCAATGATGAAAAGTGTGTGTCACAAGGCATACACGGGTTTGTCTAGGAGAAGTAGCGTATGCACACGGAAAAGTACGTGCCAAGTCACGTATGCTCAAATGCGCTCTAAATTTGTAAAACCAGGGGGCTTTACCATGGTATTGACCCATTGTATTGAGCGCTGGTTTGTCTATTTGATCCTGTCCAGGAATACCATCGAAAATGGTGTGGTTTTGGCTCATGGTATTGAAAAAGGCTAAATCTATATAAGGAGAAGAAAATCATTGTGCAAAGGGTGCGCAAGATGTATGGGTTCTAGTGAATACTTCACTCTGAAGTATATCTGAATGAAATGGGTAACTGTGGAATGATAGATCTGAATTCATAATGCACCTATGAAGCAAATGATGAAGAGGGATATCTAGATCTGAAATGTATTTGTATTTTCTAGATCTGTTTGTGGAATGTTTAAATCTGAGATGAGGCGAACATCTGTCTGAAGTGAAGGGTTAAATCTGAACTGAATATCTGATCTGAATAAGTATGCTGCCCTATAATATTTGAAGATCTATACGCTTGTTTGCAACAGAGAAAGCACGTATATACGCGGGTTTAATTCAGAGAAAGCGCGTATGGAATGTGAAACCAGTTCTGAAGTATTTGCAGAGGTATACGCGGGTTTATATGCATGAAAGCGCGTATATACGCAGGATCAGTGAAAGGAAAGCGCGTATGAAAACTAGGGTTTGCTGAAGTTTGTGGTATGAAATGTCTGATCTGTTCTGTTGTTTTACTGCTATCTGTTACTGATGTATTCATACAGATCTGGGTTGTTTGAATGATGTTTATGCTGCTGATTATATTGATGAAAGATCAAGTTGTTGATTGATTGGTTGATGGTTCATTGAATGAATTGATGAAGTTATAAGTATCAGTTTGATGTATGATTGAGCTTAAATGTGTGGAGTGGGTCCAGTCTGAAAATATGATGAAAAGTGGCCTGCAAGTTGTGTTCTATTAAAGATATTGGATCTAGTGTGAAAATTGATGAAACGTGGTCCATGGTGGTGCTGAGGGTTGTAGCCTTCAGTCAGGGGGTTGTAGCTCCCTTCCAGGTGAGGTTGGTAAACGAGAGCAGGGGGTCATATCTCCCTTCCAGGAGAGGCTGGTAAACGAGAGCAGGGGGTCGTAGCTCCCTTCCAAGAGAGGCTGGTAAACGAGCGCAGGTGGGTGCCTGCGTACTGGTATGAGTCTGCGCCAGTACATAGTTGTAAGATGTTTTCTTTATAATAAAATATTGAAGGCTAAGACAACGGCAGCGGTGGTTTTCTCCCGACTTGGGTTTCCACCTAAAATCCTGGTGTTCATGTGTGTTGCTTATGTGTGATGATTTATTCTGTTCTTACTGCACATGTTTACTATTTATTGAACATCTAATGAATGAATGATGGAATGATATAAGTGAAGAATTATCTGCATAATAATATCTCTGGACATACGCATGTTTTATTAAGGAGATCCACGTGTATACACGAGTTGGCTTCAGGAAAGTAGCGTATGGGTTTTGAAGTAAGAAAAAATAAAAATTGTTGAGTAAGTCCTAAATACTGATTCACCCCCCCCTCTCAGTATTTTTCCCAATAGAGGTGAGCTTCATGGGGAACTATTGGCTAACGGCCTATAGAACTTGGTCAACTTGGGATATTTTCCAGATTCCACTAACATTTCCCCAATGATGATGGTTCTTTGCAGATCTGGTTTTCTTCCCATTTTCTTTATTTCTTTGAGGATTTTTTGTTCATCCCAATGACTACCTGGTTGGATGCCTAATTTTCTTTGTTGCTGTGCACGAAAAAGAACCACCTCTAAACTTTCTATCTATCTAGTTGTTATTTTATCGTACTCTTTCTTTTTGTAGGCTTGTTCGAGACCAAAGATATCCAGATATCCTAGATCAATGCTCTCTGGTTCCTCTTCCATGTGGCTTGGTTGACGACTTTCTGGTGCTGATTCATTAGTATGGAGAGGATCTTGTAATAGGCTATCTATATCCATACCATTCGGTTGCCATATAACCAGGTCTGTCTCCTTATTAAGAATGGAGACCGAGGTTGCAGATTATTGAGTAGCTTTCGGTATATTCTGAGATGTAGAAGGATCAGAGGAAAGGGCAGAGGTGGATGGATTAGAAGATGTTTCAGGTTGTTTAGGAGGTTCATTTTCAGACTGCGTTTGTTGCGCGAGGATATCAAAGCTGCTACTAGTGGATGGAGTGTTGGAAGTGATATGGGGATTTTTGGGAACAGATGGGTGTTTCTTGTTGTGATTTTTTTGGTTGGATACTTTTGTGAATCCCTCTGCATCAGAATTTTCTGGGGCAACATTAGATTTGAAGGATATATTTAAAGGGAAATCTCGAAAGAGATGACCATGAGCATGGCATTTTCTACAGCGAAAGGGTACATGTTCATAGTCTATTGGTTGTATCCATTCAAAATCATCATGATATAGGCTTACCGAGTCCAAGAGAGATTTTTCTAGATGCATATAGACACATATTCAACAATATGAAGCATATCTTCTGAGCTTTGTTTCCTCTGCAATCTTTATGAACTCTACTAATAGATTGCCGATGTCCTTTAGCAATTCTTCATCCCAGTATTCCAGGGGCAGAGAGTACATCCTGATCCATATCGGATCCCAACTAAAATCCTCTTTGTCTAGATTGAATATTTCCATCCAATCTCTTAGATACAGGCCAGCTGAGTTGAAAAAATAGGGGCCGCCATCTAAGATTCTATTTCAGTCTTCTATGCAGTTGAAAGTGGCATTGAAAAATCCTTTGGGCCCTAACTGTAGGGCTACATGTCCCTTTGGTTTGCATTTAGAAGCGATCCATCCCTGCAAGGCCTTCTCAGTTGGCTAGAAGCCAATAAATTTCCCTATGAGTGCATGGTCTTTCATAAACTGGATTTTAGCATTAATACGATGGCTTGGCAGGTCTATCTTAGGGCGCTTAGCCACAATGGGTCTGCAGGTAGCAAAAGTCACCTTTGGTGACTCTGTATTGTTCATGGATTCTTGTGTTTTGTCTTGCTGCAGTGCATTAGCATCCTGCATGTGCTCTGTCGTGATAGAGGGAATCAGTTCAACATCATATTTGACCAAAGACAGGATTTGAACTTTGTTGTTGCCTGTGGGGGGAGGCATAGTATCCCCCCCCCCCAATGGGAGAGACATTGCACGAAGGTATTCTGCGATCAGATTACGTTTCCAACGGTGTTAAGAGGCTACGGTTATGACTATTTGCGCCTGGACCAACGTCGTTGCAGGGTTTGTCTGGAACCCTAGAAAACAATTTTCCTTGCAGAGCACTATGAGAGTCCTTTGTGTTGTGATGATGTTAATATATAATGTTAATTTATAAATTTAGTGTTTTTAGATCTTATTGGTTATTTACAATATTTTAAAAAGTGTCTTTCTATTTTTCCTTTATTTATGGTTTCATCTTGAATTTTATCTATTTCTCAAAGACCAAGGACAAGGAATTTAACAAGTTTTAGGATTCAAAGATTTAGTTGAAAACTAGACATCAAAGGAGATGATAATATTAGGAATAGATAATGGTAGAGTAGTTCAAAGGATTTTGCAAATAGGAAGGAATCAAGAGAAATATGAGAGCTATGTATAACTTAGATTAGAATAGGGTTACAAAGTAGAAGAACTGATTCGTCATTGGGGCCTCCAAGACCATCAAATGACAAAGAATTACCAATGTTTCTTTAGGCAGAGGCATGCAACATAGTTGACATCCAAATTAAATGCTCTCATAGGATCTTAAAGGAAAATACACTAGAGGAGGCGTTCACTAGTCACATCTTTGGTTGTGTAATTTATATAAATGTACTGGTAGAGAAGAGGGCCAAGTTGGATACCTCAAGCAGAAAAGGTTTATTTCTAGCTATAATGAGACTTCAAAGGATTATATGGTATATATTTAAAAATAAAGGAAAAAATAGGGAGTATGGATGTAACGTTTAAGGAATATTTAACATATAGTAAGTCCCATAATCCTATTCTAGTGATAAAAGATGATCACAGATTTTTTGGCACTTATCATATCAGAGACAAATAACATGACAACTAGTATTAGTCGTTGTAAGATCGTATATATTTGCAAGTTACTTGCATGAATTTCTCATTAAGAGTTGAAACCTACAATAATTTTAGGTATTCATTATAACTAAAATATATTAATTAAATTTGATGTTTCAAGAAAATCCAAGCATGTGAAAAGGTTTAAAGGATAAATAAATATATATATATATGAAATATTTTCATTCTCAGGCTTGCCTAAATTTGTCATGAAAATGAGGTCCTGGTAATTACAGAGAGGACTTAGATGAAAATTGATGAGGACTAATACAAGATATATCCTTATTTCTCTAGTTGTTTACATTTCTTGTTTTAGATATTTCACTGCTATCAAGTTTTTTCTTAGCTTGAGTATACTATTGTAGTCACACTCCTTGCATGTTAAGGGTCATTGCGAGGGAATGCATGATGTCTTTGTTTGGACCCTGGTCTAATCTTTTGGGTGAGTTATTTTTCTAGGGTCACTCTTTCAATTTCATGCCACTAGTTATATTCTTGGCTTTGATTCACCCTTATTATCTATAATATCAGGGTCTATATTGGGGCTCTTGGGGCATAGTGGAAGAGGGGATTACATGTTTTATGGTTATGGGAAAAATACATTAAATCCCAATACTTGGTTTTAGTTTGAGGCATATTTTCTTGCACAGGGCCTCTGAAGCTTGTTGACAGTGATTCTATTCTACCAAGGGCCTTCAATACTTTGTCGAAAATTGTTAAAGAAGGGGGGTTGTGTTAGTTTCTAGCCACTATTTCCCCTCAAAAAACTTGCAAGTTATAATTTCTCCTCAACATTTGATATTTCTCTTAAACAAATATCACTTGATATATTTGACCCTCCTTTGTCATCTCTACATCACAATGACAACAGGAAGAGGAGGATGTCACCACAAAAGTAGAAAGGAGAGGTCAAGGCCCTCCACCTCTAGAGCACAAAGGGATGTTGAGACATCTACACATATCTTCCATAACACAACTATCCTTATCTTCCAACAAGAGATAGAGAAGGTCAAAATGGAAGTGTGAATAGGGAATTTTTTTATCTCTAATGAAGAAGTTCCTGCAAAAGTGGGAAAATGGACCCCTGACATTGGAATAAAAAGAACTAGAAATACCAAAGGCATGCAAGTTGTAGACATATATTGGAAAACAAAAGCCATCATGGACTAAGTTCTGGTGGAAAGATATTAGAAACAAGAAATTCTTCTATGTTTAGGTGAGACCCAATGTGGAACAAAAAAAATGGACATCAAGGTGACAAAGCTGGCGTGAGTAGTGAAAAACTTAGAGATTACATATTTAGAGGAAGACACTAGCCCACATGTAGCTATTCAAGTGGACTCCCCTTCTAAAAAATTAATCTATCTATCAATTTCATTTTGGGTCAAGGTTGATTTCCTTTTGAGTTTATATGCAAAAATCAATTACAATGTTCAATTTCCTTTTGAGCATGTCTATAAATTTTAATGATCTTAAAATTGCCATCACTAGTAATGAAAATTTCAATTTAGAGTATTGTGATTTTTTTTATTATATTTATAGACATTTTGAATGGTCAATCACTAGTATGGTTTCCTTAATGACAAGTTAATCACACTTAAACATTCAACTTATTATCATTTTATACAATATAATTTCCACTTTATGTAATTATATATATTAAACATGTGTAGAATTGTATGATATTATATTCCTATAATAAATGTTGAAATTTGCAATAAGAAATAGTGATTAATTAAGATAAAAGTTAAAGTGTAAGAATTAGTCAATCTCTTGTCTCACAAACCAGAGGTCTTATACAACAATTTAATGTCTAACTTGAGCATGACCTTAAAATTAAATGATAATAATAATAATAATAATAATAATATATTCAAAATTAACTTTTAAATGCAAAAAAAAATAGTAATTAAATAATAGGCGGAACGTGAGGAAGATAGATATCAGTAATGAGAAAAAAAAGGGAACTATTATATAATGAGTTAAATGGGATAACATTAAGCCATTCTTTAGCCTCTCCCTGGAAATGAAAAGGTCATGAGTTCAAAACTTTCATGATTTAGCATGGAGATGAACAAACCAACCATGAATAAACTAAAAGTATGAAACATAATTAAAAATGAATGCATTGAAGCAATATAGCAGGGTTTTCTTTCGCCCCTAATTTGAAACCCACCAGGGTTTTAGTAGTTTACAATTAAGCAAAAAGTGGCTGTGGAGGGGTGGGCTCGTCTTAATTATAATGTACAGCGTTTACAATTAAGCAAAAGCAGTTGTGGAGGGGTGGGCTCGTCTTAAGTATAATGTACAGCGTTCAACACTCTCTGTTGGGTGTAAATCTATAAATTTCCATTTTGTATGCCATCCAAAACTCATATATTATTTATTTAGGAGGCAATAGCGATAGCCTCTCTGGTTTTGTGGGAATTAAACAGCCATTTTTCTTGCCTGTTTTCGATCCATACAAAGTCTTTTGAGGTATTTTCAAGGATTCGCCTGAACCTGCCAAGAATATTGACATTCGACTGGTCTGATTATTATATGATGATTTTACCAAATTTTGAGTGGATCCCACCACATGAGCTCATTACTAGGCAGCTTGCTCAGAGTGAAATATTTTCATTCTCGGTGTATGAAGGCGTTGGGAGGACTCTCAAAGGCAGATATCTCGCCCGGGTTCGAAATGTAGTTTGGATGAAGATAGGTTTTATTGATTGAAATCCAATGTCAAAGTGAACTTGGCCTCTGTACTTCAAATTCCAAAACTTGGGTGTTGAATTTATGGATCAGTTTGTATTTGAAAGAAATAAAAGGTCCCGAGTTCAAATATTTCATGATTTATCATGGAGATGAACAAACCAACCATGAATAAATTAAAAGTATGAAACAAAATTAAAAATGAATGCATTGAAGCAATATAGCAAGGTTTTCTTCTACCCCAGATTCGAAACCCGTCAGGGTTTGAGAAGTTTACAATTAAGCAAAAAGTGGTTGTGGAGGGGTGGGCTTGTCTTAAGTATAATGTAAAACATTTACAATTAAGAAAAAAGCGATTGTGGAGGGGTGGGCTCGTCTTAAGTATAATGTACAGCATTCAACACTCTCTGTTGGGTATAGATCTGTAAATTTTTGTTTTTTCTGCTATCCAAAACTCATATTATTTATTTAGGAGGCAATAGCAGTGGGCTTTCTAGTTTTGTGGGAATTAAACAGCCATTTTTCTTGCCTGTTTTTTATCCATACAAAGTCTTTCGAGGTATTAACATGGATTCGCCTGAACCTGCCAAGAATATTTACATTCGACTCATTTGATTATTATATGATGATTTTACCAGATTTTGAGAGGATCCCACCACATGAGCTCATTGCCAGGTAGCTTTCTCAGAGTGAAATATTTTCATTCTCGGTGTATGAAGGCGTTGGGAGGACTCTCAAAGGCAGAGATCTCACCTAGGTTTGAAATGTAGTCTAGATGAAAAAAGGTTTTATTGATTGAAATCCAATGTCAAAGTGAACTTGGCCTTTGTACTTCAAATTCCAAAACTTGGGTGTTGAAGTTATGGATTAGTCTGTATTTGAAAGCAATAAAAGTTTTATTTTACAATCTGAGACTTGAGTAGCTTCGTATAGAATTTAGCAAAGGGATATTGAAGAAATCTCTTAGGTGGCCATGAATGGGGTAATTCTATGTTGGGCAGGCCCAAAACAAAGGAGAAATATCACATTTACAAACTCTTTAGGCTTGAGAATCTGGAAAAGATGATTTTTGTGAGATGATGGAAGAGTTTAATGAGGAGGATATATGGGGTAGTGCTAATCATGCAGAGGCCAAGCAACTTGGCTTACAGGAAAATGAGTGGAATGGTGTTCCAGCCTACAGATCAATGGGAATTGTGGAAGGGAATAATAATAATAGTAGAAGACCAGTGAAGATTCCTTGGAAGGAATCATGGCATGAAGAGAATAATAGGAGGAGGATGAGGTATCATTTCTCCATACCTGTGAATATCCCTAACTTGTCTCAGATGGTATGGATGGAGAAGAATGAGAATCACAGTAGAAGTTATGTGAAATTCAATGATAAGAGTGATGATGAAATGGATTTTGAGAGGATCCCACTCCATGAGCTCATTGCTAGGCAGCTTGCCAGAAGTGAAATATTTTCATTCTCGGTGTATGAAAGCGTTGGGAGGACTCTCAAAAGGTAGAGATCTCACCCAGGTTCAAAATGCCATTTGGATGAAGGCTGGTTTTATTGATTGAAATCCAATGTCAAAGTGAACTTGGCCTCTATATTTCAAATTCCAAAACTTGTGTGTTGGCATTATGGATCAGTCTGTATTTGAAAGAAAAAAAAGTTTCATTTTACATAATGGTTACATAGTTGAGTTTGTGCAGATTACATGTTTTCTTTTATCCCTTTTTGTCTTGTAATTTCCTTAAAATATAAATGTAGCCCTGAACCTAGATTGTAGTAGGCATTGGAATGTGTTTTTGAGTTTATTCTATAAAGGTTATTTACAGATTTATTTGATACAAAAATTTCTTATACCAACTTACAACTTTGTTTTTTTCAAAATCCTTTGCATCCAAAATATAAAAGTTGTGACTGGGAATGACTGTTCCAAAGTATTATAAGAGTAAATCCATCACATAATGGAGGTGACACATTCCATCAGATAAGGAGAACTCTGTATCTCCTCTGTTTTGAAAAAAAATATAATATAGACTAATTTCTCCACATCTCATAGTATAGTGTAGTATATGCCAGTGTCACCTTTTTAATTATGATGTGGTGAAATAGTTGAAAATTTTTCCTGCCAGAGGTTTAATTTGGGTTTGCAAAAGATACAAGATTTATCAGTTGGTATTTCATAGAAGTTGAAGACAATAGATTATTTCATGGTGAATTAATGAAGCCATGTTTGACAAATTTTCTTGCATTGTTGGAGGAACATTACTTCAAAGTATTATAAAAGTTTCACAATAAGACTCGTTTGTATTTTTCTTAAGTTACAAAGTATTATTCAACAGCAACCATGTAATCCATTACATCAATATTTCCATTAATATAAAAATTTGGACTACAGGATTAGTGTTTTTTCTTCAAAGTTACAAAGATATACTAATAAACTGCAACAACATTCCACCTCTTTATATAAATGTGTTGTTCAATACATTTTCAACACGTCATTTACATAAGTTTAATCTAGATAGAGAGGATAAACCTCATTCCTCCCAACCACCCGAAAATAAACCCAACAAAACTGGTTTTTACCAACATTACTCATCCCAACTCCATTTATGCGAAATGGAAAAAACACCTATTAAAAACTTCTTATTGTCTTTCCTTAATATCTCTATAAACTTTAATAAACTCTATGTAGATTGATTTTTAACAATATTACTTATCCAAACTCCAATCACTCCAATTTTTGGAAAAGGTAGAAACAAATTTTAAAAACTCTTTATTATCCTGCTCCATTTGTCTATGAAACTTTAATGATCTCTACACAGAGGAGCTTAGGCCTGTCTTTACACTGAACATTCACCACAGAATAATCCCTTTCCAAACAGTTGGCAACTATTACAAATATGAATCTCATTAGGATACATCTAGTCTTACCCGTTTTAATAGATCAAAGAATGAAAGAAACATTAGAATAAAAGAACACCGACTGAAATATTACTCTTGATGAACTACAAAAAAAATGCCATGAATTTGGTATTGAGGACTTTCAGCTTGAAGAAATGATCTAAGAAGTGGACCAAGATAATGTAAGATTGTTTCTTGCAAAGCACCCAAACCTATATGTTGTTGTCTTAGCATATATTCTATTTCAAGAAAATGAATCATGTAAATTTCTCCACGTTTGTGTGCAAGATCATCTTTCCTTGAATTTATGTCTATGGATTCCAAATTGTCTTAGAATCCTCTATTCCTTCATAATGCAATTTTAATTGTTTCTAAAGGTCATATTGGGCATAGGAAGACCGAAAAAATTCTTGAATGATGCAACAATTGGAGTTTCAAATGAAAATTTTTCTCTACTTTTTTTTTGGAAGGAGTAATAATGTGTAGTTGAGTATTTTCATTAAAATCCCTAACATTTGATAAAGAAGGAATGTGCCAAACACCTTTTTATTCCTATTGGAATGCTGCATAAGATGAAGTATGCCATTTGTGTGTAATGGATGAAATCCTTCATGTATTGTTCAAAACAATTTTAGTGATTATGATGATAATGATTTCCCAACTCCAATTCTAGGAAATGGAAAAAACACCTATTAAAAACTCCTTATTGTCTTTCCTTAATATGTCTATAAACTTTAATGAACTCTGTGTAGACTTATTTCTCCACGTTTGTGTGCAAGATCATCTTTCCTTGAATTTATGTCTATGGATTCCAAAATTTTTCTTAGAATCCTCTATTCCTTCAGAATGCAATTTTCACTGTTTCTAAAGGTCATACTGAGCATATTAAGACCGAAAAAATTCTTGAGGATGCAAATGATTGGAGTTTCAAATGAAAATTTTTCTCTACTTTTTTTGGAAGGAGTAATAATGTGTAGTTGAGTGTTTTCATGAAAATTCCCAACATTTGATAAATAAGGAATGTTCCAAACACCTCCTATTGGAATGTTGCATAAGATGTAGTATGCCATTTGTGTGCAATGGATGAAATCCTTCATGTATTGTTCAAAAACAATTTTAGTGGTTCTGATGATAATGAATTTTTTTTCTCAGAAACAGATAAGAAAAGTTCTGATAAATTTGTCTTCGGGCCACTTCACGCCGGCTATTATAGGCTAGAAGAGATTGAGTAAGGAAAAGTGATATTGCAAAACAATGTATGACAAAAATCACATAGCCTGAGAAATGTGATGAAATGAAATTATATTAATGTCGACAAATGACCAAATTAGGTCAAAGGGATTTGAAAGAACATCAAGTAATGGCAGCAATACAATGAATTCCCAAAGCATCCTGTCCAATGAATACAAACTAATAGTAAACAACAGGTAACATAAAATGGGGAGCCAAAAAGGGTAAACCTAAAAACTACAAACATGCACTATTCAGTTCAACTTTAATCTGCACAAGTTTTTTGTTAATAGAAACATTAACAGGGTATGCATAAAGCTCTGAACACTTAATGACATGGCCTTTAGGATGTAGACCTTACTAAAGCATATAGAATCTGCTAAGAATATCCAACTAATGAAGCTATTTAACTTCTTAATTTTTAGGGGTGGTATCTATGAAAACTTGTCTTTTTGACATCATCTATTAGCAATATCATTCCTCACACGTCGCTGAAATGACATTTCATAGAATTTAGAAACATGCCACTTTATTCTTATTTTTGATGTCGTATATCTTTTCAACCAAGCATCTTTCTATTTAAAATATCTAGCATTAGGTTGGGAACTTTCTTAAAATTGCTGGAAATGATTCCCACTTGAGGAACACTCCTGATAATACCGAATGAAATATCAAGCCCCTTTTGAGTGTTGGATCTGTACCTGGCAAGTTTGTGGGCCTTATAAGTCTATAGTGGCATGAAAGAAAATATCGAAGAAGAGCTTAGGCTTGTCTTTACACTAAACATTCACCAAAGAATAACCCCTTTCCAAACAGTTGGAAAAAATTACAAGAAGCTTGGCATTGTTGTTGAGGGGAGGAGATACCCTGGCTCTAGTTCCATCCAATTTTTCATAGTCCCGGTCAGCAAACATCAATTGATGTAGCTGCCTCTCTGTGTGAGTGAATCCCATTGATATTGGCGCTTTAGGACCTCGAATGTTGTTTTTTCCTCTCATTACATTTAGTACTCTTGTAAAGAGAAAAACATAAATAAATAAATAAAATATTCTTTAACCTAATTGAAATTAATCTGAATCTCATTACCATACATCTAGTTTTACCCATTTGAATAAATCAAAAAATGAAAGAAAAAATTAAATAAAATAACACCAGCTGAAATATCAAGCCCCTTTTGAGTACCGGATTGGTACCTGGAAAGTTTCTCGGCCTTGTGAGTCCATATATGTCAAGGTGCAAACAATATCGAAGAGGATCTTAGGTCGGTCTTTACACTTTACATTGAACATTCACCATAGAATAACCCATTTCCAAATAGTTGGCAACAGTTACAAGAAGCTTGGCGTTGTCGTTGAGGGGAGGAGGCACCCTGGCTCCAGTTCTGTCTAGTTTTTCATAATCCCGGTTAGCAAACATTATTTGATGCAAAAACCTCTCTGTGTGAGTGAATTCCATTGACACTGACTCTTTAGCACCTCGAATGTTATTGTTTCCTCTCATTACATTTAGTACTCCTGTAAAGAACAAAACATAGATGAATACAATAACTCTTTTTTAACCTAATTGAAATTAATCAGAGCACAATGAATGAATGATTCAGGTAGCATAAAAGTTGAAGAGGGGATTTCTCTTTAGAAACACAAACATTTACGAATTTTTTGCTTTGTCTTGAAATAAATTCAAGATTACCTTCTCAATGTATGCAATTACCTGTAAGTTAAGTTTTTGGCCATTATCGTCTGTGACATAGAACACTACACCAGCAGAAGAAATTGCCACATTCAGGAGCCACTACAGAATACTGCACCAGCAGAAGAAATTGCCACATTCAGGAGTCGCTGCAGAAACACCTGCTTCCATCCATTTTTCAAGTGCATGGAATTCTAAATGGCCGAGCTAAAGCTCTAGAAACCATCGAGCTATTATAACTGTAAACTAAATATTAACAACTATTTTGCTTTTTCATCCAACGGCTCAATATGTTTTAATCGTCTAACATATAATCTAATGGTTTCAGGTTATGACACGATGCATATAGAAAATTTGTTTTCAAATAGTGATGCCTTATAGCGTAATTATCTGTCGTGAAATTATAAAGCTTAAGGCATTCAAGGATAGTCTCTGATTTGTGCATAATTCCATCCTCACTAAGAGAGAGTGTTGAGAAATATAGCTCAAATGATAACTTACACACATATTCAATTTCAACTTGGTACAACTCATTTGAGTTATTTCAAAAAGGAATTTTTTTTTTAATTTACTTTAGTAAAAATCAAAAGTGAAATCTTTATATTTAGTATTGAGTCTAATTAAGTGTATTCCATACATTTATGACTTAGAACTTAGATATTATATTATATAGGATTTATGTTAGTAGAAACAACACCATGAAGCATGCATTATTTTTCCTTTATTTATGTTTTCTCTTGAATTGGATCTATTTCCTTAAGTGTAACACAATTTATTATTTTTGGCAGTTTTTTGGGTCTTAAACTTGAGCCGTTTTTAGGGCCCCAATTGAAATTTTTTTGAAAAGCCGACAAACCCATCGTTTATGACACAATTTTGCAGTCGAAATTTTTAGTCCTCAGAAAGATATTTCTAACAAGGTATTATACACAAACATAGATCATATGTTAAAGTTACGACCCCAAGAAGTTGATGTACCGACTAGCCCCAACAAGTCCCACAAAATTTTGGCGTTTCATCTCATAGGGTTAGGTTTTCCCCTTGCTTCTCAATAATAAAAATTACCCTTGAGCCTGATTGTAACGTAGCTTATAAGGCATGTACCGACCAGCCCCAACAAGTCCCACAAACTTTTTTCGTTTCATCTCATAGGGTTAGGTTTTCCCCTTGCTACTCAATAATAAAAATTACCTTTGAGCCTAATTGTAACGTAGCTTAGAAGGCATGTAGTTGTCACATCACTTCTCGGAGATAAGCTACCATGAACCAAGCTTGTTTATTTCCATTATGCATGTAAACAATTTTCAGTACATTATCATTAATGAATTGAAGTTATGTTTTTTTTGTAGCACTATGTTTTTGTCTGTATCTATATTTCATTTCGTTCCCTCATAAATATGGATCATATTCGTTCCTAAATTGAACTCCTTAATAATAAGCTAAATTCAATAGGATAATATGCACAAAAAGAGAGCCTTTATTTATCCCCCATCAATTGATATAGAACATACCAAGAGATAATGTGAATGGATTAAATCACCAAATCCAATGAACATAGGAATGGTCAACACTAAAGGTCAAAAAGTATTGGAGATGACCTACTGAAGTTTATACTTCTCTTGCACACATATATAATAGCATGACACAAAAGGGACTTAGAAGCATTTTTTTCAACTATAGGATATAAATTATAAATTATGTAAGTATATTTCTATTATTAATGAGATATTTGTTGAACAAGTAAAGGGTGGAGCACTAGTAATATTAATATTACCACAAGAAAAATTTAGTGGGGGAGTTGTAGGATTACCTTTTCTACCAAGTAAATAAAACTTACCAAAAACTCATATTTAACGAATTCCACCTGAAAATATAAAATTTGTTCAAATTTCTTCCCTCTTTGTCCATTTCCCAAAAAATTATTATTGAGAGATATGGGTAATTAGGCAATAAAACAATCATAGTTTTGAATATATGGGGTATGTGTCTATGATAGATAAAAATGTATGCTAATGGTACATATAGAAACCCCCCTCAATTTTCCTAGGATGTCCCATGAATTCTTTTGCCACAAGAAATAAAACCATGATTGTATTTGGGAAAATATATGATGATACATATAAGTGTGAGGGAAGCCATTAGTTAATAGGGGAAGAGTGTGCAAAACATGGAAGAAAAGAGGAGGAATATTTTATACTAGTTCTAAAATTTCTCACAAGAAAATGGGATCAAAACCATGAGTGAGTTGTTGGATAGGGTTTTTGATAATTACTAGGAAAGGATCATGCACTAACAGGGAAGGGAACTAAAGTGTTTCACAAGAAACTAGGAGACTCTATTGTGCACTTGAATATAGTTGGTAAGGCATATAAAGAATTGACATGAAATTCCTTGGCTATCTTGCTATATGGATCTATGGTATTCAGTTACCTATGAAGGAGAGTGGCCTTCACAACCCTCAAATTCCAAGAGCCGATACACTAATTATCATGATGTTGCGGCTCGAGAATTCGCTCAAGGGTTTGATTGTCACCAAGTGTAGATAGGTGGAATTTCCTTTCCAGTTATGGAGGAGTTGATTGTAGAGATAATGAATATGCCTTCAGATGGAGAAATGGTATTCAGGAGTCATGTGCTAGCAGGGATCAATGTCCCATTTTTCCTAATGACAGAGTTCAAAGGCCAAAATTGGAAGATAGGGGTTCAACAAGCTTGGTTGGAAGATAAGTGGAATTGGTTTTTGAGGATAACCTAGTCCTATCTTACCTGTGAAGGACGTTTCAGCCAGGTAAATCTTTACCATTTTCACTTCCTAGCTCATTTATCTAGTCAAATCCGAATGTATATTTGTTTTTATTTGCTAGAGAGTTTGAAACACATGGACACTCTTTTTTGAGCCGAGGAAACTCATTCTCCTCACATTGTTTATCATAACTATCTAATAAAATTATTGATTGAGAATGAATTGGCCAAGGCAAGAAGAACTTGGAGCCATTTCTTATTTTGGGGAGGTTTTCAACCTCAAACCCCTAAGGCTAGAAGAGGTAGGAAAAAATGCACCAAGAAGGGAAAGAAAACCAATGCAGGAGCCTCGACTGATCCAACACCTAGAAAAAAAATTTCCTCGTTATCTTCTGGTCTCAAAATACCTAAATTTTATGCTAGGAGGAGTGCTAGTATAAAAAAAAGACCTTGTTTCCACTAAAAACATCCCGTCTGTTATCAATTACCCTCATGCTGAGAAATTGCTAATGAAAAAATTCTCTACAGAAATCCATTCATGACAAATTATTAAAGGAAAATAGCTTGAAGTTGAAACCCAAGTTGAATCCCCAATTGAAGAAGAACCTACACTTTCTCCAATATTTAAGGGAGGAAAGAGACTTCAAACCAGGCCTGATGAAACCTTGACTAAACTAAGAGGGGGAGGGGGGTGAATTAGTTTAGTCCATCGATAGAAATTAAAATTATTTTCATTAAACTCATCAAATTAAAGCATTACATGAGAAATTTAACAAATAATGGCCATCAAACTGAATGTGTGAAAAAAAAGTAATAAGCATACCAATACAACACATCAACACATAATAAAAATGCATATGGACACCAAATATAAGTGGAAACCCTTAAGCAAGAAAACCACAATTTTATTATTGTTTTGATGCAAAGGAAAGCTCCTACTCCTTATTGCATTTTATTTTCTGTAGGCTTCAACCTATAGGAGGCTGCTACCTCAATTTTTTGCAAGCTACATCATGCAAGGAAGCTCCAAATCCCATGTGTTTTTTGTAGGCTACCACCCATAGGATGCTCCTACCTCAACCAGCTCCAACTTAACATTTTATCAAGACACAACTTGAAAGGAGACCACAATCCCCTCACACAACATGAAAACAATATGTTGATTTACCTGATTATCAACTTTGCATACCTCCATATTTTCTTCTTCCTCTTCTCTCTTCCAATATGCTTCACATCAACTCCATATATGCATATTATCTCAATCAAATATCTCATATTCTCTATCTCTCTAACCTCTCTCTGCACTCCAAAATGACATATTTTATAGAGATAGTTTGATGGTTGTTTGTATTCCACATATGAATAGGAAGAGAATAGGCTTGCCTCTTTTCCTTCCATTCATTCATTTCCACACACTTCATATCTTGAATATTAGTCCACAAAATACATAAATAATCCAATATCAATTTCAGCCACATGTAATGATTGAATGGATCAACTTAATGCCAACATCAAATAACATTGTATATCATTAATATATCACAACAATTTAGCGTAATGCATCTTTGTCTTTTCCTTGGAGTCTTACCTTTGCCTTAGAGACTTACCTTTGCATCACAACAATCTAGCTCAATCAACAATTTCACATTATTACAATTTCTTCAATGTAGTAGTTTCATTGCCCTTTTGTATTCTTTGCCTTGGTGTTTGTTTATACCTTTGTTGTTCCTGATCTTCTCCTTTGCCATCAATGACAATATTTCCAATAGTCTCCCCCTTTGGCATTGATGGCAACACATCCTCCCCCTTTCATTCTGAGAAATTTCTTCCTTCCTCTGATTACCTCCCCCTTTGACATCAATGGCAAGGAGGGTTACAAATTTTTCAGTCCAGTTTCCATTATTGCATTACTGCTTCCTATTTTGTAATGAACATTACTGCTCTTGAAGTTTTGAATAAAGATTGTTCATTTTTTCATTATGTTAGTGAATGAATGCCACGTCATATGGCTTGTTGGGGCTACTCCAGTTTGAATGAGTGTTGCTTGAAGATGAATACTACTTCAAAAATGGTTGATGCTCCATAGATGAAATTATACAAGAATAATGAAGATGCTCCATGTGATATATATACTCTGATCCAAATTCACTTCAAACTATGAGAACATTTTAAAAGTGCTATGAAACATCGTTGTAACAACACTTCAAAATAATTCAAGGAATTATTGTGTGGCAACAAATTTTATTGAAGGAAGAGCATTATGAACTAGATCATTGATGTGATTCTCGAAATAAGCAATAGGTTTTTCAATATTGTTAAACATCCTATTTCTGAATTTGAAACCTTTAAGATATACTCCCACATATATATACTTAAGATGCTAGCCCACTATCACTATATTTGAAATGCTACAACAATACAAATGGCCAAAGAACCAAACTCTGAATCAATAACTCATCGTTAAATGTTCGACTGAGTATCTTCTCTCGCTGCAATAGCAAATCCCAAGTCTGTGTTGAATTTTTTGAAGTGGTTGTGTTCAATTCTTTGAAGTATTTGTGACCATTTAACGAGCTCTAGGACTTGGAACTGAATGCAGAAAGGAAAAATATAATTTATGCATCGGTTGATAGGATGGGTTTAAACCCAGGTTGCTTTAGGCACATTTCTTTTTAGTATCTACAATAGATGGTGCAGAACTCCTCTCTAGTGAGCTGGTGAAGTCTCGAGCATTTATAGGGAGTTTTTGGTTGTTGCTCATTTATGGTCTCTATCATATCTGAATTACATATATAACAGTGGTGTGTCCTGCAATCGTGTAACATTTAATGCAGAATGTAAATATTGATAATGTTCATCATATTTCATGAATTACATTGAAAATAATGTTTGTCTTCCACAATAGGCAGATATCTATTATAGTAGTTTGGAGTTGGGGGCTAATTGATGGTACAAACTGACCATGCTTTGTTGAGCTGCCTTTGGATGGAGACCATGCCAGGCTAAGCTTTTCTGTTTGTTGAGACGTTGGGAAATCATACTCTGTGAACCATGTTGCGTGTTGTTGGAGGTAAAAACTTGTGTGAACAGAAGCGTTGGAGTTGGGTACTGTATTGTAATCTCAATGTTGTGGAGTATCACCTGTCAAGTCAAAGATCTAGATCTTGGAGAACACAAAACCTATGCAATGTGACAAGTTGTGGCTATGGATCACAGTGACGAGATGGTCCAAGTATCCCAAATTTGATCAACAGAGAGGACAAAATATAATTGCTTCATTTTTTATGCCAAGAGATATATAACACCATCATCAAAAAGCTTCTAAAAATTTGAACTTGCTAGGAATGAGCCATAACCAATGTCAACGTTATGAGATTTGAGTTCAAGTGCACACATTGTCCCCAACACTGCAACTCTACTCATTTATTGTGTTGCTTCATCCAAATTCAAACATTGTTCACACTTCGATACCATAGAATTGTTCACCATAATGCACCATAACACACTAATAATGTTGTCACAATAACTGCACCATACTGTGCTAATAACGTTGTCACTAGAATTGCACCATAATGTTATCACCATAACGCACCAATAACGTTGTCACCATAACTGCACCATAACGCACTAATAACATTGTCACCATAAATGCCCCATAACACACCAATAACACTGTCACCATAAGTGATACAAAGAATAATGTTGAGGAGAATGTTGAACCAATAATTTTTTGTGATAACATTTCTATCACCTGGCATGGTTTCTATCCCATGTTAAATGTTAACTACTGCCACCACATGCTAAACACTGCCACCATTAAATAATATTACGTTAAACAATGTGCTCTCTCCATTACACTCAGAATAATATGAGGCATATCGCTGGGAAATGAACCATTGGATCTGTAACTGGCACTGGTTATGTAATTGTTCTTGCTATAAATATAAAATGTGAGGTTTTTTTCTACTACCTAAGAAACCTACTTCCATAATTATGCCAACTTTTATGCCAACGTTTTCTCTACTATCCATCCAACACATGATATCACACTTCAATTTTCTTCTGTAAATGACAATCTGTATTTCCAATTGGCCTTGACGTTGTATATAACAATAACATGGCTCGTCATATACAATATGTTCCTTATTAGCTGAGATCACGCTCTGTAGACCACCTAACTACCCAACCTTATACGTATTCCTTCCCACTTCTTAGGACCCTACACCTATAGTAGCAAGCTAGAAAGGAATTCTTGTCGTTCATTTAAACCCAAATATAATATAGTAAGGTGTTGTTTATCTCAGTGTAAACCATTCGTTCGGCTTGATTCTATATTGAAACTAGGTTATTTTGCTTCTTGTAACCGTGCACACATTGATACAACAAATTTTATTACGTAAATGTACACACTCTAATAATAGTAATAGTAGCAACTTAATTACTTACTTATATCCTTTTGGCAAGGGAATCTCCCATCGATAGAGTGAGATAAGGGATATTACGAAGGCGATGGTGAGTAGTGGGAATTCAATACTTAATAAGTCGAAAGAATGTTTCCTGGTGGTTCCTTCAAACCCATTTATGATATTTCATTTCCATCACATCTTCGCAACCATGAAATTGATTCTTGTGCTGATAGCTTATGCTTATTAAGACTAGAGGTGAAAGATTATCGAAAAAATAGTTGCTTCTAAATAGTTTATCTTCATGAGCTATTGGGTCATGAACTTTTCTGGAATGTTCAATCTCGTCCAAAAATCTCCACATGTTACCATACAAGAAGTGCACTTAAAAAAATAGACCTTTTCTCGTGGCCCTGCACTACAAATATGAATTCCAAAATGTATATTTTAATGCATCGGTTCCTCTATTGCCTCTATTTTTTTTCTGTTGTGTTTTTAACTCATTATGTAATGTGATATTTCATTGGTAAACACACCATTGCTGTGAAAAAAAAAAAAATTCTAGTGAAAAATAATTTGAAACTCTTTGAGGTGTGCTACCATTACTGGATGAATATAATTATATAACCAAAGATCTTATGCTCAAAAGGAAATAAATCTCCCCCTTTTTTCCTTTTATTTCTTTTGTTTTTGTTTACACATTTACACTTTGTCATCGAATTTATCCAAGCCCAAGTCCAAGGGGCTTGTTCCTCATGCTGAGACATTCCATTGATGAGAATCTTCTCTATGATTAATCTACCATCTCTTGTGTTGCAAGCCAATCTAACTTTATTTAATATAAATTTGTTGAATGTGGGTGGAAACGTGAAGCTGGGTTACACTTTTGTGAGAATCGGGGGCCGAAAAAATTTTTCAGCAATAGTTCGGCCGAACATTTTATAAATTTTGGTCGAACTCGTGATTTCGTTTAGATTGATGGCACACTGACGGCGCAGGAAAAAAGAATTTTTGCTGGAGATGGGAAAACCGGCAACAAAAGTTTGGCCGAACTTCTAACAAAATTTCAGTCGAACTGTGAGTTCAGCCGAACTTTTACTTTTAAAAAAGTTCGGCCAAACTAGTTTTTATAAATAAATCGCCTGGGATGTTGGTTTGTTTACCAGTTTGATTATTCACGCATTTTCTGTCACTGTCGCTGCTACTCTCTTCACGCGTTTTTTCCCATCAGCCTCTTGCTCCTCCCATCCGCGCTATTGCTTCTTTCATCAGCGCTATTGCTCCTTTCGCTGGGTATGTTCGACCGAACCTTTTGAACTTGTATGACTCCTTTCCACACTAATTTTGAATAGGAACAATGAACAAAAAGATGATCAACTGTTCCATTGTTTGTTTTTTTGCTTTTTTTGCTATGTTTTTTGACCATTTGAGTTCATTTTTTTAATTTGAGAGCCTAATGGTTTTAGCAAAAAAACAAATTGATCCAATTAATCTGCCATAACCCCTTCGAGCCTGAAAAAGGCAACCGATTTCCATTCCTAAATGCAGGCTAAACTTGGACCAACAGCATCTTGTATATACCCAAATTATGTAACATGGAAGACTTTAACATGTTTACTTCCATCCCTATGGCATTACAGTAGATCTCAATGATTTTTTGAGTGTACCATCTTAATTACAGAGCTATGAGAAAATAACAGAATATTCTCTATGAAAGGCAGGTGCCAAATAGTCATCAAATCTGGTACCTTGAGACCTGTAAACCTTCCCTTCCAGTTGACTGATTGAAGATTCACACCAATTTGCATAACAAATCACCCAATATACAACCAGTTCACTTTATTGTAAGCTTTTTTGAGATCAAGTTTTTAACTACAGTGGGGACTTTAGAAGATTTAATTGAATGAAGCACTTCTTGTGTAGTTCCAGCTACATCATGAACTTTTCTAGTGAATAGAAACCCAAACTGTTCTAACTTCTTCTAAAACAATCTTGGAAAGAATTAATTTTAACTTGTTAACAATTACTTTCAAGATGAGTTTGTAGGTCGAATTGCTTAGGGAGATGGGCCTGAAATCCTCAAAGGAGGGCCAATTTTTTTTTGGATTTAATGCAATAAATCTAGAATTTAGAGCTCCCAAGACTTTCCTCAAGGCTTTAGATTCATCTAAGACTCTGACTAGCTCCTATAACAGATCATGGAATCCTAAATAAAGCTCTACAGTCCATATTAGGCCTAGAACGTTTTGATTTCTGAAACAAGTTTAAAACTAATTTTGATTCCTTCTTTGTAATTTCTGCCTCAAAATATGAATTTATATCTTCACTTATCCACCTTGGGAAGAGGATAACACTGGTGTATTCTACGTTTGAGTCTAGTGGTTCTTTGAAGAGATCTTGAAATATTGTTTGCCAGCTCCAAATATATGTCTATAAAAGTCCTTGTCTTCTCTCAATTTTGGAGGTCCATTCCCCAAATAGTATTGACATTTTTTCTATGATTTACATGTTTCTACAAAAATTAGTGTTGTTATCACCTTTAGCGAACTAGATGGCTGTACTTTGAAGTCTTCATTGAACTGTTTCCTTTTCTAATAGTGCTTGCTTTCTCCCCTCCAAAATTTTCAAAGACTGCAAGTCTTTTCAGTAAAAACTGCATTTACATTATTGTCAAAAAGCCTAGAAATGACCTCTTCTACTTCTAAAAGATCATTTTTATCTTATGTTGCCTTCTTTTTAGACTAGTTAGCAGCCACTGAATATTTCATCCATATCAATAAAGGTATAATACTTTGGTTCATATTGTCCATTATGTTTGTTATTCTATTTCCTTTTGTGATATATTTGAGTAATATTTGTAAGTTGTAACTTTCGCTTTGAATATTTCTATTTGGCACACCACAAATAGAAATTTAAACTATTAAATTAAGTAATATAGATTTAATTTAATTTCAGATTTATCAAGAGGTGTTAATATGGATTTAAGTTACTGTAAATGAAATTTATAAATATTTTTTTTTGGTTCATTTACAAATATTTTTTTTGAAAGTTAATATTATTTAAACTTTTATATTATGAGTAACTCTTGTATTATATTTGACTAATTTTTTATATAATTTAAATTCAAAAATAGATGATTTTCTCCAAGTTTTAATTGTTTAAAATATGATTGTTTGAGCAACTCTTTCTCTGGGATACAAGGAGGCTCAAAGATTTTTTTCTTGTATATTTGAAGCTCTCCATTATTATAGAAAAGGATTTTTTGCTTGTATATTTTTATGCTCTTTGTCATAGTAATGTCATAGTGTATGAAGTTTTAAATTGTTTTTATTATTTTTATTATATGTTGGATGTGATTTTGATTGAAAATGTTTCTTTTTTATTTATTAATTAAAAAAAAATATTAGAAAAATTATTTCTTTAAGCCTTAGAATTTACAATCAAAATTAGAAAATGTATTTTTATCTAAACTATTTATGAAAAGTTTAATATTGTTTGATCTTCTCTACCATGTCCTTTTTACATATATCTAGAATAATATTATTTGTAGTTTCCGGTTTTTTGTAACATTTTACTACCATAATCAAAATATATAGAAATAATAATCTAACATTATAATATCTTGAAATGGAGCTAGCCAACTCAAATATAGTATTGCAAATCTCTGGCTAAGTTAGATGAGGAGGCTATGTATTACTTAGTATTGTATTCATATTGGGGTTCAAGTTCTATGGGTTTCAGCTAATATATGACCTCTTATTGAAACAGTACCAGTGAAAATTCAAGACACCTAAGGAAGCTAATTCGAACTTGGTAACTATGTTGAAAACTACTTAAAAATTTTAATCTTGCACTTTTTTAAATATTCAAATCACTTTACATGTTATGGACTCAATATGGTCACATAAATGGTTAGATTTTATGCTCGGACATAAATATTTTATGGTCTGACATGATTGAAAACTACTCAAAATCTTAAAAATATTAATCTGCCGCCTTCTTAAATATTCAAATCATGTTAGGGGCTCAATATGGTCTGACATAAATGGTTAGATTTTATGCTCTAACATAAATATTTTATGGTCTGACATGATTGAAAACTACTCAAAATCTTAAAAAAATTACCCATGCTCTTTTTTAAATATTCAAATCATTGGCTCACACACCAATGGTTAGATTTTATGCTCTGACATAAATATTTTATGGTCTGACATGTTAGGCTTTATGGTGTCCTTGAAATTTCAAAGAGTTGCTTAATTGGGATCGTATTCAACTTGTATTCAACTTCCTCAGGTCCCTTGAATAGCTTCCTTGGGTTTCTTGAAGCCTGTTGCCACCTTTTCCAGGGTGTCTTGAAGCCTGTCCCTTGAATAGCTTCCTTGTGGATTCAGGCATTGAAACAACACACCATGATATTTCAAATTTAAAAATAATGGTTTGAGTCCTAGGTAGCTTAGAATCCTATTTGTTTTCAAAATAAGGATGCACTCCCATTTGATTCTCATGATTAGGTTGTAATCATGAGGCTCTCGCTCAAGAATGGACCTTCCCAAAATCTTGTGACGTCTTGTCACAAACAAAACCATCAAACTGAAAAACACACCATGTAAGAAACATAGCTCACTGACATATCATTTTTCTCCTTTAAAGAAAAAAAATTCACATCATGTGAACATCTCCATGTACTCTTACATATTGGTGTACAAAACCATCAACCAAACACAAGTCGATAAAACATGCCTCTTCAAACAACTGACTCTCAAGTCAAATAATAGCTCATGTACAAATTTCCATATTTGTTGCATTTAATTGTGTCAACATAACTCTACTTTCAACATCTTGCTTCATGCAACATGCACCATACTTTGAATTTGCAAAGAAATTCATGAAACATCAAAATACATGCAAGGCCTTAATTGGATAAGAAATCTAACCATTCGTTAGCAAACCATTTCAATGGTGCTTCTTTTAGCTGCACTTCATCATCATGTGAATCATCCCGACCCTCATTGATTATGGAATCCTCTTTTCCATTCTTGTGATTATCTCTTTCCACCTTCTTCAAATGTTGTGGATGACTTGTTGGATACAAAGTCCAACACTTGTCTACAAGGTGACCTTTCTTATGGCAATGAGTAATAAACAATTGCATCTTATTTTCAACATCATTTTCCTTGTCCAATGGGCCTTTGACTTTTTCCCTCATTTATTTAGAAAGTTTCATGTGCATGGATATCTTCTTCCAACATCTATAAAAATTATGATTATTCAAACCACAAAAGGAACATGCAAGTTCTTTTCCAAATCTTATGTGAATATTTACCATGTTTATCATAATCAAAAGCAATTTGATTAAAGGCAAATTTGTACCTTGAACATTCACCTTTGTCGCCTTCTTGAGGAGGTTAATTTGATGAGGTAGTGGCTCTCCTCTGAATACTAGCAATGAATTCAATAACTCTAGAGCTTTCAACATCCTCTTCTTTTACATTCTCATTAGCTGCATGATTATTAACATCTTCTTGCAAAGTGGGTGTCAAACTTTTCCATTCATCATGAACACAAACTTCACAAGGTTGAGGTAATGAACACGAAATGAAATTCCTTCTTGGAATAGCTTCATGTGCCTCCTTGGCTTTGGAGCATTCTCCATCATGTTTTCCATAACCAAGACCCAAATAATTAGGCCCTTCCTCAACAACATTTGGCTCAACTATGCCTTGTACATGTGTTTGCCTTTAACCCTTTACTTTCATAGCACATTTTCATCAAAAATTTGGACCTTATTCCTCTAGTGTGTCTCTCAAATGCACGTACACATTCATTTTGAGAGGAAATTGAAGACAGAAACCAATAGCTAATTCTTCTAACTAACCTTGACAAAAATGAGCTAAATTGTACTTTGATACCAACTTGATTTGAATATGGACAAACTAGTTTTGTTTGGCTATCTCCCTTATCAGTTAAATAAAAATGTGTTTAGGATCGTCTAAAGTTAGCCAATTGGGAAGGGGTTTATGTGTCAAGCTTTAAGTGTATTTTGTGAGAAATTTATGAGTTAATTAGCTTTTAAAAACTCATGTGTACAACAAATAAAATGCAAAATTTTTATTTTGGAAATTTTTTCCCTCAATCCAGATTCCGATCATTGGACATGTAAGAGGAAGAAAGAGGGAATTCACTTTTCAAATTCTAGACCTTGTCTAAACCAAAATAAACTAGAGGTTTGGTTTTCAAATACATTCACTTATTTGGAAAAGTTCTAGCTACCAAAAATCCATATGCCAATCTACCTCCCAAGAAATCCATTTATTACACCACTGGTTAGTTTTTTGTCTTCCTATATTCTTTATCAACCTCTTCTAGTGATTCTTGAAATGTGGATACTTAAATCCTTCCTAAAAATTTGAGCTCTAAAACGAGAAGACATACAAGGTCATTTTAAGTCATTCCTCTATCCAATTATAAAAACCAAGTGAATATTTCTACATATTGATTTTTGTCCCATAAACTGTACAATATAGGTCAATTTTTTCTTTTAACTTATTTAAATATTGTTCTAGCACACAATTGTTCAATGGTATGATGAAATTTCATTGATAAAGGCATGATTATGCAAAACAATGTTGCATATTTCCATTAACAATGTTTACTTACATGTAAAACAATGTTGTCTCTACTTTTATGTTATTTTGAGTTTGCTTTTAGTGCTGAAATTGGAATATATGATATTAATTTATGACTTGCAATTATAGCTGCTGAGATACTATTCTTTTTCTCTACTATATTGTTATTTCTAGTCCTCTGGGTGCTTTCTTCATTTTTTTATTTTTTTTTTTAACTAATTGAAGGGATTCGTAATTCTATATTTTACCATATTGCTTGCTGGTTCCATGTAGATTTAATTGACATATAATAGGTGGTTTCTATTTTTGGGATGTCTGTAAAGTTTTTGGCACATCATATTGAATTTCTATAATTTGTGTAGCTCCCTAACATTCAGATAGAACCTTCATTGAAAAATGTGAGGGGGGTTTCAAATTCACATTGGATAACACCCTCCTCTGGGATAAAAAAGTTTAACAAACACAATAATAGAGAAACAATTAGTGACGTCACCAAAAGATGTAGCCTCTTCAAGGTATCATATCCTCTCATCAAGGTCTAGCATGGACCTTAGTGTCATAGCCTTCTTTCGCCTAAAATGAATGAAAATTTCCTTGCAATTTGGCTTGCAACATTCATAATTCATGCTCATGGAACATGATTGTGTTTCAATTGTGATAACATTTGCTGTATGCAGAAGATTTAATAAAAAATGATCGAAAATGACATTTTTGCTCTCTTTTTTTCAAGATTTAAGGAAAATTACACCAAGTAGCTTCCAGCCTCATATGACCATCATGTCAAACTCATCTCAGGATATTGTCTAAGTAAGAGCCACTTAAGCAAGCAATCTAGTATACATGACTCTCCAATTTCAATTAGCAGCAATGACAGTTCTAAGTATGGTGCAAACATTGCTCCAGATCCTCAATGGGGCATGTTTGATGACAATAATTTGGGGAGTGAGAGAGGGAGATGGTAGGAGAAAAAAATTCAAGGAATCCACGGGAAATTGAAAAATATATAACTAATAAGGTGGAAGACATTTGTAACCTAAGAGAGAAACCTGTTAGGAAATGGGTGAAGTTGGTATTACACACCAAATTGGATAACCTCGAGGAGAAAACATTTCTCCCACTTTATTTGTTGGCATAACCTAGTAAGTGTTATTCACTAGCATGTATTTTGTAAAGGCCTTGACCTAGTTCCAATTCAACTCCATCCACCAGGTTGTAGAGTATTCCAAGCCTAATTTCATGAAAAGTAAGTTGGGGATGATCACATTGACCTGCTTAATGACATGTCTATGAAGATTAACTACCTTGAACTATTTTTCTGCGTAGGGAAAGAGACACATTCCCATGTCTGAGCATGAAAACGTTCTTTGATATTGTTAATGCCTCTAGTGTTTACTTCTACAAGTTCTATAGGTAGAGTCTGTAAAGGGCCAGGTAGCCTCTGGATCTCATCTTTTATGAAAGGTGACATATCTAGTAAATGCCCCTACAGTCAATCTCTGGAATGGATCTAAATAGAAGTTCTTCATTTCAATATCCATAAAACACAACAAATTTAAGGTAAACTATGTACATGTGTCACTTCTCCCACAAACTAAAGTGTATAAGTGGTAAATTTTATACCAAGTGTGCTCCCACCATGTAAAGTGCAATTTGGTGAAATTATCATTTTTATAATTTCTTTTTCGATTAAATTTAGTTTCACACATCAATTATTGCTTTGAAAGTTGTGTTCTACATAATTTGTGTACACTAAATTACAAATTGATTTTCTAAAATCTATTTTGTGTAAATGTCGACCAATAGATATATATATCATGGAGGATGAACAACGAAGATTAGCTGAATCCCATATGGAGGTTCAGGGATTGGGTAAGAGGAGAAGGGTTTCTACTCCATCCATGGAACGTGCCCATGGTTCAACCGGTCGAGGTATGGTTCACGCAATTTAATCAATGAATATGTATATGTATTTATATGTACACATGAATGTATTTTTCAATTGATTATAAATTCGTATTTGTTTATGAAGCTTCTCCCTCATCTCGAGAGGTTGGTGGTGGTTTAAATCCACCTAGAGGGCCATCAATGAGTGGTAGCAGGTTGCGTGAAGGGGGTGATATGTATTCTCCCGAAGGCCAATCAACGGCTGCTGGTTCTCAGCAGGGTCATTTTGGGTTTGGTTCTCAGCAGGGTCATTCTGGGTCTAGTTCTTAGCAGGGTCATGTTGGAGAAGATGCTAACCAACAACATCAAGGTTGACATCAATTTCAATATTTTTTCATTAAATTTGCACAACTTTTTTTACACGTGTTTTTTCTAATATACGAAATTTTATATTATATTGATGCAAAGGCCGAAAATTTTTGAACTAGCAGTCAAAATTGACGCAGGGCAGCCTGCTACATTCAAGAAGAAGGTTCTCAACCTAGCACAAATTATCCGGCCGAGATTACTGATATACCATGGGAAACCAACATGGTGGAATGCACCTTACAAAGGTGTGAAAGACTTCATGCAAAATTGCAAAGAGATCTCATGGCTTTATCTCAACCTGTTGAGAGTCAATAAAGCCTTGAAATAGTTACACATTCATTGGGTGAAATGGTAAATGTGTACAGAAATATTGGGCCAATAACTGATTCATTTGTAGAAATGATGAGAAAGAGAAAAGAAACAGTAATGGGTCCAGATAAATGGGAGGACGTAAAACAAAAAATTACAAAAGAAGTGGCCAAGTCAATGTTTAATTACAAGGAAAGGCCAAAAAGAAAAATGTTGAAGATGCAGTATTTCAAGCACCCAGACATAGCTCGTTATTTGTATGATAAGCACCTTGCGGCCTATGGAAGGCTCCCATGGAACGATGAGGTTCCTGTTTATTTTGCACAAATGTTTTATGTAGAATTTTTTTTGGGTATGAAACCCAACTACAATGACCTTCCATCAGAATTTTTTGGCCCGAGGAAAGGTTGATTATATGACCGTAAGGGCGCTAGGCAAGATGTGGAGTTGCCTCGCCTTGAGCCGCCATTGGTGAGTCAACAGTTTCGGGTCGAAACTCTGCGGTCAGAGATGGATGCAACTTCTCAAATAAGTTTAGAAGCAAGGGATGTTATGATTGACAATGTTCATAGCGGATTAGGTGGAGTCGATCTTTGTTTAAATCGACAAAGGGCACGTGAAAATGCATGTGCCAATTTTGTGTATTGTACAGATGAGGAGATTGACAACATGAATGTTGAAGATCTCTAAATATATGCAAAAAATTGTCGCAATGGTTTGCAAGACCTAATTTTTCATGAGGAAGAGGGCACCGGAACGGTATGTGTTAGTGACCTTAGGGTTTGAAATTATTTTAACATACATATACATGTGTACAATTTGTGTATGTACATGTATACATTTATTTGTATGTGTACATTAATATAACAAAAATGTATGATTATATGTTAAAACACCATTTGTAGTTCTCACACATGATGTGTGACGAAAATGTTAATATCACGTTCGGGACCTCTGGTTCAAACAATGCAGATGGGTCTGACCATCAAGATATGTTGGCAAATGTTAGTGTTTTTTAAGTGACTTTAAAATAAATAATTGTGCACACATGTACATGTATGTATATATAATTTGATTTAAAATGTTTTAACAGATACCGATTCCGTCCGATGTTTTTGGGATAGCGGTACCTTCTTCTTCCTTGGGAGATGTACCTTCTACTTCCTTGGGAGATGAGCCACAAGAATGGACAATTTTTCACAAGTTTAAAATTTATGTTTAAGAGTTATATATATATATATTCTACCTCAAAAAGTTCCATTAAAAATTGAGATATATATATATATATATAGAGAGAGAGAGAGAGAGATCTATATTTTGAGTTATTTAAATTTTTTTGAATTTAGGTTCCTATAGAAGATTTTTTTAATCCGCAGACTCTAGCGACGGAGATAGGAACATCCACAACATTTGAACAAGTTGTCTTTAGTTCCTTTTTTTAATATTATTGAAAATAAGTTTATATATGTACACGTGCATTTTCATTTGAAAGTTTTTAATATATATATATATATATATATATATATATATATATATATAACTGTACATGTATATTGTACAGTTTACCGCTGCAGATGTTCCTATGGGAGAACTTGTTCATCAAATGGAGAGGGAACCTCATGAGGTATTGCATGATTTTTTTGTTATATTTTGTTTTTTACATGAATTTCTAGATATATATATTCTCATTCATTTTTAAAACATGAAATTTTAATGTTCAAGTACATGTGCATTGTGTATGTAGGTTTCCCATGATGCTTCACATGATAGGGCGCGGATTGAGACCCTAATAGGAAGACGCTAGATCCGTCTCTATTTGATGGACATGATTTGTAGATTTGATTTCAGGATTTAGATGGTATTAAAATTTGTTAAACTTGATACAGTTTGATATTTGTGAGATCTACAATTTTTGGACGTATTTTATTACATTGTTAATATAATTTGTTTTATTTAATTTTTGGATGGTTTTAGTACTTTTAGCATGTGAATGTGAAGTAATGTTGTCATCTAAACTACATTTGGCATGTTATGTAATGACATGTGTTATAATTTGTTTTGTTTTTAAAATTTAAGTTTTGGATGCTTGGAGTACATTTGGCATGTGAAGTAATGTTGTGATCTATATTTTTTGTTAAATTAAAAGTTAAAAGTTTTGGATGGTTTCAATCTACATTTGGCATGTGATATTTAATGTTAAATGTTTTTATTGGATAGTTGAATTATAATTGGCATGGCATGTGAAGTTTTTAAAACTCAAGTTTTGGATGTTTTCAATCTACATTTTGCATGTGATATTTAATGAACTTTAAATGTTTAATGTTTTAATGTTGCATGATATATAATCAAAAGGTTTTTAAAACTTAAAGTTTTGGATGGTTTCAATCTACATTTGGCACATGTGGTATATAATGTTAAATGTTTCTACTGGATCTAGTTGAACTATAATTGGCATGGCATGTGAAGTAACGATATATATAATCAAAAAGTTTTTTAAACTCAAGTTTTGAATGGTTTAAATCTACATTTTGCATGTGATGTTTAATGTTTTAATGTTGCACAATATATTATCAAAAAAAATTAAAATTTTAAAGTTTTGGATGGTTTCAATCTACATTTGGCACATGTGGTTAATAATGTTAAATGTTTCTATTGGATAGTTGTTCACTATAACTGGCATGGCATGTCAAGTAATGTTGCACAAATCCCTTTTGGATGGTTGAAGTACATTTGGAATTTTAAGATTGCTTTTGATCTCTACATGTAGTCTTGTTTGAATGAAAAAATTTCCAATAGGAAGAACATAGCTTTTTAATGCAACTAACCATGTATCAATTGAGCTCTAATTGAAAAAAGAGTTTAAAGAAGTAGATATATGTACAAATTATCCCTTTAATTTTGATTGGAAATATAAGTCTAGTACATATATATGTTTTTTGAATTTGGCTCAATGTCGTTATTGCACTCAAATAGGTAGCCTTGTAGATTTATTTACATTGTGGAAACTTTTTACCAGAAAATCCAACTAGTTTTTCATCAATGCACATAGAAAAACTACTTGGAACAATTAATTGCATTCTAGAACATACCTAGATCCAATACAAGTAACATTTTTCATCAATGCACATTGAACATATCCGACCATTGGACAAACAAATTTTGTACTAGATTTTCAATCAGGAATAGAGATGTGGGTCAAATCCCACCAAAAGTCAGAGAAGTGCTCCAAGTCTCTTGTATGAAAGGAATTTTCGTACAAAACTATACTGCAGATGATTTATTTACATTGTGTCCATACTTTTTACCATAAAATCCAACTATTTTTTCATCAATGCACATAGAAAAACTAGTTCCAGTTAATTGCATTCTAGAACATATATATTGAGTACGTAAATAATTTTTCATCAATGCACATAGTAAAACTAGAACAATTAATTTCATTCTAGAACACACACACACACACACACATATATATATATATATCCAATACATGATATAACATTTTTCATCAATGCACATGTATAGAAAAGCTACTTTCAGTTGATACTAGAGCACGTGCTTGTACCAAAACAATTTGTACATGTGCAAACACTTGCACAAATAACATAAACAGCTCAATTTTTAGTTGAGTACTAGAAGTTCTAAAACATATGTTACACAGCAATTTGTCACCGTCCTTGCAATCCCCATCCCACACATTGAAGGGCTCATTCCATGACCTGTGAGCAATGACATAACTTGAAAACACTTTCATGCTATTCCTCTGAACATGAGCTTTCATTGCCCTGAAGACATCTCCTTGTGAAAAACCCTAAAAACACCCCTTTTTGCATTGGCGCGGGCAGAAAGTTCAGTACCCGCGCCAATGGGGGAAATCCTTCAAAGAGGGCGCGCCAATTGGCACTCTGTCTCAGAGTCGCATTCACGCCAACTTAAGGAGTGTTTTTTAAAAATAAATGGCGGAAGTTTCGTCCTAACCAATTCATAAACTGGTATCTATCTTGAGATGGGAGGTTTGGCTCCGGATCTCCATGTAGGGGAAGTGGTTTGCCACCTCTCATGGAAACTTCCTTGAGGATAGGGCCAATCCCATGATTATAGGGATCCCAACTCCCCTTCCTCCATCTATAAAAGCTTTCCAATTTCCTTTGCAAGCTTGTTCCCAAGAGCTTTCTGAGCCTAATGCTGCAAGAGCCTTCATAATTCCCTTAAGGCCAAATCCAAGCAAGGAGACTATCGTCAAGATTCGAAGAGAGAGGCTTGTCCCATCCTTGACAGGCTTTATCGAGACTTGTTTAGCTGACGACCCAACGAAGGAAAATTCAGCATCAGAACTATGGTTGTATTCTTCTTTGATTGATTAATAATAAGTGACTATTGGTTATGGTTCCACTCTTGTTGTTGATTATGATGATGAGTTATGTCTTTTCTGACTGACATATAGTTGCATATACTGGATTTTATGCTTGCATTTGTTTTGTTTCTTGCATGTGCAGGTGTCTGATCACTGAGATCATGAGGATTGTGAGCTGTCGGAGCTAAAGAACGGGAGCACTACTTACTCTACAAGCAACAGCGTTGGATTCCAGGTAAGCCTTCATCGCTAGTTGGTTTATTTGCAATTAGGAACCTGCACTATAGCGTGTGATGATTGTTGCTAGACCCGGTCTGGGCTAGTAGGGATCGCCTCTGTCCGCAGAGGGGATTAACCTCTTCAAAAAATTGGCGACCATACTGGGGAATCAGCGTGTTGTTTGCTTTTGTAAACTATAGATGGAGCCTGAAGTTAGCCAGATAGCCTTCGAAGCGCTCTTGCTCTGCAATTGCAAAGTAGATCAAAGCTGCTTCAGTCAATCTCCGGTTTAGTTTATAAACTGAACACTTGGAGCATTGTCTTATCTTTTCGATCGTTTCTTGATTCTCCTTGCTTGATCAGCTCTTTTGGGCTGGTTCTTTCTGTGAATTTGGTTTTTGGATAGCTTGATCATCACTAGTCTGCTTGTTGGATTGTTTTTTTTTTTTTTTTTTGGCTGAGAAACTCGACTAGCGCGCTTTACAGCTTGACAGTCGTGCCCATTGGCGCAGGTTGCTTGTGTATCACCCACGCCAATTCCATTATGGCACTAGTTTCAGCCTCACAGTCGCGCCAATCCTATGAGGTACTAGGGTTTTCTCAATTCTGAGCTTCCTGAGCCTGATCTGTGTGTTTGGTCTTGTTTTTTTGACTGCTTGAGTGTTTTGGAGCCTTGTTTGACTGACTGTGACCTTCATCCTTTGGTTGTTTGCCCGTTTCCATCAATTTCACATTCTAGCCCTAGGGCATCTAGGTGCTCTTGTGTGTCGAGCCTCCCTTTGGAGTTTCTGGTTTCTGTTTGTTTAGTCAACCTTGTGATTTCTTCTCTACATTTGTTTGGTGGTTGTTCATCATTTTATTACGTTATTTGAGTGGTTTGCTTATTTTTCATTCAAATTCCGTTTTGTCTCACTTTGGGCCTAAGATTACATGGTTCATTTGAGTCTTTTGGATTCTCTTGGTTTTGAAGGACTTTTTGTCAATTTGGAGATCTGATTGTATGTTTGCATTGAGTGAAATTTGTTTGTTTTTCTCTTTCATTATCACTTCTCAAATTGCTTTTTCCATTAGTTTTCATTTTGTTTAGTGCACTTTGCTATTAAACATTGAAAATACAAAAAAAAAAAAAAACTCTTTTGCTTTTGTTTAGTTAGTGTGAATTAAAATCTTTTCGGTGTTATTAGTGATTAGTAGCTTTGAAAGAAAAATTTTTAGTTTCCATTAGTTGCATTAGAGACATTTCTGGTTGTTTTCTGGTCATTTTGTTTTTGTATGAAAAGCTCTTAACTCTCTCGTAATTATCTTTCATCGAATGAAATGATATAATGTGGCATATAGTTTGCATTTAAGAGATTTTGAGATATAACACTCGTTAGGGCCTGAAAACTGAAACGTAATTGAAGATAAACATTAAAATTTACTCAATTTACATTAAGGCAGCATTGAAACATTAATGCAACATTTAGAGGTCTAGGCTAGAGACGTGTTCCAGTGTCTTTAAACCTAGTAGCTGTCGTTTGCCTCTTGGATTTAGACAGTGCTAGTACGGACTTGTGCTCCCCGTACCGTCGCATATATAAAGGGAGACCCCACTAGGTTTCAATCCTTTATCCATAGGAAGCTGAGTCTGCTGCCCTATACCCGTGATACACCTGACACAGCATTCGGGGAGATTGCCTACATGTACGTTAAGTCCTTGGTTGATTTCTCTTTCATTTTGAAACCAAGGTGTATATTGCAGTTCATGGTTATTTGGTACACCCTTTGCCTAGTTTACCTGAGTAGTCATTTGATCTTTTCTGACTCCTTAAATTTGAAAGGATCACCAAGCGCTTGTCCTTTCATGCTTGCTTCAAAACTGAAAGAGATAGAGTCACCTTTCAGTCGTTTCTCGACTCTTAAAACATGAAACGGTGAAGTTTCTAAGTTTCAATGTGGTAAAGAATAAATCACCCGCAATCACACTCCCTGTTAGATTTTGCTTGCTGGCTGTTTGATTGTGTGTCTTGACTCTTTTTCAGCCCGTGTGTGTGTTTGATATTTTTCTCTTGTCATTACTACCATAGTGGCAGAACCCTCAGTTTCGTCTTCTGGTAGTCCTTATACAGACGATTCATTAGAGGTTTCTCAATCCTCTGCTGAACCTCAGCAGCCCATTGTTTCCAAGTTTCCTGACGGGGAACCGGTTCTGTTTGAGCTTCCCTTTGGAGGACTAGTTGAGTTCAATTGGCCCTTATCCGACTCTTGGTCTAGATTGGGAGTAGGGGAACATTTCCCTCCTCTTACATTGGGTTCGCCTTTTATAGCTGTTGTTTTTCCTCCTAGTCCTCGCTGTCTATTACGAGATCTAGCGGCAGGTTCAAATATCAGTGAATCTGGTCATTCTAGCGAGGAAATCCCCACGTCTGGTGAAGATTACCAGTTATTTCCTGAAGTAACCCAAAGGTTATTTCCAGAAGACAACCCCGAATCATCTGTCATGTCTTCGCCCGGTCCCTCACTGCCAAGAGGGTATAGATCTTTGGGTCAGATTATTGCCGCTGCTGCCTCTATGGGAGTATCAGCTCCCTCTTCGAGGCCGGTCATTCCTTCATTGGGGATGTCTCCTCAGACTCCCGTTACGTCATCCCCTCAGGTCACTTCTGTACCCGTTAGGCCCACTGTCTGTGTGGCCGCGTCTGCACCCGCTGTTACCACTCAGTCCACAAGGGTTGCGTCGCTTCCCGAAGACATCTATATAGCATCTACTATGCCGGAGAACATCTCTCCTGAGGAGAATCGATTGTCCCTACAACAATTGAACCCCAAGGTCAGATAAACCTCTCAAGATCCCAACCGCCCGTATTTTTCGCATTATGCACAGGATGGTACACCCGTGTATGCTTTTCCATATCAGTACGATGAGCACAGGAACATTTTACATTTACCTGCTCCGGAGGCTCACCTTCATGCTCAGAGTCTACCGTATAACTAGGTTGGGCAGCCTTATAACCCGCAAGGACAACCTTTTCAAGGCCAACCTGCGGGCCAGCCTGGCTATCCTTACGACCCCGCGGGGATACCCTGCAGGCTAGCAGGGGCCATTATACGGTCCGCAAGGACAGTATTGCAACCCTTCCGGTCAACCTGTGCAGCCTCAACCGGGGTACCAACCCGAGCCGATATATGGTCCTGGGGGGCAAGTCCAACCTTCCCAACCCATGCAACCTCAGTATCCTCTTGGTCCCAATGTTGCACATTAGCCAGGACCATCTTATGGTCATATTGCAGGTCAAACCGGTTACCAGCCACCACCTGGCTCCATTTCTCCACCAGGACAACCGGCCAATCCGATACAACCTGGTGTTCCACCACCAGGCCAACCGGCCTATCTGGCACAACCTATTGTTCCTCTACAGCCAGGTCAACTTGCGTAACCGGCACAACCTATTCATCCGGGTCAACCTGTTAACCCAGGGCATCTCGCTCAGCCAGGTCAGCCTGCTCAACCAGGGCAGCCTGCACATCCTATCAACCCTGCCCAACAGCTGGTTTATTCAATGCCACAGCCAAATCAATTGTTGCGCCCTAATTATTAGGCTCAGTAGGGTCCCACCTATCAGCAGCCCACTCAACCTCAAGGTGGCTACTATTCTTATGGTCAATCACGACCGAATTATAGCCAGCCCCAAGGTTCTAACTATTACTCTCAACAACCCGGCTACACCTACACTCAGCAGCCAAATCTAAATGCTGCTCAAACAGGGCTGACATATAATCAGGGTCCATACTCTGGTTATCAAGCCCCGTACACTGGTTACCAGCAACCAAATCAGACTGGTTATACGACCTATACCCCCTACGGTCAGAATCCTACGAGACAGAACCCATGGGGGCAAGGATATTCTCAACCAGGGTGGAGTACAGGTATCGGTCCTTATTGAGGGTCGAGCATGCCGTTCAATCCGCAATTACTGTTCGTAGCTACCTTGGAATTACCGGATGTTTCGAAATTAACCAATGATCCGATTTTACATAATCCTTATTGGCCTCCAGTTCCAACCAAGGTACCCGGTGACTGCCCAAAGTTTGAGGGTAAGGCTGGAGAGGACCCCCAAGCTCATGTAATGACTTATCATCTTTGGTGTTCGTCCAATCCTTGTGTGGATGATTCAATTCATCTATGCCTCTTCCAGCGCACTCTGACTGGCGCTGCAGCTAAGTGGTATATTGAATTACCCCGTGGCATCTTTCAAGATTTCAACACGTTAGCCATGGCTTTTCTGACTCACTTCCAGTTACCGGTCCGTTATGAAGCCGGGACACATCTCCTAACTTCTCTGAAGCAGGATAAAGCCACCCACATTTGTGATCACATTCATGAGTGGCGACGTCATCATAGACTGATCAAGTTTGATATACCTGATCAGCTACTAACTCATTGGTTCACCACGTCCTTCGTTAACAAAATCGCCCAAGATATTGCTATGGGGGCATGTGTGACGGAAGAACAAGCCATAGCGCATGCCCAGTATCTGGATCTGGTATACTCTCAGTCCGGCATGCTTTATGATATCTTGCTTGATGCTCCACGGTCTGGAACCTCTAAGGCTCCACCTACCCCAGCGGTGGATGGTGTCATTGGTTCCGTATCTCAGAATTCTAAGAAATCTTTGAATGGGAAGCAGAAGTCCCATGCATCCAATAATTCTACTCTTCCCGCCCCTCCAAATTCTAGCAAAACTGCGGAGGTTAACACTGTTCAGGCCAATCCTACGGAAAAAGCCTCCAAAGGGAAAAATAAGGGCAAAGGAAAATCCAAATCTGAAGCCCCAAAGCCAGAGTCTTCCAAACCTCGTACCGAGGACGGTTCCCAATGTAAACCGAAGTATCCTTGCCTTATCTGTGAAGGAGACCACTATACAAAATATTTTCCTCAACGATCTGAGATTACTTAACTTCTGAAAGGCTCCAAAGGGACTACGGCAGTTCTTAAAGAATCGTTCCCGTCTCAGCAGACCCATATGGTTGAGAAGCCCTCACCATGTGCACCATTTGGGTCCCAAGTCTTTATGATGAATGGTGCCGCACCTGTCTCTATTGCTACGCGTTCGAAGGATTATTCCGGATCGCATCAGGCAGCTGGAAAGGAAGTTGTGGATGGTCCACCTCCCCCACCTATCTCTGGTTGTTTAGAAATTGAGAGGCCTACTGCCGAACCTGTTGTGAAGCCACCTTCTAAAGGTGTTCTCCGAAGATCTTCCTACAATCCAGATGCCTGTGCCGCCTAGCACTACAGTATTGTTGAGGATTTGGCACAGGCGCCTTCTGCTATGTCTGCATTAGAAGTTCTTCAAAGTTTCCCATCGCAACAGAAGGCTTTGTTGTCTGTAATCGGTGGAATCGATCCCGCTGATTCGAGTCTTCTCACCTTTGACTTAGAAAATTTTACCCCCCGACTTCCACATCAGATTTCTCTTGTTATTCAAGTCGGGATCAATGGTCTTAACATTCATAGGGTTGTTGTGGACGAAAGTACCTCCACCTGTGTCATGTCATCCGCCTATTGGAAAGCCATCGGCTCTCCGACTCTTTCATCATCCCCTAATGCTTTGGAAGCATTCGATGGTCAGGAATCCAAACCCCTGAGTGTTCTCGAGAGTTTTCCGATTACCTTACAAGGGAAGACAGTCAATATAGAAGTAGAAGTAGTCGACGCCAAGCTGAACTACAACCTACTTCTTGGCCGCAATTGGACTCGCGCCATACTATGCGTGCCATCCACACTCTTTCGACTTCTCAAGTTTCCTCATTAGGGCAAAATTGTTACTATGGATCAGTTGTCTTTCTTCACTTCATCCTCCGAGAAAAACGTTCCGTACGTGGATCAGATCCCCAATCCCCCTGAAAGTGTAGGGCCTGGTCTCTTCAAAGACCTTGTCCTCATGGGTATTTTTCCCGCGCCACCACCTCACACTGTTCAAGTTAACATGGTCTCTAGGTCCGACGACCCATGGATCATCCCTTCACCTGAACAGGTGCCTTATCTTGGAGAATCGATGCCCTTAACTCTAGTAGAGATAAACTACTGTGAAATTGTTGCTGCATCTGATCCTCCTCCTCCTCAACATGCTCTTTCGAGCATGGCTCTAGATACCTATCCCTAATCCCCCTGGCTCCACGAGGCCAACTCGCCTGATCCTCTAAAAGAGACTTTTCCTTCTGATGAAGCCATTGTTGAAACAATGTCTCCTGAGGAGCTGCCTTGGAGTGATGGACATCATCGTTCCTCCTTGATGCCCAGCGTGGGGGCAATGTCTGATTGTCTAGAGCGTGATGTATCTGGTTATCTTCCTCCTGAGCCTCCTCCGTTGAGCTCACTGGAGCATAGTTCTTCCTCTTGTGTCAAGCTCCTAAAATAATTAAACAAGCTGCTATGAGGACAGTTCTTTTAAGTGTGTCAACCTCGTTAAAATAATGAAACACGAGCCTATTCAATTCGAGTTTTGTTAGCTTTAGATCAAATCTCGTATGTGTTGAACCTTCACTCCATTTCCAATGGACTGAAGCTTGGGGGGCATGTACCTCGAATTGAGACACCATGCTGGGGGGCATGCCCGTTTTCCTTATTTTAAGCATAGTTTGTGTTTTAAGCTTGCATAAAAATAAAACTCGTTTCCAAGCATAGTTTGCATGTGTGTTTTCATGTGTGCTTTTAAGCTTGCATGAAAATGAAATGTGTGATTAAATACATTGTGTGAACTTTTTCATTGGGTCGTTTGTTATGTAACTGATACATTAGATGACATTGTATTAGATATTTGCATGGCATATAAAAACATCATCACATGTAAAGATCCATCCAGAAATAGATATATAGATATAGATATCGAAATTTTTACATAAGTGTGCATCACATAAAATCAAAAAATATACATTTTCATCTTAATACATCCGGAGACAACATGTCTCTCAAAAAATATGCATGATAAAAAATCCCTAGGTGTCTAATCTGCGTGGTGCTCATGATAACAAGTCACCGCATGCACTAAGCGTCTCAGAATACGGTGGAGGCGACTAGGCACTCCCACCATATGTCTCTGATATGCTAGTGGAACATCTGCCAGCCGGGCGTAGTCTGGAATCCCCCGGGCGATCCCCTCGAGGTTCTGGATCAATTCTCCTCCCTCGGCACCCTCTGCCTGAGGGTCTGCTGCGGGCTAAGTTCTCCGTGAAATAGGAGACATACCAGCAGGTCTTTCCGGGCCAACATCTGCATACACATAAAACTGTTGTTAGAATGGACATGTATTACCAAAAAAATCATAAAACATAAAAATCAAAGAAGATATCATACCCAACTCCTCGTCCCAATCATCTCCCTCCGGCAGTGGGAGATCTGGATCACCGGTGAAATCGGTCCCTGCATATGGCCAATCTTCGACTACGATCAACTGACGCCGTAGCCACCCAAAAAACTCCGGCCTCCACGACATCTGTTGGCCTCCTCTTGCTCTGGGCATCAGTGCTGCCCATCGAGCCATTCTCGTCTCTCGTGGTACCGGATCAGCTACTATGGCCCCTTGGCCCTGGAAGATAGGTAGTCATTCCAGAATGAATGATACCAAGATGGAACCGTAGCCAAACTGCTTCAGTTTGGCTTGCTTGCACTTCGTGAGCTGCCTCTTCATATTTATTGTCACTGCTGTGGCCCAGTCAAACAATATGGGACTCATACACTCTGAGGTTAGTAGGAGTTGGGCCTCTATTGCCTCGTGCGGTGCCTGCGACCCCGCAGCCCACGTGATGGTGTGTGGCACCACCCTTAGTGCCAGATCAGGGACAGTGTGAATATCTACCTTCCCGCTCCCCGATCCTAGTCGTGCCCCTGGGCACACTCGTGCCATCACTTGATCCATCTTTTCACTAGATGGTCTGCTCCCTGTCAATATGGGCACCAGACCTCTGCGTGATAGTCCGGTTATGAAGTATACGTCAGAAACCTCCAGTTCCAACACCTGGTCTCGAAGCTTGAACACTTCTTCATTTTCGTCCCAAATACTGACCAGGTACTGTAGAAGCTCAGGTTGAGCTCGTAAGCAAGGTGTCAGGAAGAACTTTTTAAGCCCACAGTTCTTGAGGGAATTCATACAAGTTTCATTCTCCATGGCTAATTCATCCTCTTCCCCGTGCTCCCTCTCTTTCCATTCGATCACCATTGCGCTTGGTTGCTTGCATCAACATGGTCAAAAACCTTTGATTAGATCTCTGTCATGCTTAAAAAATTCATTTAAATCACTTATATTTCAGAAATTTTGGGCAAAAAATTGGGTTCCGCCATTGGCGCGACTGTTCCCCTAACAGTCGCGCCAGTTGGCGAGGGCTCTTTATATGTAAAAGCCCATTGGTGCAGGTCTGTGCCCGATATCCGCGCCAATGGACAGAGCCCTAAAATTTTAAAAATCATCCACAGAAATCTAATGTGCAATGGAAAACTATGAAAAAATGGATTAAAATGGATTTCAAGGAAGTGCCTCTTACCTGGAACAGACGGGAATCTGAATGGTAGCCCGGATCGGTTGCAATCGTCGTCAGAAGTTCGCACACAAAATGGACCACTATTTCTCTCCAATGAGGTAAATAGTAAAAGTAATTTTATTTTTACCATTTGAGACTTATTTATAACTTTTTGAAATCTAATTAGGTTTTAAAAGTCAATTTTTTTATTAATATTTTAATATTTTTTGTCGAAAATGGATTTTACACTTGCCTTTGTGTGCAGCAACAGGTTTTTACGCAACTTAAACGGTGAAACGAGTTGTATTTTATACTTTTTCGGACTCGGTAAATACACGAAAAAGTCATTCTGGAGTCATCTTTCAACTCTTTTCTAACTCTCTAAACATGAAAAGATTTTCGAGGCCCTTTTCGTTTCGATCTCGTTAAAATGGCTGCGAAACGACATCTACCCAGTATACATTTACCCCTTTTTCGGGCTGGGATAGATTATTTACGAAAAAGGAATACCCTAGCCTATCACGACTAGGAGGTTTCCTCGGATATTGTTTTCTACCTTTTTGGATATGAGGAACTATTTACGAAAAGGGACCATTGGAGTTTACTTTTCTGCTGTCTTTTAAAATTCTCTAAACATGAAAAGACGCCAAGTTCTTCCTTTGTCAGACTCGTTAAACCCTGATGACATCGGATTCAGTCGTAATGACGTTATTCGAGTTGCCCCTTCCTAAGGCTCATTAAATGTACTAGGATGGACTTATATGACAAGCATATGGTATCTACTTCAATCTTGTATAAAAATAAAGAGGTACTCGCCAGAAATGGTGGGGAAAATGGAACCAGCATCATTTTCGTATTGGCAGTTTGTCGCTCTTGAACATGGTACTTGTCTGCATTCGTGTTGGGTTGGGGACATCTCATATTATTTTTCACTTGCCTTCGTGGGTTTGGGTGATCCCTTTTGACCTCTCATTTTCTCTTTGCCTCGTCCATCATGACCTCTGATCTTATGATGTTGAATACTGCCAAATCCACTATCGTGTCGCCGATATGTTCAAGAGAAGTTGACCTCTGCAAGTATCAACCTTCCTCTGATTCTCACTTGATCCTGATTCACAAAGACATTATGTTCCTCTGTCTCGTGTCGATGATGTGGGAAACACTATGGCCCACCTTCGATCAAGGTCACTTCCTGTCGACTTCAACTCATTATCTAGGAAGCTGATCTAGAGACTCCCTTCTGGTACCTTGGAGCCTGCATGCCTCAATGGCAGGTTCTTCGTGTTCGAAGTGAGGTTTTCATCATTGGCTTTCGATCAAGTGATTCTACAGGTGTTCGACGCGAGCCCATTGATTCACATGCCGTAGATTGTACCTATAGTACCTTGAGGGCCATTGTCATTATTGGTGGTACCTCTCGCGTCTGTTAACAGCTTTCATCATTGGCTGGTAATCAGACGATTTTCTTGCATGTTCGACTTTAGCTCCCTTATTCACATGCTTGAACTTGTACTTTGTTCAGGTCGAGATGGAGCGCAAGACCCTGGGTTTTGTTTGTTGAAATCCAGGCTGCAATTTTGTGGATTATTATGATTAGTTACATGACTCATTCACTGGATGGTTGTGACCATACCTGAGTCTATTTATCGATCCTCACTGGATGGCTGTGTCCATGCCTTGGATCTAGATTATTGTATACTCTGTTATGGATGGTTGTTCCCATACCACATATATATCATGTATCTGAGATATCAGTTGTACTTCTCTTCGCAGGTTTTCTGATGGCGGAGTTTTCAGTTGGACACGTTCTCGTAAAGCATTTCACCCCTCTCTCTCTCTCGGGCCTCATGCTTTAGGGGGCATCTGTTACACAACAATTTTTCACCGTCCCTGCAATCCCCATCCCGCACATTGGAGGACTCATTCCGTGACCTGTGAGCAGTGACATAACTTGAAAACACTTTCATGCTATTCCTCTGAACATGAGCTTTCATTGCCTTGAAGACATCTCCTTGTGAAAAACCCTAAAAACACCCCTTTTTGCATTGGCGCGGGCAGACAGTTCAATACCCGCGCCAATGGGGGAAATCCTTCAAAGAGGGCACACCAATTGGCATTCTGTCTCAGAGTCGCACTCGCGCCAGCCAATTTAAGGAGTGTTTTTTAAAAATAAATGGCGGAAGTTTCGTCCTAACCAATTCATAAACTGGTATCTATCTTGAGTTGGAGGTTTGGCTCCAGATCTCCATGTAGGGGAAGTGGTTTTCCACCTCTCATGGAAGCTTCCTTGAGGATAGGGCCAATCCCATGATTATAGGGATCCCAAATCCCCTTCCTCCATCTATAAAAGCTTGCCAATTTCCTTTGCAAGCTAGTTCCCAAGAGATTTCTGAGCCTAATGCTGCAAGAGCCTTCATAATTCCCTTGAGGCCAAATCCAAGCAAGGAGACTATCGTCAAGATCTGAAGAGAGATGCTTGTCCCATCCTTGACAGGCTTTATCGAGACGTGTTTAGCTAACGACCCGCCGAAGGAGAATTCAGCGTCAGAACTATGGTTGTATTCTTCTTTGATTGATTAATAATAAGCGACTATTGGTTATGGTTCCACTCTTGTTGTTGATTATGATGATGAGTTATGTCTTTTCTGACTGACATATAGTTGCATATACTGGATTTTATGCTTGTGTTTGTTTTGTTTCTTACATGTGCAGGTGTCCGATCACGAAGATCGTGAGGATTGTGATCTGCCGGAGCTAAGGAACGGGATAACTACTTTATCTACAAGTGACAGCGTTGGATTCCAGGTAAGCCTTCATCGCTAGTTGGTTTATTTGCAATTAGGAACCTACACTATAGCATGTGACGATTGTTGCTAGACCTGGTCTGGGCTAGTAGGGATCGCCTCTATCCGCAGAGGGGATTAACCTCTTCAACAATATATTTAATCCAATGAGAATAAATTGTTGGACAATTCACTCAAAATAATTCTAATGGAATTCCATCTTCAATAATCCGTTCATGATTAGATTTTGACATTTTCCATCTCTTAATTTTCGATTTTTTCTTTGATTGAGCTTCTATCAACTTTATGCATGCTGTACACACCAAGTGACTATATTAACAACTTATGGAATCAGGTTCATAGTCTTCAAAGTAAACAAAGTCTCCACTTTGATGAGTTTGTCTGAAAAAATAACTTTTCAGTATAATAGACCCTCTGTCATATTGAAATCTGTGATCATTATAGTTTTGTAATAATTTCAATTTTCATTCAGTGCAACGTATCAAATAATACTTCACATTTTCATCGTTGTCAATAGGTACAATTATAGCAAAAACATCTCCTGCACAATAAAATAAACTTAACAAAATTATGTACATATTTAAATTTATTTCTAGATCTTTAAATCATTAGAAAGTAATTCAAATGTTACCTTCTCTAACAAGATCAAAAACTCGATCACCATTGGATGATATTGTAGTTTCCTCAGATTGCATTTCTTCAAACATTGCAACAGACATTTTGCCCTTTGTATTTAGCTCTGTATGTTTCCAATCATTCACATACATTTTGTTTTCACAAATGTCATTGGATTTTGTGTTGTCTATGCAAACATCACAAAAACAAAAATATTTTCTTTTATCCAATGCAAACACATTTCTGAACGACTTTGTTTGAATTGAATGCAATTTTCGAGTCCCTTTTATTGTTTCAACGTCACTTCCAATTGATCTATCTATGTCTTCGATTCCAATATGCCAGAAAAACCTTTATATGGAAAATTAGAAGAAGAATTTGTAAATATGATATCAAAATACAATCAAATATAATCATTGCATGATAAATGTACAATGTTTAAAATTAGATTTCCAATATAAATTAAATTGAATGTACCTTCGCACTTCCCTTGATGGGTTAGTCTCATGGCTTAGAGCAGCGATGCACCATTGAACAACTTCTTTAGCGTTCACAAGTCGGCTTGCAGAGTGGTTCATTTGATATCTTCAAAGTGCTCGTTTTATGCATGCTCTTGCACTGTCATGTTCTCCTTTTCCATGGCCAGTCTCAAAGAAATTCCAACAATGTTTAATGCAAGTTTTCTTATGAAGACAACACAACCAAAAGAATGATTGTGCAGATTTGAATTGACCTGCGCATCCGTCTGACCATATCCAATGTTCATTGAATGTTATTCCACGATTTTTCAATGAATCATAAATTTTTCCAAAACAATGTTGTACAAAACATGTATCATGCGTACGATCGTCACTGATATAAAATTGATATTCTTTAATGATATGTCGATTTTCACTCGTGCTTTCTATATGATCGACATTTTGTTCAGCATGTCTATATAGAATATGGACGAGCATGGAGACTTGGTCAAAATGATAGTATTCACTCTGAATTTATTTTTGTGGAACAAATTTGTAGTTTTCTACAAAATCAATCACTGAAAAAATGGTCCCTGGTGGAAAAACTTCACGATATTTTTTGAATTGCAAGTCTTTCCATTGAGCTCTATGGGAATGCTTGGTGTATTTGTAAATTTCTGCTTCAAACTTTCTCAAAAAGTCTATCAGAAAAATTTCTTCTTCTAGTAATTCAATTCTTTTAACACTATTTGCACCTTGAATCGATGTATCGATATATTCATATCTCTTCCATTTCACTTTCATGTTAATCAATGATTGATCATTTATATCAATATGATATTTGTTTTTAAATTTAGTTAAATTTCCACAATCATCGCATTTTTTACCACCAACACATTTCTTGTTGTAAAATAGTTCATCGCTTTCTCTTTCACATAGAATTTGAGATATGAAATCACGGATAGTGGAAGGAGGAGGTGAATCCTTCCATAATGTTCTACCAAAATCAAGGAATGTGTCATAATATAATTCAAATTCCACATGATAACGGCAACAACAAGTGTCGTGTACGGTGATAGGTTTTACATACCATGGTTTTTGTTGAACAAAAGCACTGAGTGAAACATGAATTTGATGATTCTATTCTTTGAACTTGTTGAATAACTCTATCTGAGTGGTTTCCAAGAAATATTTTTCATATTCTTCATATTGATTTCGTGCTATTCTTCTTCGCATTACATGCCTTGCAGTTGGCGAAACACGTGAATTGTTCTTCCAATATTCATATATTATTTTTTTAACATTTTCTCCAAGTCTATCTTTGTATGGTTGCCTACAAATAGCTCTCCAACAAGCGATTTCATCATTTACATCTATTTGCAGCCAAAATTTCTGATGTTTGTGCAATTTTTTTCGCGAGGTTCCCAGTGCTCGTGCCATAGATGTTACCGAATGATTCTCTTGAGTACTTGATGAAACCATTGCCATCTGTATTCCTCTACGTACAATTGAAACATCTTTCTCTCTAGATATCTTAATTGACTTTATAGCACTACTCATATTTTTTATCACATCTTCCTTCATTTTTTATCTTTGGTTGATTTTCGAATACCCAATAGTGTCGTAGCTTCTTTTAATTTCCTTAATGATAGGAGACCTTTCAACATTTGAGCCTGAACTGTCACCCGCTCATTTAAGAAATACTTTTCAAAAATGCAGTTAACACGATATCGTATAACATGGTCAGGTTTTTTATCTCCATATGTGTGAGTGTCAACATTTTCTAACATCTCATTATCGATAGTGATTTCATCTATACATATTTGAAAAAATAGTACATATTCAATAAATAACTAAATTAATAAATATATTTATAATTTCAATGATATGTGCATGTGTTTAATATATATATATATATATATATATATATATATAGACATACCTTGTGATTCAATTTCTTTATTTGGATTTCTTTCAATATTTTCACCATCTTCAATCATTGGTTCAATATCTCTTTCACTTTCTCTTTCAAAATTTTGTATCTCATCATCAATGTTTTGAGGAATATCTCTGTTTGTTTACATTAAACAAAATATTTTTCAAATTAGTTCATCAAATAAAAATTAAGCTTCATATTTTACATTAGGAAAATTTTAAATATATCAATAGATCATAATATTTACATTTACATACCTGCTTCAATTTCTTCTTGAGGTTGATTTTATTCTTCAATATTTTGAGGAATATCTTTGTCTGTTTACATTAAACAAAATATTTTTCAAACTAGTTCATCAAATAAAAATTAAGCTTCACATTTTACATTGGGAAAATTTTAAAAATATATCAATAGATCATAATATTTACATTTACATACCTGCTTCAATTTCCGCTTGAGGTTGATTTTCCTCTTCAATATTTGAGAGGGCTTCTAACTTTCTTTTGCAAGATTGTCTCGTTTCTTCTCTACGTGCCTCAGGGTCTCTTTTTCGATCATATTTTCTCGCACAAGTTCTTTGATTTCCCATGATAATAGGGTATGAAGTTCAAAAAATTTCCTTCAAAAAATTAGACAATAACTCGATTACAAAAAATATCACAAAAGATTTAATTTAAAAAAATTCAGTTTAAATTTTTTGCAAAAAATACATACTCCAATCCAAAACAATTACTTTAAAAAATTCGAGAGAAAAATGTCTTATAAAAATGAAACGAAGCTCAAAAGATTTACTTCAACTCAAAACACGTACATACCTCCAAGAAATGTCTTTTGAATGTATGTCCAAGAATTTTTTTAAGTCCAAAACAATTTTTTGAAAAATCAGGCCGCCTCCAAGAAATGTCTTCCAAAAAATTCTTTAAACCCAAAACAATTTTGTAAAATCAGTTTGCTTCCAAGAAATGCTCTTAAATCCAAACTTTGAAGAAAAATTTTTAAACCCAAACCAAGATCTTTGAAAATCAGATGAAATGTGCGAAATGTGCGAAAATTGTGAATGATTTCGCAGCAATTTATATTGCCGCGAAATGTGTTTTAGTAGGGGCTTCGTAAAATTTTCTGGCCGACGGAAAGTTATACAAAAGTTCAGCTAAAATTTTTATTAAAAGTTCGGCCGAACTATTAAGTCGTTAGACTTAACGAGCCGTCAGCACAAAACATAGTTCGGCCGAACTAACGCGTCATCAGTTACGCAAAAACCAGGCTCTGAATATGTTTCTGCAACTTTGGACTGATTAAACTCCATGAAAGGTTGTTAATTAACTGTCGGAACCAAGACAAACATTTTCAGAATTGAATCTACTTTCAGGAAATATAACTTTTATGGAATTTCATAAACGTTTACGAATTTTAATTATTTTTCTAATAAAATGGGTGCAAACAATTTCTGAGGGTCATTGTGATTCAGTGAAATCAAAATTTTGTATCTCCCAAAATACATTGTAAAAAAAATTGAAAAAATTATGGAGCATTACATTGATCCGTCGTCTCTAATGGGTAGCTTTTAGATTTTTAGTTTATAACTTATATGTTAAGAAATTTCTTGCGTCGCGAAACATATCCAAAATATGTAGTTCTTCGTATTGGACCAGTTCAAAAAATTCTAGTAATTATGATATGCATCCATTGGCTTTGTAAATATGACGAAACCAAAGTAGACTCTGTCTAGATTGTTGTAACAAATTTTGTTTTCTCAAAAACACAAATTTTCACTGAATACAACATTGTGTCATAACATGACTTCTTATGAATCCATTGATTGTTAAGAAACACACACTCAAAGAAATGCTAAGTTGACATATCAAATCTGCATAAAAAAATTTCAAAAAATAAGTAATAGAAAGCTAACAAAATTTCTCACAACTTTTATTTTTATCCAAAATGAAATTCTACACAGAAAAATTGTTATAGTTTGCAGAAAGTTGAAGAACCGAAAAAAATGAAAATTGTTTCTCAAAAAAGGGAAAAAAGTATAACCCAGCTTCACATTTTCACCAAAAGTCTGCCAAAGAGTCTATGTTTCAATCATATCCTTTGTCCATGCTTGAATAATTGTTTTGGAGATCTTCATAACTATGATCAATGATGTTTAGGCATTCCCTCTTCTTTTATTAAAAGTTATATGTGTACCTTGAAGGTGAAATCACTAGAAGTTAAATGAGTTTCTCGCCTTCTATATTTCATTAGAATGTTTGTCTTGAACGCTTATTTGCTTAAGTTGAATCAAAGAGTTACGGGTTTGCCCTGTCTATATATTTCTTCTTCATGCTTATGTATTTAAGTCCCTTTTTGTTAAAAAGGTACATGATAAAGGATCCTTGATTTCCTTTTGTCCTACCTTTGCTCCCAAACTTGATGTCCATCTCATTTCCCATAAACCTTGAAAATCCATTAACCATGCTAGATTTGCCCTATGATGCTCCTCGATCCATTGTTGAATTTTCCATGACTTTTATAAACTCCATAGCCCAATGGCTTGAAGATTTCCTCGTTCCATCTATTCTATTTGATCATCCTACCCAACCAATTAAACAATCAAACAAACCCTACACTTAACAACTAGCCTAAAATCAAACCCTAAAATCAAACAAGTTCGCATCCTTTGCATACAATAGAGAGAGCCCTCTCTGAGTCCAGGAAGGCTAGGTCCTAGGACTCCAAAGACTAGTCTGATGTTACCCTGTGCATTTGGTCTACCAATCTATCAAATCATGGGACACTAACAACTTCTTCTGCCAATTAATGTGTAATCATTCTCAAAGTATCATGCTCAGTGTTTTCTCATTAGTCTACATAGTGTCTTTCTTTTTCCAAATGTTAAACAATCATTATCCTTGAAATAATTTCCTAGTTTATCACTTATCATTTCTCACCAATTACAGTTGCTCATAACTTCCTACCTTGACACTTCTACATTGATATGTCATCACTTTGGCCCTTACCAATCATGTTGATCAATCCACTCATTATATCTTTAAGAGATTTTTCTTCTTGATGGAATCACCCCTTCACTTCCTCGTATTGAATATTCATAGATACGATTTATTTTTCCACTGGTCTCATTTACCTAATATTCCATGTCTACTAGCTTCAATAATGGAAAATTCTTCACTTGGTTCAATTTTAAAACATATTATCAAATTTTTACTACTTCCCAACTAAGAATGTTGTTCCTATTCATCGTCATCCTATAAGAATTCATGGGTTAATTACTTCCCTAACCCAACATCATCGTACTTTCTCTTTCTTTTTTTGCAGTTTCCTTGAGATGACTTTTATCAATATCATGATTAGTTAACTTCATCCATGGATTGGAAATATTTTCACCTTAGTCATCCATATTTTTGTAATTCCATGTCCATTTTCCACCATGTGACAAAAAATATTTTTATTATTCTCCCAAATAAATTAGTTTCTCATTTTGATTACTTACACTCATTTGTAAAACTTCTACCCGCTCATTTTTAGTGTTTATCTATTACTCTTTTCCATTCATCTCCCCAATCTACATTAATCATATTACTGAAAATTACCCCATATATATATATATATATATATATATATATATATATATATATATAAAATACACTTTTATATTCATATAATTTTTATATTTAAATTTCATCATAACTATCTTTAAGATTCTATTTCATAACCTAGCATTCTAATTTAGTAATCTCAAATTATATTATCTTAATAATATATAACTAACACTCAATGCATTATCATACAATTTATCAAATTTAAAATATATAATCCATATGCCTTATATTTACCTATTTATATCCTTTTACACTATTATCACTAAATATGCACCTCATTCGTAATAAGGAAAACACATAGTTAAAGGTACAACTATTTTAAATATTGGACACTTGATATATGTAACACTTATACTTCATTAATTAAATATTTAATAATATCCATTAAATCTTTCACTTTATTATATTACGATCATAAGGATTCCCATTCTAAACGATCTTAATGGTAAAGCATGCAAAACAATACAATGGATACTCATGCACGTATTGCAGATCTATCAAGATTTTGCATGTTTATTTTGTTAAACACTTAGTTGTATTCTTAGCATAAGATACACTTCATTTTGCATGTTTATTTTGTTAAACACTTAGTTGTATTCTTAGCATAAGATACACTTCATTTTACATGTTTTTAATGTAGTTTAAAGTTATAAAATATGTTAAAATCACACCATCACATTAATTGACCAATCTAAAAGGTAGGTTGAAGCAAAAGTCTCATGGTGGTCATGGACACTTCGTTGTGAATTCTATAATTTGTGCTACAAGGAAAGGTGTGCCTTGTTGCATAATTAGAGTGGATGCTCAAGTGCGCTTTCATGTAAATCAAATTAGGCACCCTAAACATACGGATGCTCTGCAACAAAGAAATAACTAGAATCAAATTAGGCACCCTAAACGTTCACTTATCTAAAACATAAAGATTTAACATGAGAGGAACCAAATTTTTTTTTATTATAAACTTATTTTAGAATGCAGAAAACAATGTGTAATTTTTCGCTGTTTAAATTGCATTTTTGAATGTTATAAAGATTACATAACATGTGTATCCAACCATTTTATATTAATTAATGTTAAAATATTTTATTCATAACTTATATTGGATGTTTTATCTTTGTAAAATTATAAGGAAAGTCAAACATCAACAACTAAATTAATTGTTTTGTTAATAAATTTGTAATTGTTTATTTATATGGTTATTTAATTTGTATTTGGCTTTTGAGGACCTTGACATACTTACAAATGTCCCTCATACTGGATTGTAAAATAAGTCTCTCCGCTCAATAATAAGAATGTATCACTGCTACATTTGACAGATAATTTAAACTAAATTCTAAAACTCCAACACTATAAATCTACAAATATCTGGAGAGAATATATGCATAGTAAATAAATAAATAAATAAAAACATTAGTTTGAAACTTCTCTTCAATGCTAAACGCATATATAATGTTTTTGTATTTTAAAATGGTTTTGGTATTTTAAAATGGTTTCGGTTTTGGTAATGTTTGCTGGCATATGTTTGTGTGGTGAAAACAGATATAGTTGAATGAATGAATGATATTTTTATGTTTGTGTGGTGAAAACAGACATAGTTAAATGAATGATAGATATTTTTATGTTTGCTCAAATTTATTGTTAACTTATAAGTTGTTTAAAAAAAAAAAAATCAAATATTAATTAGAAAATAAGATTAGTCTCACTCTAAATCAAGTCTCTTACCTTACTTAATTCTTTAAATTATTCATTGGAAAATATGATTGGTTTTACTAAATATATTTATTGATTAGAAAATAAGGTTAGTCTTAATAAATATATTTATATTGTATTTTTTACAGTTTTTTTTTAATAACAGAATATGGAACTTTCTAATTTCAGCTAAAATTATTAATTTTATTTTAACTATCCAAACTTCCCCGTTTGTTAAACACTTAACTTCTTCTTTAATTAACCATTCAACTTATAATTGACAATTATTACCAATATAATTAATAATATTTACACTTTTATTTAACTAATTAAAGAGCATATATTTATAGGAAAACCCCACTTTTATTTAACTAATTAAAGAGCATATATTTATAGGAAAACCCCAACTTGTTCTTTCATTATCTCGTTATTGACTTGCAAGTTTATTTGTAAAACCTATGGTAAATTATTTCATTCTATTATTAAGTAAATAAATAAATTCTGAACTATAAATATTAAAGAAATTATATAGTTGGTTCAACACAAGACATTTGTATAAATTAATTATTTTATTGTTTTTTATTATCATTATTGGTATTCTCTCATGGAAGTAGTATATGGAAATTCGAGAAATAATTGAAGTTGTTTTTTTTCTTCTCTTACTTACATTAAAACTCCCATAAGCCATAAGGGTTTGAACTTGGCTCTCATACCATATGTAACAACCCTAAAATTTAGCATGAAACTAATTATCAAATATGCAACTAATAATCAACACAAAAACTTTTCAACTAATTAGCATAGAATTTTCAGAAAAATCCGCGCAGAGACCACTTACCTATAGTGATGTTATTTCTTACTTGTAATGTAAGAGTTGAACACTATTAAATCTTCCTAACCGCAACAAATTTTTGGGGATGACTCTCCACCCAACCGTAGGCTGAGTTGCATGTAACCTTTATACAGTTGACCAACCCCGAGCCCTCAATCAATGTACTATTGTCAGGGAATCCTTTGTCTTACAATACCTTTCTCCCAAGAAAATGGATGAAGGAATGATGAATCTCATCTTCATCAACGTCTGTTAAATAGATCAAACAATGGAAATGGAACCGCATGCACACATTTCATGTGTCAACATGCAACTTTTATTTCTTTATTTTAAGTTTTACTTAATTTAATGTTTCTCTTAATTGAACTATTTCTTATTTTATTTCATTTTAGTTTTTGTTAACTTATTTTTACTATTTTTATAGTTTTCTTAGTTCAACTCTTTCTTATTTTATTCCTTTTTACTTTTGTTAACTTCACTTACTTTTACTCTTTTTATAGTTTACTTTTATATATTTTTATTTAGAAATCGAGTTTATTATTTACTATTTTATTTAGAGCTCTATTTTATTATTTATTTATTTATTGTTGTTATTCTCTTTATTATTTATTATGTATTTTCTATTATTGACTTATTATTTATTTACTATTTATTTAATAATATAATATTATTTTATTTTATTTTTTATTTTTTATTATTATTATGATTCAATGGAGGACATTACATTATGATTTGAACATGTTAGCTAGTTACTGTTATGGATATCATGATCTTATTTATGTTTGAGTTGGTATGTTGAGAAGTTATATTTTTCTAATCTAGATTGATTGTGCAGACAAGATAGTCTCCCTTGAGAAACATTAAGGTATGAGTTTACTTATGTCATCTACTTGGTGCTTGACTGTTTGATTATGTCGTCTATGTGGTGTTGATTGTTTGGTGTCTATTATGTCATCTAGTTGATTTATCTAACATGGAATGTTTATAGTTTTATTGAATGTTTGATTAATTACATGATATGAGCATGTGTAAATAAGATTGCATGAATTAATGATCTTGTTTTAAGACTGTTGTAATAACATGTATGCGTTGAGACAGTTGATATGTACTTGACTATAAATAGGTGATAGTTGTAGCATCATGTATTATGATTGATGATTGTGAGTTGATTGTTGATTATGACATGGTTTTTAGACTTGATAAATGTTGATTCCAAATTAATAGATATGTTGTCTTGATATTTGGAACATGTGACTAACATGTGTGTGTTTAGTTACAAGGCAACGTGATCGACACAACAAGATAAGGTAACTAGCTTATTGTTATGTTTATGCGTGCATTGACAGTTATTTGTTTATGGAAGTATAATGCAGGGGATTGCATGGCAAAAGAGTCTGCCATGAAATCTTGAAGAAGATTCAAGTTGAGATTTCCTTTGGAAGCACTAGGAAGCCAAGGGGGATTGAGTCATGGTGTTTGTTACTAGTATTGTGCTTTCAGTCTGTTATAATTTTTTTACACTTAATTTTCAGTTTTTTTTTTTGTCCGGTGCAGGGCCTTGCTAACTTGTTGTGGTGTTATATTTTTATTGGTTTTCATCGTTTTCTTGTTGTTTATTTCTTTTTCTTTCCTTTTGTTTAGGATTCTCAGGAATTTTTTGGGAAGGAGGAAAGTAATGGAGCTTGGGGAGAGCTATGTGGTACCCAACAGGTAATATAAGACCTGGATGAAGCTCAGTGCATGAGTAAATCGTAGCCGAAGGTAAGAATATGATAGTCAGTTTGACTTACTAGGTCCATTATGGTGACTGGACGGTGCACATACAGACATGAGAAAGGTAAAGTAAATGAATTTGAGGCATCAGATGCCTTGGCTATGTTGGGAACTATTGTTCTCAATGTTGTGCATGGTGTGCACAGATAAAGGGAGTTCTCTTAACCTAGATCTTATGATATCTCGTCATCATTTTGTGATCATGATTAGGTTGATGTCTCTATATATGTATACATGAATAAATGTATTTTGTATGTATGTATGTATACATGTGTGTATGAATTTATGTTAATTTTATATGTATATATATGTGTATGTATGCCATTTTCTGACGGGATCATGATTGCTTTTATATTGATGTTTATTTATGCATATATGTATGTATGTATGTATGTATGTATGTATGTCATTGATTAACAGGGTCGTTAGGATTGTTTTGTGCTAGTATTCACATGTATATATGTATGTATGTATGTATGTCATTGTCTGACAGGGTCATCATGAATCATTCTTGTGGAGGAATAATTATTTATGCAGATGAATGACATAAAGAGATTCTTGGCTTATGAGGAATCAAGTGGGAAGAGTAGTCCTGACAGATCTATGATTTTAGTATCATGTGGATATGAATCAATATTATATGTTTGTACTAATCTTATGTTTACGTTATGGATAGATAATGTTGAGGGGCACATCAACGAAGTGAAACTAGTGTGATCTGCAGCATGGTAGGATAAGCATGGATAGTGGAAAGACACTAGAAGAAAGGTTGTTTGTGGGGTCAATGTGTGGTCTATGGATGTGCAGTACTACTATTGTGTATATGTTGCACATGTTGTATATTCAATGATTGTAACTATGGTGATGTGTAAATGTAACATATGTAGTATTGTGTACCTATGATGTTGTATGCATGTTGTATATATGGTATTTTGTATATATTGCATATGAAGTGCTAGGTATAGATGGTGTTATGTACATGTTGGATATGTGGTGTTGTGTATATATCGTGTTGTGCACATGTTGGATAAGTGGAGTTGTGTACATATGGTGTTATCTGCATGTTGGATATGTGGTATTGTGTACGTATGGTGCTATATACATATTGTGTATGTAGTGCTATGTACATATGGTATTGTGTGCGTGTTATACATATTGTGCTATGTACATATGGTGTTGTGTGCATGATTGTACATGTGGTGTTGTGTGCAAGTGGTTTCGCGTACATGTCGTGCATGTGGCGTTGTGTACATGTAGTGTGGTGTACATGTCGTGCATGTGGTGTTGTGTACAATATGTGGTATTGTGTACACATTGTACAGGTGGTGCGGTGTACATTTGACGTTGTGTACACATTGTGCAGGTGGTGTCATGTACATGTGATGTTGTGCACATGTTATGCAGGTAGTGTTGTGTACAAGTGGTATTGTGTACATGTGAATTTGGTATTGGTATACATGTGGTATCGTGTGCATGTCGTACATGTTGGGTTGAGGGCACGCAATACTATGTATGTGCATGGTATATTTGCGGTATCATGACATATGTATTTGTTGTGTGTACTATGTATATGTATATGTATTGTGTTGTGTTGTACATAAAATGTAGGTGTATGTGTTATGTTGTATTGTACATCGGGTGTAGGTGTGTGTGTTGTATGTCAGTGTAGATGTATGTATTATGTTGTATTGTACACCAGGTGTAGGTGTATGTGTCGTATGCCGGTGTGGGTGTATGTATTTTGTGGTGTTGAACACCTTGTGTGGATGTATGTGTTGTACACTATGTGTATGCGTACATATTTGAAGAGAAGGCACAAGTGTTTGGCGAGTGAGGCAACCAATCTGGTGTGTGTACAAAAGAACAAAGGCAGAAGTAAGGACTAATGAAGGATAAGTATCTTTATTTTATTTCATTTCTATTATGCATGTGATCAACGATTCTGACTTATGTTGGTTACATGTGATTTATGATTATGGTTTATGATGATTGCATTCGATTCATGATTTTGACCTATGATGGTTGTAGTTTTAGCTAACCAGATGTGATATTTTTATACATGACGATTTTATCAAACAACTAGTTTGACTTGTGTGATAGGAAGTGAACATGATTGCAAGTGTACCTTATTGATGAGCCACCAATGAGGTATGAGTTGAAGTTATTTCAAATTATTTTGAATCTAATGGAAATAATGTGCTTGGTATAGGAAAGCATGCAATGCCCGGATGGGTGGTTGAAACCGACTGCAATAACTAGCAGAGTTAGCAAAAGGAATTAGAACATGCATCAGTATGTTGGTAAAGCACTTCAGGAGCAGGGCCATTGTGGGACACTAGTACCTAATAGTTTCCATTGATTTCCATGAGCATGATATTACTGGTATGACGGTTTTGAAGCAAGCACATGCCTTGGTTTTTGTATCTTCCGATGCGAGAAAGCCTTGCCAAGGGATAAACTGCCCGGGATGGGGTTACTAGCAGAACTTGGAAGGTGTGTGACTGAAGGGAAGCGGGTGACCAGATTTCCCAAGGGGCTATGTAGCAGAGAAGGGAAGTTCGAGGATGGATTTGTTTTGGTCATTAGCATTTCCATATGGAATCAAATGCACATTAGGAATGTGCCCTCGAACAATGAGCCAGTACTGTTCATTGAGAAGACAAGTGGCGCAAGATTGTAGCGGTGGACACTGGATGCAACTTTGAATTTGACAGGAGATTTTGGACTTCGTAGGAAGGAATTGAATCCTAATACTACTTTGATGGTGGAGTTGTGAGCCTTTGGATTCCCTTGTTGTTCATACGGGCATCGTATCCAAGTTAATTGTAGGTTCAACAAAATATGCATATGTGTATATTATTGTAAATACTGTACTGAGTTGGATTTATAAATCCTCATAGACAGTATGGTTATTTTTTGGTTGAAACAAATATGTATGAGTATATATGTGGTTGTTATTGTAAATATTGTAACGAGTTGTGTTATAAAGCTCCAGTAAATGGTATGTTTGTCATGTTTCAGCAGTGGTCATTGTAAATATTGCAACGATTTGTGTAATTAAGCTCCATAGGCAGTATTTTTTTTTTTTTAGCATTTTATGGGTTTGTAGGTGTCATTGAACACCGAGGATGGTTTTCCCCAAACGAGGAGGGTTCTGTAACAACCTTGGTTAAAAATCCATCTAAAAAAATATAAGACCAAGGTCATGGGACACGCATTCTATGCTGAATGGTGGGAAAAACATCCTAGTGGGGATCACTTTAGTTTATTATGGATAAAGTAAATTGGCAAAGACAATGAAAAAGTATGTGGACAGGCATAAGGCATTAATTGGCATTTTATTTATGAAAATAAATGAAAATAGGAGAAAAGGGAGGTGAAAGGTCACAGGTTGCATGTGAGGAGGAAAATGAAGGGAAATAATGGAAATGAAGAAAATAGAGGCCTAATTGATAAAAAGGCTTCTGAGGATCAGTTGGAAAGCTTTTTCTCACACTTATGGCTCTCCTTTTATTCTCTCGCTCTCTCATACTCTTTGATACTCAGAGTTTTCATGGAGCACTCTTGGAGGAGTGTGGCATACTTTGGATTTGGAGCAAGAAGGCAAAGAAAAGGCAGGAAAATTCAAGAGGACATCGAGATCAACGACTACATCTAGATTTTTTTGCAGGAATCAAGTTGCATGTATGGTTTCCTTGCTATTTTTGGCATGCATGGAAAATGCATGTGGTTTCTTAGTTATGATTTTTCATTGGCATGGAGGATTTCCTGGATTGACAATGGATTTTCCTAGCCCTATCATTTCCTGGATAGCCATGGTTTTGTGGGTTCATTTCATTTTTTGTTTTCTGTTTGGTTCTCGTGTTCCTTTACTTGTGGGTTGAGTTACTAGTTCGTGGAGCCTTGGTTGGACAAATGCTTTGGAAGCCCGACAAAAATTTGTGGGTTGAGTTACTTTTCCTCGAAGCTTTGGTTGGAAAAAATCTCTAGAATACCTAGGTGGGTTGAGCTACAAGCCCTGGAAGCCCTGGTTAGACAAGCACTCTGAAAGCCCTATAATAGTTGGGGTTGAGTTACTAGTCTTGGAGCCTTGGTTGGAACAAACGTTCTAGAGCCCTGGACAGCTTGAGTAGAGACCAATCTGGTGATGTTTGTGATGTCCGACCATGAGGTGGAATCATTGGTTGAGGGTTGCGATGCTTTGGCCTCTAGAAGCCCTAGTTTGGTTTTGATGGATTCAGTTTATGAGATCCCACATTCATGCTCAGAATATGGCATGAGGGTGACTAGCTGAAGAGATATTTGGCTCAACCATGTCTATGGAAGAGTGGAATGTGGAAGTCCCAGACTTGGTTTAAATGGACTGTAATGTAGTTAATATGATATATAAACAATGATTCTTAACATGTCTCAGCTAAGTATGAGACCCCTATGCTTAGATATGTTATTTAAACCTGTATATTACATCCTTGTGACATGTTTAACGAAATGCTTGTCATGGCTAGTAGGGGTCCATTCAAGTCCTTGTTCAAATGTTTTTTTGTGTGCCATTATTTCGTTGTTATATTTCAGTTATGAACTTGTCATTGAATTCTTGGCAGTGACCTGGGTTATGGGCCTGAAAATTTGGCTCAAATATTGAGGACGTTGGCACAGGTCTGTGGGAAAAATTTCTTGGACACATGCATGCATATGATATGGGAACATCCAGAACCTCCCATACACACCCATACCTATATTGTCAGAGCGTCTGGGGGTTTGAAAGTAAAAAATCTCAATGGGACTGAGGCGATGGATACTTGAGTGGTTGGGTTGGATCTTGGGAGTTCTTTTGCTGATGTGGAAAGCCTGTTTGATGTGTTTTCATCAGTTCCACTTCCTTAAGGTCACCTAGGAGGTTGAATCAGATCACATTAATTCTTCATCACATGTTTACCCTGGTTGGTTGGTTGCTTGGGTATATTTGGGAGTAGGGTGTTACAAAGTGGTATCAGAGTGTGGTTGCACTCTCCTTAGGTGATGTTTGGTTTTGGTTCTCTTTGTGTGATATCTGGTACCATAGAGTGGTATCAGAGCATGCTTCACCCCTTGGATTGGATGGGAGGTGTGTGTTGGTCATGCATTCATGTCAATTGCACATGTGTTAACCATCCTTGTGGTCTATATGCTTGTTGCATATGCCTAGTGTCAGTCATGGTTGTAGTGATTTCGCCATGTGGAATAGGATGTTGTTGTTGTGAAGTGTGTCATCATGAGTATATGATTGGTTATGCATTGTGATGTGTTTATCGTGCATATATTTGAGTTGAATATGTGTTATGTATGTTGGTGGACTATGTGCTTGTCGTGTATGCACGGTGGTGGTCATTGTTGTAGTTGTGTCGCCATGTGGAAGTTGATGGTATTTTCTGTTGGATGTGATCGTCATGAGTGCAAGTCGGTTATGCATTTGTTATGCATGTCAGTGTCTATATGTTGTTATGCATGTTTTCCATGAGGTAATTGTATGCAATTATGTCATCATGATGTTTTTGGTATGTTATGATGCTAATATGTTGGCTAAGATAGAAAAGGAGATGCAAATCATCAAAGTAAAGTTGTGGCACTATACTTCAGGGTAAGAGCATATCATCACATAGGTATTGTATGTTTGCCATGCAGGTATGTTCGTTAAAGGTTTTTATAAGCATTAGGGTTATATACATGTTTTTCATCTTATTGTTGTTGCGGTTACATGTAGACAATTCTAGTTGATCAGTTTAGTAATATGTATTACGGTTATGTGTATGTATTTCATTCTATTGTTGTTATGGTTACATACATGATAGATGTTAGTCAATTATTGTGATCATAGGTACATGCATTGGTTAGTTAGGCATGGTATTAACTTGATGATTATGTTATATGTTGTTGATGAGTATGTTATATGTTAACTTGTTGTTGTTATATGTTACTTAACTTGATGATTAGGGTTATTATATTAAGATATTGATGTTGTATGTATCTGTTAATCTAGATTGGCCTAGGAAGATGGTTATGGTTATGACATTCAGGTATGAGATGATATAGTTGTGATATTGGGTTGTACTAATCTAGACTGACTGTGCATATGTGATTTTTATGCATGAATGCCAATTGTTTGTGAGTTTATGATGTGGATATGTTAGCTAGTTACTGTTATGGATATCATGACCTAATTTATGTTTGAGTTGATATGTTGAGAAGTTATATTTTTCTAATCTAGATTGATTGTGCAGACAAGATTGCCTCCCATGAGAAACATTAAGGTATGATTTTTCTTATGTCATCTACTTTGTGCTTGATTCTTTGATAATGTTGTCTATCTGGTATTGAGTGTTTGGCATCTATTATGTCATCTAGTTGATTTATCTAACATGGTATGTTTATAGTTTGTTTGAATGTTTGATTAATTACATGATATGAGCATATATATGAATTTTTTATGCAGATATGGTGTTGTGTGTGTGTTGTAAATGGGGTGCCATGTACTTATGGTGGTGTGTGCATGATTGTACATGTGGTATTGTGTACATGTTGTAAATGTGGTGCCGTGTGGAGGTAGTGTCGTATACATGTCGTGCATATGGCGTTGTGTACATGGTGTCGTGTACATGTTGTGCATGTGATGTTGTGTGCACATTGTATAGGTGGTGCGGTGAACATTTAGAGTTGTGTACACATTGTGAAAGTGGCTGTGTTATGTACATGTGATGTTGTGCACATGTTGTGCAGGTAGTGTTGTGTACATTTGGTATTGTGTACAGGTTGTGCGTATGGTACTGGTATACATGTGGTATCGTGTGCATGTCATACATGTTGTATTGAGACCATGTGGTATTATGTATCTGCATGGTGTAGTCGTGGTATTGTAACATGTGTATTCATTGTGTGGTACTATTTATACGTATATGTATTGTGTTATGTTGTACACTAGATGTAGGTGTATGTGTTGTGTTTTTTTGTACACCGGGTGTAGTTGTATGTGTTGTATGTTGATGTAGGCATATGTATTGTGTTGTATTGTACACAGGGTGTAGGTGTATGTGTCGTATGTCGGTGTGTGTGTGTGTGTGTATGTATTGTGTGGTGTTGTATGCCTTGTGTGGATGTACATGTTGTACACTATGTGTATGTGTGTGTAATTGAAGGGAATTCACTAGTTTTTATTGCATGTGGCAACCGATCCAGTGTGTGTACAAAATAACAAAGGCATAAGTAAGGACCGATGAAGGATAAGTATCGATATTTTATTTCAATTCTATTATGCATGTGATCTATGATTCTAACGTATGATGGTTACATGTGATTTATGATTATGTTTTATGATGATTGCATGCGATTCATGATTTTCCCCTATGACGGTTGTGTTTTGAGATAACCAAATGTGATATGTTTATACATGATGATTTGATCAAACAACTAGTTTTACTTGTGTGATAGGAAGTGTACAAGATTGCAAGTGTACCTTATTGACGAGCCACCAATGAGGTATGATTTGAAGTTATTTCAATTTATTTTCAATCTAATGGAAATTATGTGCTTGGTACAGGAAAGCATGCAATTCCCGGTTGGGTGGTTGAAACTGACTGCAAGAACTAGCAGCGTCGTCAAAAGGAATTGGAACATGCAGTAGTATGTTGGTAAAGCACTTCAAGAGCAAGGCCATTGTGGGACATTGTTACCCAATAGTGTCCATTGATTTCCATGAGCATGAAATGACTAGTATGGTGGTTTTGAGAAAGGGATATGCCTTGGTTTTTGTATCTTCCAATGCGAGGAAGCCTTGCCAAGGGATGCACTGCTCGAGATGGGGGTGCCAGCAGAACCTGGAAGGTGTCCGATTTCATGGAACGGGGTGACCAGATTTCCTGAGGGACTGTGTAGCAGAGAAGGGAAAGTCGGGGATGGATTTTTTTGTGTCGTTATTATTTCCATATGGAATCAAATGCACATTGGGAGTGTGCCCTGGAACAATGAGTTGATAATTGTTCACTAAGAGAACAAGTCGTGCAAGATTGTAGGGCTAGACATTGGATGCAACTTTGACTTTGACAGTAGATTCTGGACATCGTGGGAAGGAGGCGAATCCTATTACTACTTTTAGGGTGGATGTGTGAGCCTCAGGATTCCCTTGTTGTTCATATAGGCCTTGTATCATTTTATTTGTTAGTTGAGCATATGTGCATATGTGCATATGTGTATATTATTGTAAATAATATATCGAGTTGGATTTATAAAGCTCCATAGACAATATGGTTATTTTTTGGTTGAAGCAAATGTGTATGAGTATATATGTGGTTGTTATTGTAAATATTGTAATGAGTTGTGTTATAAAGCTCCAATAAATTGTTTTTTTGTCATGTTTCGGAAATGGTTATTGTAAATACTACAATGAGTTGTGTTATAAAGCTCCATAGGTAGTATGTTTTGTTTTTAGAAGTTTGTTGGTTTGTATGTGTCATTGAACAATGAGGATAGTGTTCCCCCAAGGGGGAGGGTTCTGTAACATCGCTGGTTAAAGCTCCATGTAAAAAAATAAAATACCAAGGTCATGGGACATGTATTCCAAGCTGAATGGTGGGAAAAACCTCCTATTGGGTTCACTTCGATTTATTATGGCTAAAGGAAATTTTCAAAGGCAATGGAAAATTATTTGGAAAGGCGTGAGGCATTAATTGGAATTTTATTCATGAAAATAAATGAAATTAGGAGAAAGTGGAGGTGAAAGGTCAGAATTTTCATGTGAGGAGGAAAATGAAAGAAAATAATGGAAAATGAAGAAAATAGAGGCCTCATTGATAAAAAGGCTTCTGAGGATCAGTTGGAAATATTTTGCTCACACTTATGGCTCTCATTCTATTCTCTCTCTCTCTCCCATACTCTTGGATACTTAGAGTTTTCTTGGAGCACTCTTGGAGGAGTGTGGCATACTTTGGATATGAAGCAAGAAGCCAAATAAAACACAGTAAAGCACAGGAGGACATCAGGATCAGCGGCTACAACTAGATTTCTTTACAGGAATTGAGTTGCATGTATGGTTTTTTTGTTAGTTTTGGCATGCATGGCACATGCATGTGATTTCTTGGTTATGATTTATCATTGGCATGGAGGATTGCCTAGATTGACAGTGGATTTTCCTATCCTTTCCATTTCCTGGATAGCCATGGTGTTGTGGGTTCATTTCATTGTTTGTTTTTTGGTTGGTTCTCATGTTCCTTTAGTTGTGGGTTGAGTTACTATTTCTTGGAGCCTTGGTTGTAAAAAAAGCTTTGGAAGCCCGACGAACAACTATGGGTTTAGTTACTAGTCTTGGAATCCTTGGTTGGACAAATTATCTAGAAGCCCTAAGTGAGTTGAGTTATTAGTCTTGGAAGCCCTAGTTGGAAAAATGCTCTAGAAGCCTTGTAACCACTAGGGTTGAATTACTAGTCATGGACCCCTTGCTGGAAAAAATGCTTTGGAGCCATTGAAAGCTTAGGTAGAGACCAATCTGGTGATGGTTGTGATGTCCGGTCGTGAGGTGGAATTACTAGTTGAGGGTTGAGGTGGTTTGGCCTCTAGAAGCCCTGGTTTGGTTTTGATGGATTTGGTTTATGAGATACCACATTCATGGTTTGAATATGGCACGGGGATGGCTAGATTAAGAGATATTTGGCTCAACCATGTTTATGGTCAGGTGGAACATGGAAGTCCTAGACTTTGTTGCATTTTTCTTTTGACAATAAGAGCTCTTTTCCTCTCAATTTATTGATGGGTAAATATGCTTGTTATTTTATGGATTATATGGATATTATGTTTTTGTCATTTGTGTTGCTTATATGCTAGTTGTGATTGAGTTTTATGATGGTGATGAAGTATGACTCTCATCATATTTTGATTCGTAATTGAATGGACAATGTATTTATGCTTAAATAGACTATAATGTAGTTAATGTGATGTAGAAACAATGATTCTTAATTATTCTCAGATAATTATGAGGTCCTTATGTTCAAATATGTTATTTAAACCTCTAGATTACATCCTTATGACATGTTTGACGAAATGTCTATCATGGCTAGTAGGGGTCCAGCCAAGTCCTTGTTCGAATGTTTTCTTGTGCACCATTATTTCTTTGTTATATTTCACTTCTGAACTTTTCATTGAGTTTTGGGAAGTGACATGGGCTTTGGGCCTGAAAAAGTGGCTCAAAAATCGAGGACATTGGCATAGATCTATGGGAGAAAGTCCTTAGGCGCATGCATGCATATGTTGTGGGAGAGTTTAGGGATTTGAAGGTGATCCAGGTGGATATTGGTGGCCACCCACCTATTCCACTTGGGGCCCAACCATTTTTTCTTTTAGTTTTTTAGTTTCCTTAATTGTAGCACAATTTACTATTTTTAGCAGTTTTTGGGGTCCTGAATTTTCAAAGCCATTTTGAGGCCTTAAAAGACGTTTTTTGGAAAAACCGAGAGAAACATGGAAGTTCCTTCGATGTTTCTCACATCAAAAGTTGTATTCATCGGATAGATATTTCGAACGAGGTATTGTGCATGTCAACCGAAGATCGTATGCCAAAGTTACGTCCCCGAGAAGATTGATGTACCAATTTACCCAAACATAGCCGATAGTTTTGGCGCTTCATCTCCTAGGGTTAGGTTTTTGGATGTTTAGGGTTATCCATTGTTTCTCAATAATAAATAGGCCCTCGGGCCTCATTGTAACACAGTTCAAAGGCCTGTAGCCGCTACATCTCTTCTTAGAGATAAGATACTAGCGCGCTAGCTAGTGTATTTCCATTCTGTCTGTAAGCATATTTCAGTATTTTTTATTAATGAAATGACATTTTATTTCTGCTGCATCACTGCTTTTATGTGTATTTTTGTATTTCAATGTGTTCCTACATAAATCTGCATAAGCGGTATTAGAAAGGTCTGCTCTTTCTCGATCCTTCTTTGCATGTCCCCAACGAGGTCGGGGTATAAGGAGTTAGGGCTCGATCTGGTTTAACATTTGCAAGATCGGCCAAGGAAACCCCGACGACTACCCATGGGGGTAGAAAAGAAATATGAGGGAGTAGGAGATCCTATCAAAATATTTCTCAAAGAGGCCCTTGAGAAACAAAGGAACGGAATGATGGATAACTTTTCCCAGATCCTTCAACGGCTTCCCACCAACAGTGCATCTACATCCAGCAATCACTCTGGAGGTGCCATTCCTTTTAAGGTACAAGTAAACTTTTACATTCCCATATTTGAGGGCCAAATAGATTCAGACGTCGTAGATAAATGGTTGAATCTATTAAAAGGATATTTCCCAGTTCATGACTTTTCCGATCGGGAGAAGATTATTTTTTCACTCCTCAAAGTCGTCCCCCATGTCAAGGACTGGTGGGAAATCTACTGTGAGAAAAAGGATGAGGGGGAAACCTCTCTGTTCTCGGTTGTACCCACTTGAAATTCTTTCTAAGATGCCATCAAGGAACAATATTACCCCGTGGGGAGCTATGATGACAAGTACATACAATGGACTACGTTGTGGCAGCAAAGGGATCAAGATGTGCATGAGCTGACGAATTTGTTCCATACCCTATGCACAAAGATGGGTATCAAAGATTCAGAGAAACATTTGGTGTTGAAGTACCATATTTTTCTGCATAGATAAATTCAGGAGGAAATCGAGTTCCTCAACATCTCCTCTCTTAGTACGGCATACCGGTATGCTACCAAGATTGAGAAGAAACTCAAACAGAAGAAGCAATATTTTGGATCTGTTAATCAAAAGCAAGGGAAAGGTGCCCCCAAACCATATAACAAAGGACAAAGCCAAGGAATGGAGGCCCAAGACAACCTGCCAAAGCTACAAGAAAGGAACAACACTAGGAAGCCGAAGAAGGACACGGGAAAGTGGTGTGAGTTCCATAAGAGCGACACTCACAACATAAGTAAGTGTCGGGCCAAGAAGTCATTGTTGGGCCTTGAAATTGTCATTTACTTCCATTAAATTTTCACTTATATTTCCATATTATCACCTTCACTCCACCTCCATTTCATTACATTTACCTTACCATTACCACTATTGGGTTACATTTACGTTTTTCCAAACTTTTTTAATTCCTAGTATTTTTAAGTGAATTTGTGGTTAAAAATTAGAAAATAATATGCACATACTTATACTGAACAAGTGGAATGAGTTTTTTTCCATGTGTAGGCCAAAAAGAAGCTTCCAAAAGACCCTTATGTGGCCTCCTAAGGCCAAATTCGAATTTGGATGGAGAATATCATGGGATCATAAGGATATGTGTCTCTTTTCCTATTTGTATTGTAACTCTAAGAAGACATGTGCCTTGTCACTTCCTATTTGGATTGTAACTCTAGAGATTTAGGGAGAAATTCATGGACTCTCATTAATGAGATAGCTTCTCATCTTTTATATAAATAGCGTAAGATTTCTCCTATCAAATCATGTGTAAAATTGGAGTTATGCTCAAGCTTTGAATATAGAATTAGATTGTGGCACCTTACTCATGAATGTTCCTTTATTTTGATTTGGTTTTGCTTACATATGGAGCATCTCAATTTACCATCTCTCATAATTTAGATCAGCTGCCTAAAATGTCTGAGATTTACTTGCTTTATAGATTAAATTTTATGTGCTTTCTTAGTATTAGTTTTAGAATGACTATGTAATCTTTGTTTTTTAAAAAACATTTCAATAGGAAATATTTATCTATTTTCCAATTGGATTAAGTTTGAGGCAATAGAGCTCATAGTTATTGAGTTTCCTTTCATGTTCTGTTATTTAATTTCTTATATCAAACTATCAATTCATTATATAATTGAATAAAATATCAAGCCAAGAAGGTGACTTGTCATACTTCCAAATTGGGTGATTGAATATTCAACCTATGCAATCATTGAGATTTATTTTTATGTTATGTTATTTAGTTTCCTTTCATGTTTTGTTATTTACTTTCTTAGATCAAACTATCAATTCATTGTATAATTGAATAAAAGATCAAGCCAAGAAGGTGACTTGTCATACTTCCAAATTGGATGATTGAATGTTCAACCTATGCAATCATTAAGCTTTACTTTTACATGCTTTTACATTGTTTTCTAGATGTAGATCCTCATTCAATTGTAATATTGGGTGTTCTTAAAGATCATTTCAAGAAGGTGATTTTATAATATTTCTAAATGTTTGAATACCTAACATATGCAATTATTTATTTTTCCCTTTGCATGATTTAATTTCTTTACTAGATTTAAAGACTAAAGTATAATCGTTTGCTTATCATCTCAAGAGGGTGATTCTATCATACTTCCATATTGGATGTTGGAGTGATTGAACATACCTTAGTTGTTTTTTTTTACATGCTTTGAAATGCTTTCTTAGATTAAAATTTCAATTCCTGCAAGTTTGATTGCGCGCTATATTTTCTTTTGAATTTTTTTTCTTTCTTTTCGTTACTTGATTTCATAGGTTAGTTGAATTTCATTTTCATTATTTGGTTTCGTAGATTAGATGAATTGGTTTTCGTTATTCTTTAGTTATATTGATCTAAACTGAAAGATAATTTCTAGCACATACAGTGCACGCATGCTTCACAAGCTTACGAAACCCTCGAGTTGAAAAATTAAATGACAAGCAATTATTTTGCCTCAACATTTTGGTGTTGTTGCCAAGGAAGTGTGCATAGGAACTAGCTTTCAGTCTAGGGTATATTTTATTTTTTATTTTTTTTAGTTTTTACTAACGATTTATGGACAGAGGGTCTAGAATGCAACCCAAAGACTACATTGAGGAATGGTATCAAAAAGTGATTGCGCCACAACATTCATCAATTATTCAAGATATCCTTGCGGCAAATCGAAAGATCAAGTCGATTTCGCATATCCTTACAAACAATGAGGTACATTTTTCAAGTTGGGATATGAGTATTTCAAAAATTCTAATCCGTAAATGGCTTCATTGGAAGCATGAATATACTTAAAAATAAAATAAAATTATAGTTTTTTTTTAGATAGATAGGAAAAATAAAATTAAAAAGATAGAATTTTAGAATTTTTTTTTTTCAAAAAAATAATAATCAACATTGATTAATTCATTTTGAATAAATTTCAATGACGCAGTAAGAATCACTTCGTTTTTATCACCATCAAAAATAAAATTTGTGAGTGAAAATATGAATTTATTTGACGATGCTGACTAGTATGCTCTCTTCACGTGCCTCGTTGTGAACTGGAAGATCAGAAAATCAGATCAGTCAATTTAAAATTTAAAATTCAAAAATTCGTTAAAAATTTTGCTGGAAATTGAACTACAATTCTATTGAAAATCGTCGTTTGAGTCATGATCCTTTTTTTTATCAGTTCTGCAAAATTTAATGTTTTGCATCCTCTCAATATTTTTCTGATTTATTGAATTGCATGTGCACAATTTTTCTTAAAAAAAAACATAATTTTTTATTTTTTTGGCCCATGGAAAGGAGGCCCACGCATATGCGTGAAGCCAGCCTTTGGCTTGGCCTTACGCGTATGTGTAGGCCTTCAATCCACACAAAGACCCATGCACTGCACACACACACACACACACACAAAAAAAAAAAAACTTCTCTTTTCCATACTCTATCTTCCTCCAGCAACAGTTATTAGAAATTGATTTTAAAAGTTGCAGGGATAGACAATGAAGGTGTATCGGATGAAAAAACTGCTGATGAAGAGAAGATTGCAAATTATTGATGAAGAAAAGATTGCAGAGACAGACAATGAAAGTGTATCACATGAAGAAACTGTTGATGAAGAGAAGATTGCAGACTGCTAATGAAGAGAAGATTGCAAATTCCATTGCAGGTAATTGGAATGAGAGAGATCGATTTGAACTTCTCAATGAGAGACAAACCATTACACATCAAAACCTGGAAAAAAAAAAAAAACCACAACAATTTTATTTTGTTGCAGAAGTAATTGCTAGAAAACGAAATTGCGAGAAATATGTAACTTTTAAAAACACTCAATTTAAAATTTAAAAAAAAAAAAAAAAAATCAAACCACAACAATTTTATTTTGCTGCAGAAGTAATTGCTAGAAAACGAAATTGCGAGAAATGTGTAATTTTTAAAAACAGCCGATTTTAAAACGCATTTTGTGAGCAAACCAAGGCGAATTAGGAAAAAATAAAACATGGGTTTTTTCGGGAACATGGTGAATTAGGTAACGCGCAAGTGATTTGCTAGATTTCGCAGCCATTTGGGAGACATTCAAGGTTCTTCGGAGCTCTATTTTGCAGATTACATGAGGAAAAAATGATTTGTTTTGAACTGTTTAAACATGGCAAGTTGAAAGCAGAAGAATCCAAGTGAATAGAAAACTCTGCTCCACATGGCATGTGGTCTAAGAGTCTAATTTGATTTTAAAAGAATCCAAGTGAATAAAAAACTCTGCTCCACATGGCATGTGGTCTAAGAGTCTAATTTAATTTAATAAATTTGATTTTAGACACATATGCATCTCATTCCCTATGTGTCTCATCATTAAAAAATAATATATATATATATATATATAGAGAGATAATAAAAAAAATGAGAAATAAAAAATTTGCATATACAATTGATTTATTGAAGCAATTTATAAAGCGAAAAATACTTGCAAAATTTGATTGAAATAATTTTTCATGCAAGTAAAAAAATTTTACCGCTTCAAATATTTTTGACAATGTGATTTTGCAGCACAGATGACAATTCAATTTGACTGTGACTTGCAGAACAATTGGAATATTATTTAGATGATTTCTCAACATTTGGCATTAAAAACTTTGTTGTTGTGTATTTTTCTATGAAGCTTTAACTTGCAGAAAACAACAAATCATTGAGATGCCAATCATATTACTGAGCACATTGCATGAAGTCATCCAACAATAGGGAGTTGATTTATTTTTCATGGTTATTTCTTAAAAATGGATTGTTATCAATATCATGAATTGGACTGAATATAACACTTTTGATTTTCCTTAATCTATTTCATTTGAAATTCAAATTTTTACATAAGAATCAGAGAGGAATTGGCCATTTATTTTTTAACACACTTATGTTCTTTATGTCAAGTTTTTTTTTGCAGGTTTGGGATGATCGAATGATCATTGAAGGAAACCAATAAGAACAAGTCCATGTCCATATCCATCAAGACCATTACCTTTCCTCCCTTTTGAATTATAAATCCAACTAAGCAATTCAAAGCAAGCCACAATTATTTTCCCATTAAGAGTTAGTTGTTCATTTTTATTCACATACACTTTCCATTACTCTTTGTCTAGTCCTAACCCACAAATAAAAGCAAGAAGCTCACTTACATGCTTATTGACCATTGTCATTTTCCATTTTCATCTTCCATTTCCATTTTCCTTCTCCTATCCTTTTCATTTCGCAAATAAACCTTGCTTCAATTCAAATTATTGAGTCCATAGTCCTTTGAGTCTAAAATCTTTATAAAAACACCTTGAGGCTTGCATGCCTTAATGGAAAGTCTTCTTGCTAATAGACAATGGGAATATATTAATGTCCCTTGTTCATCGGATCTTCTAGGTACTCGAAAACAACAAAATTATTCGTACCTAGCAAGATGTGTTTGAGCATCTTGACTCTCATTGACATCAATGGTGAGAGTTCTCCTGTTGACTAGTGGCATCCATTAATGGCCACTAAGTTAACAATTTCCTGCTATGTTCGACATCAGAACATCTATTCACATAGCAGGAATTATGCGAACAAGTTTAGAAGACATGAAGACTATCATTTTCATAATTTTGAAGAAAATGAAGAAGATATGTAGCTACAACAGATCAACACCATTTTGCAGCAAATTCAGCAGTTTTAGTAGAAGCAATAAAATGTCATCTTGACTCTTTTATCCACAACTTGTACAGCCACATGAAGAAGATTATGATCAGAATTTTGCAGCCACCACACATGCAGATCATCCATTTTCAAAGGGTAAGTTAAGGTATTTCATTTTCTAATTTTTTACCATAGAATTCCTTGAAAAGCTAGAATGATAATTTTTGGAAAAAACACTTCTTTTCCTCATTTCATAAAATTTCCAATACCATCAGTTGGGGGGGGAGGGGGGACATTCATATTCACATTTTTCCATGTTCATATCACATTCAAAAGCCCACATACTTTCAAAAGATATTAACTATTATATTATTATTATGAGCATACAATGGCTTTTTAAAAGTACTTTAAAAATAATTGGATGCAAACACAATCATGGTTGTCACACAAGAACCAACCATGATGCAATCCAATAAAGATATACTTTGCAACAATAATTAAATTATCATTATGAAAATTTCAAAGATAAAAATTGAGTGCGACAACAAAATATAGTTGAAACACAAGAACCAACCATGTTGCAATTCAACTAAAAGACTTTGCAGAAGTATGAAGTTATCAAATGATATCATGCAAAGTTAATCCAAAGCTCAAGATAAAAAAGAATTAATGCAATAGATTGCATGAGGACATGCAATAGCTTCAGTTGGGGGATATGTTGGGCCTTGAAATTTTCATTTACTTCTATTACATTTTCACTTATATTTCCATATTATCACCTTCACTCCACCTCCATTTCATTACATTTACCTTACCATTACCACTATTGGGTTACATTTATGTTTTTCCAAACTTTATTAATTCCTAGTATTTATAAGTGAATTTGTGGTTAAAAATTAGAAAATAATATGCACATAATTATACCTAACAAGTGGAATGAGTTTGTTTCCATGTGTAGGTCAAAAAGAAGCTTCTAGAAGACCCTTATGTGGCCTCCTAAGGCCAAATTCGAATTTGGATGGAGAATATCATGGGATCATAAGGATATGTGTCTCATTTCCTATTTGTATTGTAACTCTAAGAAGACATGTGCCTTATATATATATATATATATATATATATATATATATATATATATATATATAATAATAAAAATGAGAAATAAAAAATTTGCATATACAATTGATTTATTGAAACAATTTATAAAGCGAAAAATACTTGCAAAATTTGATTGAAATAATTTTTCATGCAAGTAAAAAAAATTTACCGCTTCAAATATTTTTGACAATGTGATTTTGCAGCACAGATGACAATTCAATTTGACTATGACTTGCAGAACAATTGGAATATTATTTAGATGATTTCTCAACATTTGGCATTAAAAACTTTGTTGTTGTGTATTTTTCTATGAAGCTTTAACTTGCAGAAAACAACAAATCATTGAGATGCCAATCATATTACTGAGCACATTGCATGAAGTCATCCAACAACAGGGAGTTGATTTATTTTTCATGATTATTTCTTAAAAATGGATTGTTATCAATATCATGAATTGGACTGAATATAACACTTTTGATTTTCCTTAATCTATTTCATTTGAAATTCAAATTTTTACATAAGAATCAGAGAGGAATTGGCCATTTATTTTTTAACACACTTATGTTCTTTATGTCAAGTTTTTTTTGCAGGTTTGGGATGATCGAATGATCATTGAAGGAAACCAATTTTCCGGCACAATTGGTCTTCAAAAAACCAATTTCATGAGAAACATAAGAACAAGTCCATGTCCATATCCATCAAGACCATTACCTTTCCTCCCTTTTGAATTATAAATCCAACTAAGCAATTCAAAGCAAGCCACAATTATTTTCCCATTAAGAGTTAGTTGTTCATTTTTATTCACATACACTTTCCATTACTCTTTGTCTAGTCCTAACCCACAAATAAAAGCAAGAAGCTCACTTACATGCTTATTGACCATTTTCATTTTCCATTTTCATCTTCCATTTCCATTTTCCTTCTCCTATCCTTTTCATTTCACAAATAAACCTTGCTTCAATTCAAATTATTGAGTCCATAGTCCTTTGAGTCTAAAATCTTTACAAAAACACCTTGAGGCTTTCATGCCTTAATGGAAAGTCTTATTGCTAATGGAAAATGGGAATATATTAATGTCCCTTGTTCATCGGATCTTCTAGGTACTCGAAAACAACAAAATTATTCGTACCTAGAAAGATGTGTTTGAGCATCTTGACTCTCATTGACATCAATGGTGAGAGTTCTCGTGTTGACTAGTGGCATCCATTAATGGCCACTAAGTCAACAATTTCCTGCTATGTTCGACATCAGAACATCTATTCACATAGCAAGAATTATGCGAACAAGTTGAGAAGACATGAAGACTATCATTTTCAGAATTTTGAAGAAAATGAAGAAGATATGTAGCTACAATAGATCAACACCATTTTGCAGCAAATTCAGCAGTTTTAGTAGAAGCAATAAAATGTCATCTTGACTCTTTTATCCACAACTTGTACAGCCACATGAAGAAGATTATGATCAGAATTTTGCAGCCACCACACATGCAGATCATCCATTTTCAAAGGGTAAGTTAAGGTATTTCATTTTCTAATTTTTTACCATAGAATTCCTTGAAAAGCTAGAATGATAATTTTTGGAAAAAACACTTCTTTTCCTCATTTCATAAAATTTCCAATACCATCAGTTGGGGGGGGAGGGGGGACATTCATATTCACATTTTTCCATGTTCATATCACATTCAAAAGCCCACATACTTTCAAAAGATATTAACTATTATATTATTATTATGAGCATACAATGGCTTTTTAAAAGTACTTTAAAAATAATTGGATGCAAACACAATCATGGTTGTCACACAAGAACCAACCATGATGCAATCCAATAAAGATATACTTTGCAACAATAATTAAATTATCATTATGAAAATTTCAAAGATAAAAATTGAGTGCGACAACAAAATATAGTTGAAACACAAGAACCAACCATGTTGCAATTCAACTAAAAGACTTTGCAGAAGTATGAAGTTATCAAATGATATCATGCAAAGTTAATCCAAAGCTCAAGATAAAAAAGAATTAATGCAATAGATTGCATGAGGACATGCAATAGCTTCAGTTGGGGGATATGTTGGGCCTTGAAATTTTCATTTACTTCTATTACATTTTCACTTATATTTCCATATTATCACCTTCACTCCACCTCCATTTCATTACATTTACCTTACCATTACCACTATTGGGTTACATTTATGTTTTTCCAAACTTTATTAATTCCTAGTATTTATAAGTGAATTTGTGGTTAAAAATTAGAAAATAATATGCACATAATTATACCTAACAAGTGGAATGAGTTTGTTTCCATGTGTAGGTCAAAAAGAAGCTTCTAGAAGACCCTTATGTGGCCTCCTAAGGCCAAATTCGAATTTGGATGGAGAATATCATGGGATCATAAGGATATGTGTCTCATTTCCTATTTGTATTGTAACTCTAAGAAGACATGTGCCTTATCACTTCCTATTTGGATTATAATTCTAGAGATATAGGGAGAGATTCATGGACTCTCATTAATGAGATAGCATCTCATATTTTGTATAAATAGGGAAATTTTTCTCCCATCGAATCATGTGTAAAATTGGAGTTATGCTCAAGCTTTGAATACAGAATTAGATTGTGGCACCTTACTCTTGAATGTTCCTTCATTTTGATTTGGTTTTTCTTACATATGGAGCATCTCGATTTACCATCTCTCATACTTTTAGATCAGCTACCTAAAATGTCTAAGATTTACTTTCTTTTATAGATTAAAGTTTATGTGATTTCTTAGTATTAGTTTTAGAATGATTCCGTAATCTTTGCTTTTCTAAAAACATTTCAATAGGAAAGATTTATCTATTTTCCAATTGGATTAAGTTTGAGGCAATAGAGCTCATAGTTATTGAGTTTCCTTTCATGTTTTGTTATTTACTTTCTTAGATCAAACTATCAATTCATTGTATAATTGAATAAAAGATCAATCCAAGAAGGTGACTTGTCATACTTCCAAATTGGATGATTGAATTTTCAACCTATGCAATCATTGAGCTTTACTTTTATGTTCTGTTATTTAGTTTCCTTTCATGTTCTGTTATTTACTTTCTTAGATCAAACTATCAATTCATTGTATAATTGAATAAAAGATCAAGCCAAGAAGGTGACTTGTCATACTTCCAAATTGGATGATTGAATGTTCAACCTATGAAATCATTGAGATTTAATTTTACATGCTTTTATATTGTTTTCTAGATTTAGATCCTCATTCAATTCTAATATTGGGTGTTCTTAAAGATCATTTCAAGAAGGTTATTTTATCATATTTCTAAATGCTTGAATACCTAACTTATGCAATTTTTGAGTTTTCCCTTTGCATGCTTTAATTTCTTTCATAGATTTATATACTAAAGTATAATTGTTTGCTTACCATCTCAAGAGGGTGATTCTATCATACTTCCATATTGGATGTTGGAGTGATTGAACATACCTTAGTTGTTTTTCTTTACATGCTTTGAAATGCTTTCTTAGATTAAAATTTCAATTCCTGCAAGTGTGATTGCGCGCTATATTTTCTTTTGAATTTGTTTTATTTCTTTTTGTTACTTGATTTCATAGGTTAGTTGAATTTCATTTTCATTATTTGATTTCATAGATTATATGAATTATTTTTTGTTATTCTGTAGTTATATTGATCTAAACTGAAAGATAATTTCTAGCATATACAGTGCACGCATGCTTCACAAGCTTACGAAACCCCCAGCTTGACAAATTAAATTACAGGCAATTATTTTTCCTCAATAGTCACTGATGGTCAAGATGAAGGCTTATGAATTATATACATGATCTGACTCTGAATTAGTACCCAACAAGGGGAATGACAAAGGGAAGTAGATTATCGATGCGGAGCCCAACACCATTTTTGCCTCCGCGAAGATCCAGAATAAGGAACCGGAGATCTAGAGCAGAAGGATCATCTCTTCCACTCCCATATGTGGATAACGGGTTCCCCGTTATAGTTCATTGTTGATAGTGGGAGCCAAAAGAACCTCATTTCAGCAGAGGTCATGAAGTGGTTACGCTTTCCAACAAGAGCACACCCATAGTTGTACACCATCGGGTGGCTTCACAAAGGACGATATCTCTTCGTCATCCAACATTATCGCCTTCCCTACAAAATCAAGCCCTTTACGGATGAGGTATTATGTGACATTGCTCCTCTTGATGGTTGTGATATATCATTAGGCAAAAAATACTTGTGGAAGTGACATGTTGTGTATGAGTCTCGACCTCATGATGTTATTGTTACTTTGGGTCATATGTTGTACAAGATACCATAGGTACCACTGCCTGCCACTATCTCTTTGGTTACTGCAAAACAATGCAGTAAGCTCATTTCCAAAGCCGGGAAATTTTTTTTCCTGATGATCCACCCTCAAGGAACGAAGAATATCATGGCCCAGACCTCCAGATAGGGCTCCTCCACAAAACAACAACAAGTAAACAAGGTCATGGAGGAGTATAGGGAAATCTTCACCTCACTCGCAGTGGTGCCTCTGCTCTGTTAGGTCAAGCACCCCATCGATCTGACCCCAGGTGCACCGCTACCTAATGGACTAATCTAACGACACTCGGTTCTGGAGAACAATGAAATCAAGAGGCAGATTCAGGAGCTGCTGCAAAAAGGTCACATCCGACCAAGTTCATTACTTTGTGGGAGCCCGATCATGTTGGTGTAGAAGAAGGATGAGACTTGGAGACTTTGTATTGACTATCGAGCGTTGAACAAGATCATTGTCTGAAATAGGTACCCAATCCCACAGATTGATGACCTTCTGGACTAACTCAAAGGGGTTAATATTTCAGCAAGATCGACTTGAAGTCTGGGTATCACCAGGTACCAATCGAGCCCTCTGATGTGTGGAATAATTCCTTCAAAGCCAAGGAGGGCCATTTTGAATGGCTAGTCATGCCTTTCGGGTTGAAAAATGCTCCTGCAACCTTCATGAGGCTAATGGACAACATCCTATGGCCATTCACCAACTCATTTGTAGTAGTGTAATTGGTTGACATCCTGATCTTCAACCAAACTTGGGAAGAGAACCTCCACCACATCTGACAGGTCCTACGGCCATTCACTAACTCATTTGTAGTAGTGTAATTGGATGACATCCTGATCTTCAGCCAAACTTGGAAAGAGCACCTCCACCACATCTGACAGGTCCTTCAAACACTACAACAACACAAGTTGTGTGCCAATTTGGAGAAGTGCACTTTTGGCATGACCGAGGTTCAGTATCTTGGATACATTATTGATGAGCGGGGGGGTACATGAGGATCTAGCCAAGATCCAAGTCATTCGAGATTAGCCAGCCCCAACCACTCTAACAGAGTTTGACATCTTTCTGGGTCTTGCTAATTTCTACCATAGGTTCGTGTTGGGATTCTCTCATATCACTTGGCCCTTGAGTCAAGTCACCAAGGGCAGAGCGAAAGAAAAATATTTTGGTTGAAATATCAACAAAATCTGTTGGTAGAATTGAAAAATTGCCTCTGCTCTGCCCTAGTTCTCACATTACCAGAGTTGCAATAACCATTAGAGATCGAGACATATTCCTCTGACTATGCTATTGGGGAATTTATTACTCAACAGTGCATCCAGTGGCATATCAAGTGAGACACTATCTGACACAGTCTACAAGTATCCTACTTATGACTAAGAAACGTATTCCATTGTGCAGGCTAGCCGAAAATGGAAGCATTACATTTTGGGGAAGGAAACGGTCATCCACACAAACCACTGACCCCTATAGTTCATACGAACACAAGGGAAGTTGAAGAACGATCGCCATCAGAAGTAGTCCACATATCTGCAAAATTTTCATTTGAACATCAAGTACAAGAAAGGTAGCACCAATAATGTTGCAGACTACCTTAGCCGACCACTGATCATGGCGTTAACCACTGTTCATAACTCTTTTGGGAACAAGACTTATGATTGGCCGCTTCTCTACAAGAGTGATCTGGAATTTTGCCACACATAAAAGACACCCTTAAAGGGTACACAAGTTCCAAATTTTCACCTCCAAGATGCACTGCTATGTCACCTTGGACACCTTTGTGTTCCTTCAAGCAAGCGTACCAAGATGATTTGAGAAGCGCACTACTGTCGGTCTTTTGGGCATTTCGGGGTCGAGAAAATAGTGGTAGTATTGTAGAAGTATTTCTATTGGTCGAACCTTCGACAGGATGATGAGAAGTACATCAGATCCTGTGCTTCTTGTGTTATTGCCAAACTATCCATCAAGAAGCAAGGCCTCTATACTCTACTACCTACCCCTAATCGACCTTGGGAATCCATCTCCATGGATTACATGTTGGGCCTTCCCTCTACTAAGAATGGAAATGACTATGTTTTCATGGTTGTCAACAGATTCTCGTAGATGGCCATTATGGCAGCTTGCAAGAAGAATATCACAAAAGAAGCCACTGTTAAAATCTTCTTTGAACGAGAGTGGGTGCATTGTGGAATCACAGTCTATCATCTTAGATCGAGACAGCAAGTTCCTCAACACATTTTGGTCCAACCTCTGGTCAATGCTGGACACCAAGCTCACCAATTCCACAGCTTTCCATCCCCAAACTGATGGCCAGACAGAGGTCGTCAACAAGATCATCATACACATTTTGCGCATGTACAATTCCAAACATCAACGTACATGGGATGAGAGCCTTCCCTATGTACAACACAGTTATAATACTTGGATGACATCCTGATCTTCAGCCAGACTTGGGAAGACCACCTCCACCACATCCGACAGGTCTTCCAAACACTGCAGTAACAAAAGTTGTGTGCCAATTTGGAGAAGAGAACTTTTGGCATGACTAAGGTTCAGTATATGGGATACATTATTGATGAGCGGGGGGCACATGTGGATCCAAGCAAGATCCAAGTCATCCGGGAGATGCCAACCCCAACCACTCTAATAGAGCTACCCATCTTTCTGGGTCTTGATAATTTCTACCATAGGTTCGTGTTGGGATTCTCTCATATCACTTGGCCCTTGAGTCAAGCCTCCAAGGAAAGAGCCAAAACAAAACTCTTTTGGTTGAAATATCAACAAAAGGTGTTCATAGAATTGAAACAGCACCTCTACTCTACCCTAATGCTCACATTACTAGAATTGCAACAACAATTTGAGATCGAGACAGATACCTCTGACTATGCTATTAGGGTAGTTCTTACTCAACAGGGGCATCTAGTGGCACCTTTGTGTTCCTTCAAGCGAGCATGCCAAGATGATTTGGTAAGCACACTACAATCGGTTCGTTGGGCATTTCAGGGTCGAGAAAACAGTGGCAATACTGTAGAAGTGTTTTTATTGGTTGAACCTTCGACAGGATGTCGAGAATTACATCAAATCTTGCACTGCTTGCACTATTTCCAAACCGACCATAAAGAAGCAAGGCCTCTATATTCCGCTACCTACCCCTAGTCGACCTTGGGAATCCATCTCCATGAATTACATGTCAGGCCTTCCTTCTACTAATCATGGAAACGATTGTGTTTTCAAGGTTGTCAACAGATTCTCGAAGATGGCCTTTATGGAGACCTGCAAGAAGAATATTACAGCAAAATCCTACTAAACTCTTCTTTTAATGATTGTGTGTGCACTTTGGGATCCCACAGACTATCATCTTAGATCGGGACAGCATTTTCCTCAGCACATTTTGGTCCAACCTCTGGTTAATGTTGGACACCAAGATCACCAAGTCCACACCTTTCCATCCCCAAACTGATGGCCAGACAGAGGTCGTCAACAAGATGATCGTACACATTCTATGCATGTACAATTAAAAGCATCGATGCACATGGGATGAGATTCTTCCCTATGTACAACACTATTATAATTATGCTCTCCACAACTCAACCGGCCACAAACCCTTTCAGGTGGGCTTGGGATTCCAGCCACTATGTCCCATTGACATAGCCATGCCATTTGTAGCTACTCAGGCTGATTCGGCTCATGTCCAGTCTAAAGCTGACAAGGAAAACAACTTCATTGAGCACATTAATCACATCTACCAATTGTTTCATGACATATTGGATATAGCCAATGTTAAGTACAAGAAGTGACATGATCAACATCAAGTGCCACACAACTTCCAAGTGGGAAACAAAGTTTGCTACATTTGCAGAAGGAGTGCCTCGTTGGAACCCATTGCAAGCTTTGCCTAGTCTGATATTGGTCTTACACCATCACCAAGGCTGTAGGGGCCAATGCCTTCGAGCTTATTATTCCACCATTCCTTGGTCTGCACCCATTGTTCAATGTGGACTGCCTTTGGCCCTACTTCCCACCTCTGACATTGCAAAACAACTCACATTAACAGAGTTAAACCCAGACTGAATGGAACAGGCCAACACGGGTCATATCATGGACATTCAAATCAAGAACACTGGCTAGCAGAAGATCCAACTGTATCGGGTTATCAAAGATGGCCAACTCCTACACCAAGGCAAATGGTTCACTAGGGACCAAGTTCAGCAGAAGTTTCCTCATCTCATGGAGGAACTCAATGCAATGGGGACCATTTCTTCATAAGGGGGGAGGAATGATCCAGGTGGATATTTGTGGCCACCCACCTATTCCACTTGGGGCCCCACCATTGTTTCTTTCAGTTTTTCAATTTCCTTAATTATAGTACATTTTACTCTTTTTAGCAGTTTTTCAGGTACTAAACTTCCAGAGCCTTTTTGAGGCACTAAACGATGTATTTTCAAAAAACTGGGAGCAACACAAAGTTTCCTTTAATTTTTTCCACATCAAAATTTTTAGTCCTCAGATAGATATTTCTAACAAGGTATTTTTCGCATCAAATGGAGATTGTATGCCAAAGTTTCGTCCCCAGGAAGATTAATGTACCAATTTACCCAAACAGGGCTCATAGTTTTGGTGCTTCATCTCCTAGGGTTATTATTTTGGATGTTTAGGGTTATCCATTGTTTCTCAATAAAAAATAGGCCCTTGATCCTCATTGTAACATAGTTGAGAGGCTTGTAGCCGCTACATATCTTCTCATAGATAAGCTACCAGTGCCCTAGCTAGTGTATTTCCATTATGTCTGTAAGCATATTTTAGTAGTTTATATTTCATTGTGTTCCTACATAAATCTTAATCAGTGGTATTAGAGGGGTCTGTTATTTCTCGATCCTTCTTTTCATGTCCCCAACGAGGTCAGGGTATAAGGATTTAGGGTTCGATCCAGTTGAACCTTTCCAAGATCAGTCTCGCAAACCCCAACAGCCGCCTATGGGGGAAGAAAAGAAAGATGAGAGAGCAGGCGATCATATCAAAGTATTGCTTTAGGAAGCCCTTGAGAAACAAAGGAACACAATGATGGATAAATTTTCCCAGATGCTTCAACGGCTGCCCACCAGTGGTGCATCTACATCTAGCAGTCACTCTGTAGGCGCCACTCCTTTTAATGTACAAGTAAACTTTGACATTCCCATATTTGAGGACCAAATAGATTAAGACATTGTATATAAATGGTTGAATATATTGGAAGGATATTTCTCTATTCATGACTTTTTCGACCGGGGGAAATTTATTTTTGCACTCCTCAAATTCGTCCCCCATGTCAAGGACTAGTGGGAAACCTACTGTGAAAAAAAGGACGAGGGGGAATCCTCTCTGTTCTCGGTCGTACCCACTTGGAATTATTTCTTAGACGCAATCAAGGAACAATATTACCCCATGTGGAGCTATGAGGACAAGTACATACAATGGATTGCGCTGCAATAGCAAAGGGATCAATATGTGCATGAGATCACGAATCTATTCCATACTCTACGCACAAATTTGGATATGAAATATTCAGAGAAACATTTGGTGTTGAAGTATCGTAGTTGTATGCACAGATACATTCAAGAGGAATAGGAGTTCCTAAGCATCTCCTCTCTTGGTACGACATACCAGCATGTTGCCAAGATTGAGCAGAAATTCAAATAGAAGAAGCGAGATTTTGGATCTGTGAATCAAAAGCAAGGGAAAGGTGCTCCCAAACCGCAGAACAAATGACAAATCCAAGGCATGGCAACCCATGACAACCTTCCAAAGCCGCAAGCAAATAAAAACACCACGAACCCAAAGAAGGACATGGGAAAGTGGTGTGAGTTCCATAAGAGCTCCACTCACAACACAAGTGAGTTTTGGGACAAGTAGTCATTGGTGGCCGAGATGAAGGCTTCTGAATCAAATGCATGATTCGACTCTAAATCAGAAACTAACAAGGGGAATTACAAAGGGAAGCAGATTATTGATGTGGAGCCCAATGCCATTGTTTCCACCAAGAAGATTCAGAAGGAGGAACCAAAAGATCCAGAGGAGGAGGAGCATCTCTTCCACTCCCATATGTGGGTAAAGGGTTCCCCGCTATAGTTCATTTTTGATAGTAGGAGACAGAAGAACCTCATTACAGTAGAGGTCGTGAAGCAGTTGGGCTTTCCAACCATAGCACACCCACAGCTGTACAACATCGGGTGGCTTCATCCAGCAGTGTCACCTTCCCTACAGCATCAAGCCCTTCACAGATGAGGTATTATGTGAAATTACTCCTCTTGATGCTTGTGATGTATTATTAAGCCAACCATACTTGTGGAAGTGACATTTTGTATATGAGTCTTGGCCTTGCGCTATTATTGTTACTTTTGTAATAAGTTGTACAGGATACCAGAGGTACCACCGCCTGCTGCTATCTCTTTGGTTACTGCAAAACAATGCAGTAAGTGCATTTCCAAAACTGGGAATTTTTTTTTCATGATGATCTTCCCTCAGGGCAAGAAGAATAATGTGGCCACAACCTCCAGACAGGGATCCTCCGCACGAAAACAACAAATGAACAAGGTTGTGGAGGAGTATGGGGACATCTTCACCTCACCTGTAGGGGTGCCTCTGCACTATCAAGTCAAGCACCTCATCAATCTGACCCCGGGTGCACCATTTCCCAATGGACTAATCTATCGACACTCTTTATGGAAAACGATGAAATCAAGAGGCGGATTTGCAGAGAGGTCACATCTGGCCAAGTTCATCACCCTGTGGGAGCCCGATCATGTTGGTGCAGAAGAAGGATGGGACTTGGAGACTTTGTATTGACTATCAGGTGTGGAACAAGATCACTGTCTGAAATAGGTACCCGATCCCACGAATTGATGACCTTCTGGACCAACTCAAAGGGGTGAAATATTTCAGCAATATCAACTTGAAGTATGGGTATCACCAGGCACCAATCGAGCCCTCCAATGTGTGGAAGCCTGCCTTCACAGCCAAGGAGGGCCTTTTCGAATGGCTGGTCATGCCTTTTTGGTTGATGAAAGCTCCTGCAACCTTCATGAGGCTGATGGATGACATCCTGCAGCCATTCACCAACTCATTTGTAGTAGTGTACTTGGATGACATCCTCATCTTCAGCCAGACTTGGGAAGAGCACCTCCACCACATCCAACATGTATCCAAACATTACAGCAACACAATTTGTGTGCCAAATTAGAGAAGTGTACTTTTGGCATGACTGAGGTTCAGTATCTGGGATACATTATTGATGAGCGGGTGCAGGTACATGTGGATCCATCCAAGGTCCAAGTCACTCAACGCAATGGGGACCATTGCTTTCTAATGGGGGAGGAATGATCCAGGTGGATATTAGTGGCCACCTGCCTATTCCACTTGAGGCCCCACCATTGTTTCTTTTAGTCTTTAAATTTCCTTAATTGTAGCACAATTTACTATTTTTAGCATTTTTTCGAGTCCTGAACTTCCGGAGCCATTTTGAGGCCCTAAATGACATCTTTTTTGGAAAACCTGGGAGAAACATAAAACTTCCTTTGATGTTGCTCACATCAAAAGTTGTAGTCCTCGGGTAGATATTTCTAACGAGGTATTGTGCGTGTCAAACGGAGATAGTATGTCAAAGTTATGTCCCCGGGAAGATTGATGTATCAATTTACCCAAACGGGGCCCATAGTTTTGGTTAGGCTTTTTGATGTTTAGAGTTATCCATTATTTCTCAATAATAAATAAGCCCTCGAGCCTCATTGTAACATAGTTCAAAGGCATGTAGCCGCTACATCTATTCTCAGAGATAAGCTAACAGTGCCCTAGCTACTGTATTTCCATTCTGTCTGTAAGCATATTCAAATATTTGTTATTAATGAAACGAAGTTTTATTTCTGTTGCATCTCCTATTTTAAGTGTATTTTTTTATTTCATTGTGTTCCTACATAAATCCATATCAGAGTCATCAGAGGGTTTTTCTCTTTCTCTATCCTTCTTTTCATGTCCCCAACGAGGTCAGGGTATAAGGATTTAGGGCTCGATCTGGTTGAACCTTTGCAAGATCAGCCTCGTAAACCTCGACGGCCACCCATGGGGGAAGAAAATAAAGATGAGGTAGGAGGAGATCCTATCAAAATATTTCTCATGGAGGCCCTTGAGAAAAAAAGGAACGCAATGATGGATAACTTTTCCTAGATCCTTCAACGACTGCCCACCAGTGGCGCATCTACATCCAACAGTCACTATGTAGGCGCCACTCCTTTTAAGGTACAAGTAAACTTTGAAATTCCCATATTTGAGGGCCAAATAGATGCAAACATCATAGATAAATGGTTGAATCTATTAGAATGATATTTCTCAGTTCATGACTTTTCCGACCGAGAGAATATTATTTTTTCACTTCTCAAAGTCATCCCCCATGTCAAGGATTAGTGGGAAAGCTATTGTGAGAAAAAGGACAATGGCTAACCATATCTGTTCTTTGTCATAACCACTTGGAATTCTTTTTGAGATGCCATCAAGGAACAATATTACCCTATGGGAAGCTATGAGGATAATTACATGCAATGAACTACGTTGCGGTAGCAAAGGGATCAAGATGTGCATGAGTTGGCGAATCTGTTCCATACCCTATGCACAAAGTTGGGTACCAAATATTCAGAGAAAAATTTGGTGTTAAAGTACCAAATTTGTCTACACATATACATTTAGGAGGAAATCGATTTCCTCAAAATATCTCTTGGTACAAAATACCAGTATGCTGCCAAGATTGAGCAGAAATTCAAACAGAAGAAGCGAGACTTTGGATCTGCGAATCAAAAGTAAGGGAAAGGTGCCCCCATACTGTCAAAAAAAGGAAAAAGCCAAGACATGTAAGCCTAATAAAACCTACCAAAGCCGCAAGCAAAGAACAACACCATGAAGCCGAAGAAGGACACAGGAAAGTGGTGTGAGTTCCATAAGAGCTCCACTCAAAACACAAGTGAGTGTCGGGCCAAGCAGTCATTGGTGACCAAGATGAATGCTTCTGAATGAGATATATGCTCTGACTTTGAATCAAAACCTAACAAGGGGAATGACAAAGGGAAGAAGATTATCAATGCGGAACCCAATACCACCATTTCCACCATGAAGTTCCAGAAGGAGGAACCGGAAGATCCAGACTCAGGAGGAGCATCTCTTCCACTCCCAGATGTGGGTAAAGGGTTCCCCAATACAATTCATTGTCAAAAGTGGAAGCCAAAAGAACGTCATTTTAGTAGAGGTTACGAAGCAGTTGGGCTTTCCAACCATAGCACACCCACAGTTGTACACCATCGGGTGGCTTCACCATGGACACGATCTCTACATCAACCAGCAGTGACGCCTTCCCCATAGCATCAAGCCCTTCACTGATGAGGTATTATGTGACATAGCTCCTCTTGATGTTTGTGATGTACTATTAGACCAACCATACTTGTGGAAGTGACAGGTTGTGTATGAGTCCCGACCTCGCATTGTTATTTTTACTTTTGGTAATAATTTATACATGATACTAGAGGTACCACCCCCTGTTGCTATCTCTTTGGTTACTGCAAAACAATGCAGTAAGCTCATTTCCAAAACTGGAAAAAAAAATTTCCTAATGATTCGCCCTCAGGGAAAGAAGAATAATGTCACCACGACCTCAAGACAGGGCTCCTCTACATGACAACAATAAATGAACAAGGTCATGGAGGAGTACAAGGACATCATCACCTCATCCGCAGGGGTGCCTCTGCACTGTCAGGTCAAGCACCCAATCGATCTGACCCCAGGTGCACCACTGCCCAATGGACCGATATATCAACACTCTATTCTGGAGAATGATGAAATCAAGAGGCAGATTCAGGAGTTTTTGCAGAAAGGTCATATCCAGCCAAGTTCATTGCCCTGTGGGAGCCCGATCATGTTGGTGTAGAAGAAGGATGGGACTTGGAGACTCTGTATTGACTATCGAGCGTTGAAAAATATCACTCTCTAGAATAGGTACCTTCTCCCACGGATTGATGACCTTCTGGACCAACTCAAAGGGGTGAAATATTTCAACAAGATCGACTTGAAGTCTGGGTATCACTAGGTACCAATAGAGCCCTCCGATGTGTAGAAGACTGCCTTCAAAGCCATGGAGGGAATTTTCTAATGGCTGGTCACGCCTTTCGGGTTGATGAATGCTCCTGCAACCTTCATGAGGCTGATGGACGACATCCTGCAGCCATTCACCAACTCATTTGTAGTAGTGTACTTGGATGACATCTTGATCTTCAGCCAAACTTGGGAAGAGCGCCTCCACCACATCCGACAGGTCGTCCAAACATTGCGGTGACAAAATTTGTGTGCCAATTTGGAGAAGTGTACTTTTGGCATGACCGAGGTTCAGTATCTAGGATACATTATTAATGAGCGGGGGGTACATGTGGATCCATCCAAGATCCAATTCTTTCAGGATTGACCAGCCAAAACCACTCTAATAGAGCTTTGCATCTTTCTAGGTCTTGCTAATTTCTACCGTAGTTTCGTGTTGGGATTCTCTCATATCACTTGGCCCTTGAGTCAAATCACTAAGGGCGGAGCAAAAGAAAAATTATTTTGGTCTAAATCTCAATAGAAGGTGTTTTTAGAATTGAAACATCACCTCTGTTCTTCCCCAGTGTTCACATTACCAGACTTGCAACAACCATTTGAGATCAAGACAGATGCCTCTGACTATGCTATTGGGGCAGTTCTTACTCAACAGGGGCATCCAGTGGCATATAATAGTGAGACACTGTCCAACACAGTCCGTAAGTATCCCACTTATGACAAATAAATATATTCCATTGTGTAGGCTTTCCAAGAATGGAATCATTACATTTTGCAGAAGGAAACGATCATCCACACATACCATTGACCCCTGCATTTCATATAGATGCAAGGGAAGTTGCAGAACGATCGCCATTAGAAGTGGTCGACATATCTGCAATAGTTTCCTTTGAACATCAAGTACAAGAATGGCAGCACCAATAATGTTGCATACTGCATGAGCCGACCACCAATTAATGCACTAGCCACTGTTATTAACTCTTGTGGGCACGTGACTTCTGATTGGCCACTTCTCTACAAGAGCGATCCATAATTCGTCCACACATGCAAGACACTCTTAGAGGGTACACAAGTTCCAAATTTTCACCTCCAAGATGCTTCTATGTCACCTCAGACACATTTGTGTTCCTTCAAGTGAGCGTTCCAAGATGATTTCAAAAGTGCACTACAGTCGGGTCTCTGGGCATATTGAGGTCGAGAAAACAGTGGCAATACTACAGAAGTATCTATATTGGCCAAACCTTTGACAGGATGTTGGGAAGTACATCAGATCCTGCATTTCTTCCACTATTTCAAAACCGACCATCAAGAAGCAAGGCCTCTATACTCCGCTACCTACCCCTAGTTGACCTTGGGAATCCATATCCATGGATTACATGTCAGACCTTCCTTCTACTAAGCATGAAAATGACTCTATTTTCATGGTTGTAGATAGATTCTCGAAGATGGCCATTATGGTGGCCTACAAGAAGAATATCACAGCAAAAGCCACTGCTAAACTCTTCTTTGAATGAGTGTGGTTTCACTTTGAGATCCCACAGTCTATCATCTTAGATCAGGACAATAGGTTCCTCATCACATTTTGGTCCAACTTCTGGTCAATATTGGACACCAAGCTCACCAAGTCCATAGCTTTCCATCCCCAAACCGATGGCCAGATAGGGGTCGTCAACAGGATGATCATACACGTTTTTTGCATGTACAATTCAAAGCATCCATGTACATGGGATGAGGGCCTTCCGTATATACACAAAATTATAACCAAGCTCTCCATAGCTCAAATGGCCACAGCCCCTTTCAGGTGGGCTTGGGATTCCAGCCACTATGTCCCATTGAGGTAGCCATGCCATTTGCGGCTAATCAAGCTGATTCACCTCATGTCCAGTCTGAAGCTGACAAGGCGAACAAATTCATTGAGCACATTAAGCACATCCGCCAACAGGTTCATCACATATTGGACAGAGCCAATGCTAAGTACAAGAAACAACATGATCAACATCGAGTGCCACACAATTTCCAGGTGGGTGACAAAGTGTGGCTATATTTGTAGAAGGAGCGCCTCGATGGACCCCACCGCAAGCTTCTCCCACTCTGAAATGGATCGTACACCATCACCAAGGCTGTAGGGGCCAATTCCTTTGAGCTCAATATTCCACCATTCCTTGGTCTGCACCCAGTGTTCAATGTCGACTGCCTTCAGCCCTACTTCCCACCTCTATTGGACACCTCCAACATTGCAGAAAAACTCACATCAACATATTTAAACCCAGACTGCATGGAACATGCCACCATGGATCGTATCATGGACATGAAAATCAAGAACACTTTCCATCATAATATCCAACTGCATCGGGTTGTCAAAGCTGGCCAATTCCTGCACCAAGGCAAATGGTTCACCAAGGACCAAGTTCAGCAGAAGTTTCCTCATCTCATGGAAGAACTAAACGCAATGGGGACCATTGCTTCCTAAGGGGGGAGGAATGATCCAGGTGGATATTGGTGGTCACCCACCTATTCCACTTGGGGCCCACCATTGTTTCTTTCAGTTTTTCAGTTTCCTTAATTGTAGCACAGTTTACTATTTTTAGCATTTTTTCGGGTCCTGAACTTCTGGAGCCATTTTGAGGTCCTAAACGATGTTTTTTTTTTCTAAACAGGAGCAATATGGAAGTTCCTTCAATTTTTCTCACATAAAAGTTGTATTCCTCAGATAGATATTTCTAACGAGGTACTGTGCACATCAAATGAAGATCGTATGCCAAAGTTACATCCCCGAGAAGATTGATGTACCAATTTACCCAAATGGGGCCCATAGTTTTGGCACTTCATCTCCTAGGGTTAGGTTTTTGGATGTTCAGGGTTATCCATTGTTTATTAATAATAAATAGGCCCTCGAGCCTCATTCTAACAAAGTTGAGATGCATGTAGTTGCTACATATCTTCCCAGAGATAAGCTATCAACGCCCTAGCTAGTGTATTTTCATTATGTCTGTAAGCATATTTCAGTATTTGTTATTAATGAAATGAAGTTTTATTTCTGCTTCATCTCTGCTTTTATGTGTATTTTTGTATTTCATTGTGTTCCTGCATAAATCTGGATCAGTGGTATCAAAGGGGTCTTCTCTTTCTTGATCCTTCTGTGCATGTCCCCAACGAGGTCGGGGTATAAGGAGTTAGGGCTCGATCTGGTTGAACCTTTGCAAGATCAGCCTCACAAACCCCAACGTTTTCCCATGGGGTGAGAAAAGAAATATGAGTGAGTAGGATATCCTATCAAAATATTGCTCGAGGAGGCCCTTGAGAAAAAAAGGAACACAATGATGAATAACTTTTACCAGATCCTTCAATGGCTGCCCACCGACAGCGCATCTACATCCAACACTCACTCTGGAGGCACCACTCCTTTTAAGGTACAAGTAAACTTTGGCATTCCCATATTTGAGGGACAAATAGATGCAGACATCATAGATAAATGGTTGAATCTATTAGAAATATATTTCTCGGTTCATGACTTTTCCAACTGGGAGAATATTATTTTTTCACTCCTCAAAGTCGTCCCCCATGTCAAGGACTGGTGGGGAACCTACTGTGAGAAAAAGGATGAGGGGGAACCCTTTCTATTCTCGGTCGTACCCACTTGGAATTATTTCCGAGACGCCATTAAGGAATAATATTACCCCATGGGTATCTATGAGGACAAGTACATACAATGGACTACGTTGTGGCAGCAAAGGGATCAAGATGTGCATGAGCTCACGAATCTATTCCATACCCTGCGCAGAAAGTTGGGTGTCAAAGATTCGGAAAAAAATAAAAATAAAAATAATAAAATAATAAAAAAATAAAAAATAAAAATAATAAAAAAATAAAATAAAAAAATAAAAATTGGTGTTGAAGTACCACATTTTTTTGCACAAATACATTTAGGAGGAAATGGAGTTCCTTGACATATCCTCTCTTGGTATGGAATACCAATATGCTGCCAAGATTGAGCATAAATTCAAACATAAGAAGCGATACTTTGGATCTGCAAATCAAAATCAAGGGAAAGGTTCCCCCAAACCACAGAACAAAGGACAAAGCCAAGGCATGGTGGCCAAAGACAACCTACCAAAGCCACAAGCTAATAAAAACACCGCGAAGCTAAATAAGGACATGGGAAAGTGGTGTGAGTTCCATAAGAGCTCCACTCACAACAAAAGTGAGTGTCAGCCGAAGCAGTCAAGAGTGGCTGAGATGAAGGCTTCTGAATCAGATGCATGTTTTGACTATGAATCAAAACCTAACAAGGGGAATGGAAAATGGAATCAGATTATCAATGCAGATCCTAACGCCACCATTTCCACCACGAAGATCCAAAAGGAGGAACCAGAATATCCAGAGGAGGAGGAGCATCTCTTCCACTCCCAAATGTGGGTAAAGGGTTCCCGGATAAAATTAATTGTCGACAGTGGGAGCCAAAAGAACCTCATTTCAACAGAGGTCGTGAAGCGGTTTGGTTTACCGACCACAACATACCCATAGTCATACACCATCGGGTGGCTTCACCAAGGACGGGATCTCCACGTCAGTCAATAGTGTCGCCTTCCCTACAGCATCAAGCCCTTGACTGAGGAGGTATTATGTGACATTACTCCTCTTAATGTTTGTCATGTATTATTAGTCCAACCATACTTGTGGAAGTGACAAGTTGTGTATGAGTCTTGGCCTCACACTATTATTGGTAATTTGGGTAATAATTTGTACAAGATGCCAGAGGTACCACCGCCTGTCGTTATCTCTTTGGTTTCTACAAAAAAATGAAATAATCTCATTTCCAAAACCAGGAAATTTTTTTTCCTGATGATCCACCCTCAGGGAAAGAAGAATACTCTGGCCATGACCTCCAAATAGGGCTCCTCTGCACGACAACAAAAAATTAACAAGGTCGTGAAGGAATATGGGGACATCTTCACCTCACCCACAAGGGTGCCTCTGCACTGTCAGGTCAAGCACCCCATCGATTTGACCCCAGGTGCACCACTGCCCAATGGAACAATCTATCGGAGCTTTGTTCTGGAGAACTTTGAAATCAAGAGGCAGATTTAGGAGTTGTTGCATAATGGTCACATCTAGCCAATTTCATCTCCCTGTGGGAGCCCGATCGTGTTGGTGCAGAAAAAAATGGGAGTTGGAGACTCCGTATTGGCTATTGGACGTTGAACAAGATCACTTTCCAGAATAGGTACATGATTCCATAAATTGATGACCTTCTCAAGAACCTCAAAGGGGTGAAATATTTCAGCAAGATCGACTTGAAGTCTGGGTATCACCAGGTACCAATTGATCCCTCCGATGTGTGGAATACTTCCTTCAAAGCCAAGGAGGGCCTTTAAGAATGATTGGTCATGTCTTTCAGGTTGATGAATGCTCCTGCAACCTTCATGATGCTGATGGACGACATCCTGTAGCCATTCACAAACTTATTTATAGTAGTGTACTTGGATGACATCCTGATCTTCAGCCAGACTTGGGAAGAGCACCTCCACCACATCCGACAAGTCCTCCAAACACTGCGGCAAAAAAAGTTGTGTGCCAATTTGGAGAAGAGAAATTTTGGCATGACTGAGGTTCAGTATATGGATACATTATTGATGAGAGGGGGGCACATGTGGATCTAGCCAAGATCCAAGTCATTTGGGAGATGCCAACCCCAACCACTCTAACAGAGCTACCCATCTTTCTGGGTCTTGCTAATTTTTACTGTAGGTTTTTGTTGGGATTCTCTCATATCACTTGGCCCTTGAGTCAAGCCACCAAGGCCAGAGAAACAGTAAAACTCTTTTGGTCGAAATCTCAACAAAAGGAATTTGTAGAATTGAAACAGCGCCTCTGCTCTGCCCTAGTGCTCACATTACGAGACTTGCAACAACCATTTTAGATTGAGACAAATGCCTCTGACTATGTTATTGGGGAAGTTCTTACTCAACAGGGGCATCCAATGGCACCTTTTTTTTCCTTCAAGAAAGCATGCCAAGATGATTTGGGAAGCACACTACAGTTGGGTCGCTGGGAATTTCAGGGTCAAGAAAACAGTGGCAGTATTGTAGAAGTGTTTCTATTGGTTGAACCTTCAACATGATGTTGGAAAGTACATCAGATCTTGCACTTCTTGCGCTATTTCCAAACTGACCATCAAGAATCAAGGCCTCTACACTCTGCTACCTACCCCTAGTCGACCTTGGGAATCCATCTCCATGGATTACATGTCAGGCCTTCCTTCTACTAATCATGGAAACGATTGTGTTTTCTAGGTTGTCAACAGATTCTCGAAGATGGCCTTTATGGAGGCCTGCAAGAAGAATATTACAGCAAAATCCACTGCTAAACTCTTCTTTGAACGATTGTGTGTGCACTTTGGGATCCCACATTCTATCATCTGAGATCAAGACAACATGTTCCTCAGCACATTTTGGTCCAACCTATGGTCAACGTTGAACACGAAGCTCACTAAGTCCACAGTTTTCCATCCCCAAACTGATGGCCCATTAGGGTAATTTTGAGGTCTGAGATGGGTCTCCTAAGGAAATTATAAAATAATAGTGGAAATAATAAAATAAGATTTGATTACATCATCAAATTTTAGAGGGAAAAAAGAAAAAACTACTTTTTCAACTCATATTTTCAACTTATCTCCCAAAGATTTTACTCAAATTTTGAGCAGGAGTACTCGTTGGATGTAAAATTTAATTCCTGATCCAAGGAGTACCCATGTTACATACTTTCGATAGGTCATGCTACATGAAAAATGTGATTGTAATCACGTTTTTTTAATGCATTTCTCATTTTTCATGCATCAGGGTCCATCGCAAGTATGCAACATGGGTACTCCTTGGATGAGTAATTAAATATTTCATCCAACGAGTACTCCCGCTCAAAATTTGAGTAGAAACTTTGGAAGATAAGTTGAAAATACGAGTTGAAAAAGTAGTTTTATAATTTTATTATTTTTTAATTTTTGTACCCTTTTACTTAAAAAATGGTGAATCATCCCCTAGGGTTGACATCATCATCTTTAATTCTATTGGTTCTTATAAATTTTATTTTTGTTGTACATTTTTGTTAGGAGGCCCATTTTAGGCCTCAAAATTCCGCTAATGAGAAAGAGGTCGTCAACAGGATTATTGTACACATTATGTGCATGTAAAATTCAAAGCATCCATGCACATGGTATGAGAGCCTTCCCTATGTACAACACAGTTATAATCAGGCTCTCCACAGCTCAACCGGCCACATCCCCTTTCAGGTGGGCTTGGTATTCTAGCCACTATGTCCCATTTTCGTAGCCATGCCATTTGCGGCTACTCGAGGAAATTCGGCTCATGTCGAGTCTAAATATGGCAAGGAAAATAGCTTCATTGAGCACATTCAACACATCCATCAATAGGTTCATGAAATATTTGACAGAGCCAATGCTAAGTACAAGCAATGACATGATCAACATCGGGTGCCACACAACTTCCAAGTGGGAGACAAAGTGTGGCTACATTTGCAGAAGGGGCGCTTCGCTGGGCCCCACCGCAAGCTTTGCTAGCTCCGATATGGACCATACACCATCACCAAGGTTGTAGGGGACAATGCCTTCGAGCTTAGTACTCCACCATTCCTTGGTCCACAGTCAGTGTTCAATGTGGACTGCCTTCGGCCCTACTTCCCACCTCGACTGGACACCTCTGACATTGCAGAACAACTCACATCAATAGAGTTAAACCCAAACTGCATGGAACAAGCCACCACAGATCGTATCATGGACATGCAAATCAAGAACACTCACTAGCAGAAGATCCAAATTTATCGGGTTGTCAAAGCTGGCCAACTCTTGCACCAAGGCAAATGGCTCACCAGGGACCAAGTTCAGCATAAGTTTCCTCATCTCATGGAGGAACTCAATGCAATGGGGACCATTTCTTCCTAAGGGGGAGGAATGATTCAGGTGTATATTGGTGGCCACCCACCTATTCCACTTAGGGCCCCACCATATTTTCTTTCAGTTTTTCAGTTTCCTTAATTATAACACAATTTACTATTTTTAGCTATTTTTTGGGTCCTCAACTTCTGAGGTTGCTTTGAGGACCTAAACGACATTTTTTGGAGAAACCAGGAGCTACATGTAAGTTTCTTTGTGGTTTCTCACATCAAAATTTGTATTCCTCATATAGATCTTTCTAATGAGGTATTATGCACGTCAAACGGAGATCGTATGCCAAAGTTACATCCTCGGGAAACTGATGTACCAATTTACCCAAATGGAGCCCATAGTTTTTGCGCTTCATCTCCTAGGGTTATTTTTTTTATGTTTAGGGCTATCCATTGTTTCTCAATAATAAATAGGCCCTCAAGCCTCATTGTAACATAGTTCAGAGGCTTGTAGCCGATACATCTCTTCTCTGAGATAAGCTACCAGCACCCTAGATACTGTATTTCCATTCTGTCTGTAAGCATATTTCAGTATTTGTTATTAATGAAATGAAGTTTTATTTCTACTACATCTCTGATTTTATGTGTATTTTTGTATTTCATTTTGTTCCTGCATAAATCCATATCAGAAGGTCTAAAAGTTCAATGGGACCTAGGGTTGGATACCTATGTGGTTGAGTTGGCTCCTGGGAGTTATGTTGCTAATGTGGAAGGTTTGTTTGATGTGTTTCCATTAGTTCCACTTCCTTAAGTTCACCTAGGAGGTTGAATTAGATCATAGTGACTCTTCATCACATGTTTACCCCAGTTGGCTAGTTTCTTGGGTAGATGTGGTAGGAGGGTGTTATAGAGTGGTATCAGAACATGGTTGCACTCTCCTTGGGTGATGTTTATTTTTGGTCTCTTTGTGTGATATATGATACCACAGAGTGGTATCAGAGAATGGTTCACCCCTTGGACTGGATTGGCAGTGTGTTTTTATCATGCATTCATGTTGGTTGCATGTGTGTTAACCATCCTTGTGGTTTATATGCTTGTTGCATATGCATGGTGTCGGTCATGGTTGTAGTGATGTCGCCATGTGAAAGAGGATGGTGTTGTTGTGAAGTGTGTCATCATGAATGTGTGATTGGTTATGCATTGCGATGTGTTTTTCGTGCATACATGTCGGTTGCATATGTGTTTTGTATGTTGGTGGACTATGTGTTTATTGTGTATGCATGGTGGTGGTCATTGTTACAGTTGTGTCACCATGTGGAATTTGATGGTGTTTCATTAGATAACTTTTGAGGTCTAAAATGGGCCTCCTAAGAAAAATGTACAACCAAAATAAAATTTATAAGAACCAATAGGATTCAAGATGATGATGCCAACCATGGGGGATGATTCACCATTTGGGTTAAAAATTAAAAATATTAAGGAATAATAAAACTATTTTTCAACTTATCTCCCTAAGGTTTTTACTCAAATATAAATCGGGAGTACTAGTTGGATGCAAAATTAAATTTCTCGTCCGAGTACCCATGTTGCGTACTTTCTATGGACCCTGCTACATGAAAAATGAAAAATATATGAAAAAATGTGAGTACAATCATGTTTTTCATGTATTTCTCATTTTTTTAATAGCAGGGTCCATCGAAAGTATGCAATATGGGTTCTCCTAGGATGAGGAATCAAATTATGCATCCAACGAGTGTTCCCGCTCGAAATTTCAGTAAACACATAGGGAGAAAATTTTAAAATACGAGTTGAAAAAGTAGTTTTTTTTCTTTTTTCTCTCTAAAATTTGATGATGTAATCTAATATTATTTTATTATTTCCACTATTCTTTTATTATTTAATTAGGGGCCCATTTTAGACCTCAAAATTCCCCTAATGTTTGTTGGATATGATCGTCATGAGTGCATGTCGGTTACGCATTTGTTATGCGTGTCAGTGTTTCTATGTTGTTATGCATGTTGTCCATGAGGTCATTGTATGCAATTAGGTTATCATGATGTTTTTGGTATGTTATGATGCTAATGTGTTCGTTGAGATAGAGAAGGATATACAAATCATCAATGAGAATTTGTGGATCTACACTTCGGGGTAAGAGTAGATCATCATACAGGTATTGTATGTTTGGCATGCAGGTATGTCGATTAATGGTTGGTATAAGAATTAGGGTTATATACATGTGTGTCATCTTATTTTTGTTTCAGTTACATGTATGAGAATTGCTAATTTATCAGTTTAATTATATGCATTACGTTTATGTGTATGTTTTTCATTTTATTAAAGTTATGGTTACATACATTATAGATGTTAGTAAATTAGTGTGGTCATAGGTACATGCGTTGGTTAGATAGGCATGATATTAACTTGATGATTATGTTATATGTTGGTGATGAGTATGATATATGTCAACTTGTTGTTGTTATATGTTAGTTAACTTGATGATTATGTTTATTGTATTAAGACCTTGATGTTATATGTGTCGTGTTATTCTAGATTGGCCTATGCAGATGGTTATGGTTATGAAATTTTGGTATGAGATGATATAGTTGTGATATTGGGTTGTACTAATCTAGACTGACTATGCATATGTGATTTTTATTCATGAATGACAATTGTTTACGAGTTTATGATGTGAACATGCATTAGGGGAATTTTGATGTCTAAAATGGGCCTCCTAGGGAAATTATAAAATAATAGTGGAAATAATAAAATAGGATTTGATTACATCATCAAATTTTAGAAGGAAAAAAAGACAAAACTACCTTTTTAACTCATATTTTGAACTTATATCCCAAATTTTTTACTCAAATTTCGAGCGGGAGTACTAGTTAGATGCAAAATTTAATTCCCCATCTAAAGAGTACCCATGTTCCATAATTTCGATGGATCCTGCTACACGAAAAATGATAAATACATGAAAAAGCGTGATTTCAGTCACATTTTTTCATGTATTTCTCATTTTTCGTGTAGCATGGTCTATCAAAAGTATGCAACATGGGTAATCCTTGGATGAGGAATTGAATTTTTCATCCAACAAGTACTCCCACTCAAAATTTGAGTAAACACTTTGGGAGATAAGTTGAAAATACGAGTTGAAAAAGTAGTTTTATTATTTTATTATTTTTAAATTTTGTTACCCTTTTACTTAAAAAATGGTGAAGCATCCCCCATGGTTGACATCACCATTTTGAATTCTATTGGTTTTTATAAATTTTATTTTGGTTGTACATTTTTCTTAGGAGGCCCATTTTAGACCTCAAAATTCCTCTATTGTTAGCTTGTTACTGTTATGGATATCATGACCTTATTTATGTTTGATTTGATATGTTGAGAAGCTATATTTTGCTAATATAGATTGATTGTGCAAACAAGATAGTCTCCTCTGAGAAACATTAAGGTATTAATTTGCTTAAATCATGTACTTGGTGCTTTATTGCTTGATTATGTTGTCAATCTGATGTTGAGTGTTTGGTGTATATTATGGCGTCTAGTGGATTTATCTAACACGGTATGTTTATAGTTTGTTTGAATGTTTGATTGATTACATGATATGATCATGTGTCTATAAGATTGCGTGAAGTAATGATATTGTTTTAAGTGTAGGTTTTAACCCTGAACAGAAATTATCTACACACGAATCTTATAATAGAAAATAAACAATAGCGAGAGCATAAAACATAAAACAGATAAACACAGAGATTTTCCCCTGGATCCCAAATTGGGACGGCCAGCTTGATTTTTCATTATATTCCTTTTAGTGTTACAACACATATATATACATGCCGAAGCATACATAAACCCCAATCCATTAACCCTAGATTAGAACATAACCATAGTTCCCTTGACCGGATCTACAAAATACCAGGGGCCGAAAACCATCGTACCCCAAAACCATGTGCAAACTCATGCACAAACATGGGTGGGTCCGCATATGAGTGGGACTGCATACAAAAAAAAAAATCGCCGGGGCGCTGCCGCCCCCCCTGTGACCCCCCTGCTGTGCCCAGCGCAACGTACAGGGCGTGGGGCTAGTTGTGGAAAGAATATAACACATACCCAACATTCTCCCACTTGTTGTTTTCTTTCCACGAGGGGCCACAGGAGAACTTATTCATTTGGCTAATTCTTCAACACCCATTGTTTCTCTACACCAAGAGAACTTCTAAGTGCTCACAGACTTCGTCAATGCATCTGCAACATTCTTCAAAGTGTCCACCTTTACCAGTAACACCCTTTTAGCCTCAACCATATCTCTAACAAAATGATATTGAACATCAATGTGCTTTGTCTTTGAATGATAAGCAGGGTTCTTAGCCAAGAAAATTGCACTTTGGCTATCACAATCTATCCTTATAGCTTGTTGTACCAACCCCATGAACACAATCTCTGCAACCAAACTTCTTCCTTACTTGCATGAGTGGCTGCTATGTATTCTGCCTCTGTAGTTGAAAGCGCCACTACAGACTGTCTTTTACTCATCCAACTGACTGCACCTCCAAATAGGCTAAACACATACCCACTTATAGATCTTCTTTGGTCCAGATCTCCAGCCCAGTCTGCATCAACAAAACCACGAATGTCCAACATTCTTTCCAATCCTGGTCTTCCCTGGTAGCACAAGCCATAATCACTAATGCCACGTAAATATCTGAAAACCCGCTTCACTGTTGTCCAATGCTCCTTCCCTGGGTTTGACATAAACCTGCTCAATACTCCCACTGCATGTGCAATGTCTGGTCTAGTACAGACCATTGCATACATCAGGCTACCCACTGCACTTGCATATGGAACATAGGACATATCCTCCTCTTCTTCTTGTGTCTTGGGACACTGTTCAGCAGACAGCTTTGCACCTACAGGAATAGGAACACTCACCGGTTTACTATCCTGCATATTGAACCTCTGCAATATAGTCTCGACATACTTCCTCTGGTTTAACCAGAGCTTCCTCTTTGCATGATCTCTCTTAATTTCCATGCCCAAAATATAGTTTGCAGCACCCAGATCCTTCATGTCGAATTTGGAGAACAGTTGGGTCTTCAAATCTTGGATAATTTCTTTGTCATTTCCAATCAACAACATATCATCCACATACAAGACCAAATAAATAACACGGTCACCAATTAATTTAAAATAAACACGGTGATCCTCCTTGCTTCTGGTGAAGCCAAGTCCCCATATATAGGTATCAAATTTCTGATACCACATCCTTGGTGACTGTTTTAACCCATACAGAGACTTCTTCAACCTACATACTAGTTCTTTCTTACCCTTCACCATAAAGCCTTCAGGTTGCTTCATGTAGATCTCCTCTTCTAGATCCCCGTGAAGAAATGTTGTCTTCACATCCATCTATTCTATCTCAAAATCAAATGCAGCAGCAATAGATAAAAGTAATCTAATAGAAGTAACCTTGGCAACGGGAGAAAAAATATCACCAAAATCAATTCCCGGCACCTGGGAATAACCTTTCGCTACCAACCGAGCTTTGTATTTCTCCACCTTGCCTTCTACATTCATCTTCTTCTTAAACACCCATTTGCTCCCAATGGGCTTCCTTCCAGCCGGCAACTCCACCAGATCCCATGCATCGTTTTTGTACAAGGATGCCATTTCATCAACCATGGCCTCCTTCCAGAGTTTTCCATCCTCTGAATCTACTGCCTCCCTGACAGTTCTGGGTTCATCATCAATTATAGTTAAGGAAAAACCTGAACAGAAAGCAGATGGACTATACCTTTCTGGTTGCCTTCTTTCCCGAACTGATCTTCTCAAAGTTGGAGTTTGTGGCTCTTCATCTTCTGAGTCTTCTTCTGTTGTAGAGTCTGATTCATCCTCCTTTAGCTCAAACTCTATCTTCTCGGGTTCCTTTGGTAGGACCTCATGTTTAACAACATCTTTCACTTCTCTAAACACCACATATCGGTTGTACACAACCTTCCTTGTTTCTGGGTTCCAAAGCTTGTAACCCTTTAAACCATCCTTATACCCAATAAAGATGCACCTTTCAGATTTATTATCCAACTGGTCCTTTTCTCCTTTGGAACATGTACATATGCATCACATCCAAATACCCTTAGATGTGAAAGAGAGGGTTTCTTACCAGTCCATACCTCATGTGGGGTCTTATCCTCCAAAGCTGATGAAGGTGATCTGTTAACTAAGTAACATGCAGTCTCCACTGCCTCTGCCCAGAATTCTTGTCCTAACCCGGTACCACTGAGCATGCTTCTTGCCTTTTCCATTAGTGTTCTATTCATTCTTTCTGCAACTCCATTTTGCTGAGGTGTGTATGGAGTAGTCTTCTGTCGTGCTATACCACACTTCTTACAGAACTCTTCAAATTCATTCTTGCAGAACTCCCCACCATTATCTGTCCTCGGCGCCTTTATCTTCTTCTCTGTCTGGTTTTCCACCAGAGCCTTAAATTCTTTAAATTTGTCAAAGACTTCAGATTTCTTCCTCAAGAAATATATCCATGTATTCCTTGAGAAGTCATCTATGAATGAAACATAGTACCCAGACTTTAACCCCCCCCGGTGATGGGCCCGGCCCCCGGCCCAAACACATCAGCACATGCACAAGTTCTAATATCTTGTTTTCCTCTTAGCACCCGAGGAGAAGGAAAACTCACCCGATTACTTCCACTTATACACAATGTTCCATGTCGAAATCAGAGAACAATTAGACATACCTTCTACCATACCATCTCTGTGTACGGTAATCCAAAGGCCCTTCTCTCCAATATGTCCAAGCCTTTGATGCCATAACATGGTCTTTTTCTCAGAAACGGCTAGACTTCCAGTCCCACTTTCGGGAACCAGAACTATTACACTCATCAGCCGCAGTGCTACCTTGGCTTGTCTGGGATTCCGGTCGAACTCCCAGCATTAATACCGGTGCTCCGGAACCATCTTACCGGAAGAGACGTCTTTCCTGAACAGCATTTTTACACACCATTACTCATCTTGCTTCACAATCAAATTTAAATACGAGGAATATGTAGAACACCAGGAAGTGTTCCAATCCTTCTATCTTGCAGCTTCAGCTTGAACTTTCCACGTTCGACGATTCTGGCCTTCCTATCATCCCCTAGGAATACATCACCATCATATTTTTCATACTCGCAGAACCACTCCCTATGGGGAGTGAAGTGAAAGGATGCACCTGAGTCAATCAACCATGACTCATGATCTACATGTGTATTTGAAGAAGAAGCCAAATACACATCCCCACCTTCATCCGAGGTGGTTTTTGCCTCTGCAGAAGGAGCTTCATGAGATCCCTTTCCTTTCTCAGGAGCTTTAGATCTGCATTCCTTTTTGTAGTGCCCTTCCTTTCCGCATTTCCAGCACACCTTTACAAACTTTCCAGGAGATTTAGATCTCCCTCTAGATTTAGATCTCCCACTCGAAACCTTATTCTTGTTTCTATTCTGGGACCTTCCTCGTACGGATAAGGCATCTCCATTTTGACCCTCCATATTTCTCCGTCTCATTTCCTCCGACAGCAAGGCTGAGACAATGTCATCAAAATTCAAGGTAGTTGTATTGCTACCTATTGCAATAACCAAACTGTCCCATGAATCTGGTAGAGAACACAACAAGCTGATGCACTTATCTTCATCTGAGATTTTAATATCAACAGATAACAGCTGACTTACCACAGTATTGAAGGCATTCAAATGCTCTGTCACTGAGTCTCCATCCTTCATCCTCAGGTTATACAGCTTTTTCCGCAGGAACAATTTATTCACCAGAGACTTAGATTGGTACAAAGTCCCTAGATTGTCCCACAAGGTCTTCGCCGTAGCTTCCCCAGATACATTCAACAATACTGAATCTGAGACACACAACCGTATTGTGCTCTTAGCCTTCCGATCCAGTTTCTTCCAGTCTTCATCTGACACTCTCGTTGGTTTAGTACCTGGATCTACCGCAATCCACTGATCTTTATCCACCAGCAGATCCTCCATCTTGAGCTTCCACAACTCAAAACTCTGACCATTAAATTTCTCGATCTCTATCTTTCCATCGCTCGCCATCTTCTTTCACCGCAAGAATCGATCCCGCAGATCTCCCACTGAACAGGGTCTAACTCAGGCCCGAACAAAAAACCCTCAGCAGCAAAGGCATCCCCTTGAAGCCGAAACAGCTCTGATACCAAATGTAGGTTTTAACCCTGAACAGAAATTATCTACACATGAATCTTATAACAGAAAATAAACAATAGCGAGAGCATAAAACATAAAACAGATAAACACAGAGATTTTCCCCTGGATCCCAAATTGGGACGACCAACTTGATTTTTCATTATGATCCTTTTAGTGTTACAACACATATATATACATGCCGAAGCATACATAAACCCCAATCCATTAACCCTGGATTAGAACATAACCATAGTTCCCTTGACCGGATCTACAAAATACCAGGGGCCGAAAACCATCGTACCCCAAAACCATGTGCAAACTCATGCACAAACATGGGTGGGTCCGCATATGAGTGGGACCGCATACAAAAAAAAAAAATCACCGGGGCGCCGCCCCGGACCCCGACAGGGGGGGCTGCCGCCCCCCCTGCTGTGCCCGGCGCAACGTACAGGGCGTGGGTCTAGTCGTGGAAAGAATATAACACATACCCAACATTAAGACTGTTGTAATAACACGTATGCGTTGAGACAATTGATATGTACTTGAGTGTAAATAAGTGATAGTTGTAGCATCATGTATTATGACTGAGGACTATGAATTGATTTTTGATTGTGACATGGTTTTTAGACTTGGTAAATGTTGATTCCAAATTAATAGATATGTTGTCATGATATTTGGAACATGTGACTAACATGTGTGTGTTCAGTTACAAGGCATCGTGATCGGGACAACAAAGGTAACTAGCTTGTTGTTATGTTTATTTATGCACTAAAATTTATGTGTTTATGGAAGTATGATGCAGGGGATTGCATGGAAAAAGAGACTGCCATGAAATCTTGAAGAAGATTCGGGTTGAGATTTCCTTTGGAAACACTAAGAAACCATGGGGAATTGAGTCATGTGTCTGTTGCTAGTATTTTTCTTTCGGTATTTTATGATTTGTTTGTGCTTGCTTTGCAGTTTTGTTTGTGTCTGATGCAAGGCCTTGCCGACTTGTTGTGGTGTTATATTGTTATTGGTTTTCATGGTTTTCTTGTTGTTTGTTTCTTGTTCTTCCCTTTTGTTTGAGAGTCTTGGGAATTAGTTGGGAAGGAGGAAATTAATGGAGCTCGAGGAGAGCTTTTTGGTACCCAACAAGTAATGTATGACTCAAATGAAGCTTGCTGCATGAGTAAAGTTCAGGGGAAGGTAATAATACAACATTCAGTTGGACTAGTTGGGTCCATTGTGGTAAATGAATGGTGGCAATATTGGCATGAGAAAGGTAACCAGAAAGGTAATGTAAATGGATTTGAGGTGTCAAATGTCTTGGCTATGTTGGGAACTATTGTTCTCAATTTTGTGCATGGTGTGCACAGATAAAGGGAGTTCTCTTAACCTAGATCTTATGATATCTTGTCATCATGTTGTGATCATGTTTAAGTTGATGTATTTGTATATGTATACATGTATGTATGTATGTTTATATGTATGTATGTATACATGTGCGTATATATTTATGTTAATGTTTATATGTATATATGTGTGTATGTATGTCGTTGTATGACGAGATCATGATTGCTTTTATGTTGATGTTTATGTATGCATATATGTATGTATGTATGTATGTATGTCGCTGATTGACAGGGTTGTTAGGATTGTTTTGTGCTAGTATACACATGTATATATGTATGTATGTATGTCGTTGTCTGACAGGGTCATCAAGAATCGTTATCATGGAGGAATAATTGCTTATGCAGGTGAATGACATGAAGATTTTCTTGGTTTATGAGTAATAGAGTGGGAAGAGTAGTCCTGAAAGATCTATGAGGTTCATATCATGTGGATATGAATTGATATTATATGTTTGTATTATGCCTATGTTTATGTTATGGATAGGTAATTCTAAGGGGCACATCAGTGAAGTGACAGTAGTCTGATCTGCGACATACTAGGATAAGCATGGATAGTGGAAAGACACTAGAAGCAAAGTTGTTTTTCGGGTTAGTGTGTGGTCTATGGATGTTCAGTACTATTGTTCTATATATGTTGTGCATGTTTTATATTCAGTGATTGTACCTATGGTGATGTGTACATGTAACATATGTAATATTGTGTACTTATGATGTTGTATGCATGTTTTATATGTGGTGTTGTGTGTATATTGCATATGCAATGCTAGTTATAGATGGTTCTATGTACATGTTGGATATGTGGTGTTGTGTATATATCGTTTTGTGTGCATTTTGGATACGCAGTGTTGTGTGCATATGGTGTTGTGTACATGTTGGATATGTGGTGTTGTGTAAGTATGTTGCTATGTACATATTGTATATTCAGTGCTATATGGTGTTATGTTTGTGTTCTACATTGTTAGGTCCCTATATTACTAGTGTAGTCCCTTATTGTTGTTATTGTAGCCCCCTTATTGTCATTGTTGTACCCCTATAACCCCCATATTGTTTTTTTTTTGTGTAAATCAAAAGTTGTATTAGATCACAAAAATAGTACATAGAGTTAGATAGGAGGCCGGCCTATTCCAGAGCCATAAGAGAAACCTCGGACCAGGCCTAACATAGGACGTCCTTAGCAGAGAACAGTAAAGATAGAAAAAGGGACTATGCCAACACTGGCTTGAAACAAGCTGTATCTCAGCTACCTCAAAATTATACTACCTAGGACAAAAACTAATGAAGAAAGTGGCTGGCCTCGCAGGGCTGCCTAACACAGAAAGGAGGACTTTCTTAGCTAAAAACCAAATGGCTAACATATGCCAACGTCTTCCAAACTCAGAAAGGAAGGTTACCATAACAGAACAAAACCAGAAGGCCATCAAATACCAATAGTAAATGACCAAAAGGCAACCTGCCAGAAACTGCATGCTTACTTTTTGGGGTTTGCAGCCCCAGAGGTGCCAGTAGCACTCAAGCCAGTGCCGTCATCATTCTTAGGCATGTTGTGGGCCTTGAAGTGCTTGATTATGGTCGTCTTGGTGTCTTCTTCAGGGATTTCAATCGAAACATTCAGAACATGCCGCAGGTAAAGTTCAAAGAGCTTGAACCCCTAGAGATATTTAGACTGCATTCTGAGTTCTTCAGTAAGGGACTTGAGAGAAATCTCCAGGCTGTCCAGCCTTGCCGAGTTTTTGGCCGAGGCAAGGGAGTTAGCCTGGTAATCATCTTTGAAAGTTTCCCCTTGCAGGCTCATTGCCTTGGCCAGCATTGTCTTCATTTGCCAAGCCATGCTTTGTGTCTTTAAAAACCGTGTTGCTCTAGTGGTTGGGGTGCCCGGGTCCAAAATCCAGTCTACCTCTTCACTTATGGCCTTGTCGTCCATTCCTTCCCTTGCTTTGTCCACCTCTATCTGAAGAATTTCAATGCTATGTTTTCCTTTGTCGGAGACAAAGGCATTGAAGCCTTCCTTAGCTTTCTATAACTCATGGGCAGCTTTGGAGCTGCCGAGGTTACGCTCGGCCATGGTGCTATACCGGTTGCTTTTTGTTAACTTGCAGGTAGCTAAACCCAACTCAAGAACAGGATCAGACAAATTTTGCAAGCCAGCAAAGGTGTATCCTTTGTCGTTTAAACTGGTATTTATAATAGGACGATCCATATAAGGGGCCTTGCTCTGAATCAAAACTCCTATCTTTTCCTTACTCTTGCCAGCCTGGTTCGCATGCAAGTGACAGATGAAGTTCCAATCATTATAGTTAATTGCACTCTGGTAGCCACGCTTTTCCTTTATTAGATGAAGCCACGTGTGCCATTTATCAGACTTGGTGTTCTATTTTTTGTCAGTGGGATAAATCTCCCACATTACCCAACACGAGCCGTAGGACAGTATCCTACGTTGCCATCGTCGAGCATTACGAATTAGAGAATAAACATAAAGGTTGGACCTCATATATCATTGATTATTAGTACTTTGTAACCTGTCCTCCTCGCCTAATATTCCCTCTAGGTCTTTCGCTGAGATCTGAAGGAAATCATCACGCAGGTTATCACATGTGATGTTTTGCCAGCAAGTGTCAAGGACACTGTCTGGGTTGTCCACCGTGTGATTAGCCAGGACATCTGCTATAGAATTCGTTGTACGCCTAACAGCCTGAAACACAATCCCATTGAGAGTGGAGAGGTGTGTGGTGATAAGCATAGTAACCATGGAGAGCCACCAGTGCTCGGTAACCTTCCCTGGCTGAGAACCATTTTGTAGTTTTTTTGCTGTGTTGATGCCTAATAGTGAGTCCCCTTCCACTAGAGCTGCACCATTCCCCAGCCAGATGAGAATTTGTAGACCCTGCTCAAGCACCAAAAATTACGCCTCATTATTGGTAGCTTCGCCTAAAGGGTAACTGTACACATGCATGATTTCCCCTTTTTCATTACGAATGACTCCTCCATGACTAACCGACCCAGGGTTTCCCCGTGAGGCACCACCAAAATTCAGCTTGCAGTATCTTGGGAGAGGAAGCTACCAAGACAGAAGCGATGTTGTCGGCTGCTGTTGTTGCAGAGGAAAATTGGAGCCTATTGCAACATGAAGGACAAATATAATCAGAATTCGCTGGTCATTTGCCGAAGGTCTGTCCTTCTGCTCTGTTTTACTGATGGTAAGGGTTGTTTCTCATATGTTCTTCATTATATCAGTTTTAATTTGATCCATTTGGCGGAATTCATCTTGAAAAATTCTTCTGTTTCTTTCCTTCCAAATAGACCAAACAATGAAACCAGGGCTGAGCCGCCACAGAAGGTTAACCATTTCATGTTTAGTGTATTTGGTTCGCCAATTGGCTATGCTGTCATGAATGGAGTCTCTGTTTCTGTCCATTTTTCGGAATATTTCCACCAACCACATCCATAGGTTATTGGCCCACTCGCATGCGTTCAGGAGGTGATTCATGGATTCCTCTTCTTTCCCACAGAGAGAACACCGCAAGGGACCTATGAAGCCTTTCCTACGCAAATTCTCCTAGGTGAGAATTTTCCTGTGCATTAGAAGCCATAAGAAGGTTTTGACCTTAGGCTACTTGATAGCATCCCATACATTATTGTGCCAGTGTACTTTCTCCTCTTGGTTTCTCTATTCTAGGTAGAATCTAGCTTCTTTAAGGTTGAAGGTTCCACCTTCCAATTTCCCCCATCTGAGTTGATCTTCATCCTGTGAATACCAAATCTTCATTTTATTCATCCAAGACTGCAAGGATAAAAGTTGATTTTCCAGCAGGCCTTCCTGAGAAGGGAGGTTTAGGTGCCAATGGTGCCACTGATGGTTCAAATGGATGTTGGTCCAGTAATGATAAACCTTTGTTTTTCCGAGCTCTTGAAACCTATGCTGGAGGGGATGGAAATCCAGACTCTCGAGCTTGGGAAGTTGTTGCCAGGCATCTTCCCAGAAGAGAGCCATACAACCATTGAAAATTTCCCAAAAATAGTGATCTTGGATGATTTTCTTATTTGCCCAAGCCATGTTCCAAATGGGGGATCCAATAATTGAGCCAGTCATTCGAACAAGGTTCGGAGGGCACCATTTTTCTGCATACTTAGCCTTCTAGAGCGCAGCCCAAGGTGTCTGTGGTTCAATGATCCATTTCCACCAGATCTTTGCTCCACAAGCTTTGTTGACAGTTTCTGGGTCCTAAAGACCCAGCCCGCCCAAGATTTTGGGTTTGCATAGCTTTTCCCAGGCAACAAGGGCCCATTTCTTTTTTTCGACTTTTCCTGGCCAAAGGAAGGTTCTTTGAATGTCTCTAATATTTTGGAGGATACCTTTGGAGGCAGGAAGAATGGACAACATGTACTGAGGGATAGCTTGCAGTACTGCTTTAGTCATAACTAATCTGCCAACGAAGTTGAGGGCTTTGTTCGTCCAATAGTTTCCCCTGACTTCTAGGTTGGAGAGTAGTTTTTCCGAGTGGTTCTTCTACCAGGGCTTGTCCGTGAGGGGAATCCCTAGATACTTGGAGGGAAGGCTTTGAATTCTAAAGCCAAGGATAGCTGTGAGGTTTCTCTGAACAGCCAAATGAGTATTAAAGAAGAAAATTGAGGATTTGTCCAAGTTGAGGTCCATACCTGACGCCCGACCGAAGAGGTTAAGGATAGCTTTGAAACCTTGGGCCTCTCGAACTGTGGGAGTGCCATGGAGCATGGTGTCATCCACAAACTACTGATGAGTGGTGGCTGGGCAGTTATGCAGAGGTTGAAGACCCAAAATATTATTCTGCGCTTTTGTTGTTTTGATGATACGTCTTAAGCCCTCCATAAGAATAACAAAGAGAAAAGGAGAGATAGGATCTCCTTGCCTAATACCCCTTGAGGGAGTGAAGGGAAAGGTAGGGGCGCCATTGACCAAAATTGAGAAGCTGGGTGACTTGACCATGGCCATTACCCAGTCTATCCAATGGTGGCCAAAACCAAACGCCTCCAAAACTACCTCCAGGTACTTCTAGCTGACCTTGTCATAGGCTTTAGATAGATCGAGTTGGATGATCATGCCTGCTTTTTTCCCGGATTGAAGGGTGTGAACCATTTCATGGGCTAGCAGGACGTTGTCCATAATTTGTCTGCCTTCCACATAGCCTGATTGCTCCTCTGAAATAATCCAAGGGAGAATTAGCTTAAGTCTGTAGGCCATTACTTTGGAGATGATTTTGTAAAGGACATTGCATAAAGTAATAGGCCGGAATTTCGAAGGAGTGCAGGCTGCCTCTTCCTTGGGGATCAGGGCAATGAAAGTTGAATTGAGGGATTTGATGATGGAAGAATATTTGGAAGAGTCTTCTACCACTTCCCAGATTTCATTCTGCACTGTGTTCCAACAAGCTTTAAAGAAATCTATGGTAAATCCATCCGGTCCTGTCGCCTTGCCATTGGGCATCTCTTTCACCGCTTCTTCCACTTCCAATAGGGTGACAGGGCTGTCCAAATTTTTATTTTGTTCCTCAGAAACTATCTTCGAGATGGAGGCTGCCACTTCCCTGATCGCCCCTCCCCTATTTATGTCTAGTTCTGTGGCAATGTGGCCAAAGTGATCGATGAGGATGGTGGAGATATCCTGATGTGAGTGATATGAGGTTCCTTGATCGTCTTTTAATCGAGTAATCTTGTTGGTGCATCTGTAGTCCATAGCTGATCTGTGGAAGAATTTTGTTTTCTTCTCCCCTTCCTTGAGCCACTGTATCCGAGATTTTTGTTTCCACAAGATTTCATCCTGCATACATCTTTCGTCCCACTTCTTCATGAGGTTTTGCTCAATGTTTATGGAGTCCTCGGTGATATCTCCACTTAGCCAATCTTTATGTATCTTCTCCATTTGATTCTCCAGGGCCAGCTTCTCTTTGAAGATGTTCCCAAACACCTCTTGGTTCTAGGTTTATAACCGTGATTTTAGGTGTTTCATTATGTGTAATATTCCAAATCTGGACTTCTCAGCAAGACAGGCCTGAAAAACGCATTTTTCAGGGATGTGTGCATAACCAGCCAATACCAGCCCTTGGATCCCTTGTATCATAGTATCTAAGACCTATATCCAAGAGGAGGCTCAAAATAAATCACTCTAGGTGGGTTAAACAAGTCTCCCACACCTAGTTGGCATCAGAAAATTGCCCAATGAAGGGCTGTAGTAGTACAAAAACACAACACTGGAGTAGAAGCAAGATAATAACCCTAATATGTGTTTAGAAACACCTCAGCAGAAATTTTATGTACAACAGCAATAAGTAAGATTAATTCTACCCACAAAGGATGGGGAAAAGTGGTGATTTAGGCCCTAAAATGAGTGTATTCAGAAATCTCTATAAAAATAAGGGAAATGGATGTAGTTTATTTTATCTTAGACTATGAGGGACTCCCATATCAAATTTCAGGTCAAAAAAATGATCCTAGCTATATTAAACAGTTCCTCTAATCTCGACTAGGCTTAAAAACCCTGGTTCCCCATGACTTGAAGTATGAAAAATTTTACTAAATCATGGATAGCGTGATTTCTGAAGGTGAAATTTATAAATAGAGTGTGAGAAATAGTAAATCTATTCTATGCTATGGCCAATGCAATATACAAGAGAAATATAGACATTTACATGGATACAAGCCTCAAATAGGTGTTGCAACAATAGATTGAAACAAGGAAGCTTAACAGCGTAAATTTTAGGAGGCTGAAGCTTCTTTTCATTACATTCTAGATCTAGAACATATCTGCATACAAAATGGTAGATCTGTTGCAGATATGTATACAAAAGGGACTTTATAATACACTCCCCTTGGGGATCTTAGTAAATGATCAACAACAGTGAGTAGATCTGAGATCTTAGTCACAGTTCTGCAGCAGTATTCAGAAATTCTGCAGTAAATACATCATTAAATAAATCATATCATAAGGGTACATGGATTGGTTGGCCAATCCATGGATCGCCACAGTGAAAGGAAGGATCCTTTCCACTAGAGATCTCTCCTCCAGGAGAATTCCAAAACCCCTGCAACTCTGCTCTTCAAGATTTACACAGATCAGGGAGAGAAACTACGCTGTTGATGATAGTATACACTTTGGCCTGATGCCAAGATCTGAAACTGAAGCTCAAGCTGATACTATACTCTTCTAGGAGGATAAAAGACTCACTCACTGAGAAGAGATGATAGTATGATCTAGATATGAGTAGATCTAGATTCCACTTGCTGTAGCTCACTTAGAAAATGAAACCCTCACTGGATTTACGCTTCCAAAGAGAGATGGAGCTTGGCCATATGCCAGATAGTGGAAAAGAAGCACAAAACCCTCCAAGAGCTACTCAAAGGAAGGATGGAGAACCCCTAAATAGGAGATCCTCACTAGTCTCTTGCTAAAAAGCCTAGAGAACTCCAAAATCATAATACATTCAACAACCCCCTATAGCTGCCTTCTCCTTCCTTTTATAAGATGAGGGCTTGCCCAAACCCTAAACCACCTTGAATCACTTAACCCCTTTCACATGAGGTCCTCCTTCTAGAACTGTGTTGTCCCTTTATGAGATACATTGAATCTAGACAGTGCTGTAGATTTGGTCAAGGTTGACCCAGTCTCACAGCTTAAACCCCTTTCACACCTGCAAGTGGATTTTATGTAAATGGCTCAAATATAGCTTTGTTTACATTGAGCATTGATTTATTCACTGATCTAAAGAGTTTTACATGTCTTCCATTAGTCATCTATTCATAAATGGAAAATAAAACAAAATGTAAATATTCCTATTAGCTTGGGCTAATTAGGAATATTACAGTCCTCCCCTCCAAAAGTGGTTCTTGCCCTCAAGCAACTGACAAGATGGGTGCTGAAAAACCTCCCCTCCTTCTTTGGGGGTCTCCATGCTATTATCCAAATGAAATGAATCACCTCCCAGCTCGGTCATTCATAAAAAGACTCCTCTCCAATATCAATGAGAGGCATATCCCAACTCATATGGCTTGCCTCCTGAAGAAACAATTGTGTGATTGTGGCAGCCATATCATCTCTCATGCTCCCTTTAGAGCATGCACTACAAAAAATATGGGGATTCTCTCCCCCAAGGGACACATTCAGCCCATGTGTCTCTCTCCCACACATGCTCCTCTTAAGAATAGGAACAATAGCAGCATAAGGAGCCAAAATGAGAATCATGCTGGCTACCCTATGTAGAAAATGTGAAGGACAGTTGTCCCTCATGTGTAACCAATGCAGCTTGACTCTCAGCTGCAACAAAGACTGAAAAAATGTGTGGCCTCTCAACCACTTGCTTGCCGCCCCAATCTCCTCATAAGTTTGGTGAGTGGAAGTGAGTATGTCCTCCAAAACAAAATTCCTCCCCAAGTCCTCCTAGGGAGTGGTCATCAACAATGCTCATGGCCTCAAGTAGACCATGCATCCTTAGAGAAAGAATGCTCCTCCTTGGAGCAACACCCTACACACATATGGTTAAGGGATGCATACATACATTAGATAAATCAAAGTTATCAATACCCTTACCATAATTTTTGCTCATGCAAAGGGAGCAGCTCATAGATGAGTCCCCTTGCATCCTTGTAGAAAAGAGAGGTGACTGTATTAACTCTTCCAAAGAGTTATGTGCATAGACATCTCCCATGCCAAATGTGTAAGTGGGAAGGCTGCTATCCTTCCCTTGCTTCTCCTGCCACAGCGCAGAAACTAAAATGAGAGTGGGTGTGGATGATGTTGAGAGAATGCTTCTCTCCTCCTTGAGCCTACCCAAGACTCTCAGCGTTGTATCAAGACCTTCCAAGGTCTCCACTCTTCTGAAATCAATTATTGGTGCCTCAACAAGTGAAGCACACATCCTCCTTTGCTGATCCAGTGGTCTCCTTGGTGCAATGTCTCCTTGCAGTGAAACATCCTCAACAAGAGATGACTGAATATATATATATATATATATATATATATATATATATATATATATGAATGGAAAAAACTTCCCATGCTTCCACTCTGCAATCCAATCACCTTCTTAGGTGCATCAACCTTCTATAATGGATAGGAATGAGATTGGTTCTCTTTCCTATCTCCTCCTTGTGTCTCCATGGTTCTACACCTTATCATTGATGGCACATGTAGATCATGAAATGTGCCTTGATCTCCATACATGAGATCTTAGGGATTTTCTTGCCATGCCACAAGAATCCCTATTATTAGAGCAAAATCTCCTCCTTCCTCTGCTTGAGGTGCTAGATCAAGTCTAGATTTGACAGCGTTGTTGCCCTTTATCTCTGCAGCAAAATTGGGCAACCTCCCAATGATAGGAACCACCTTTGAAGAAGAGATATCTCTGTTCTTTTGTTCAAAGGTGTGGGAGGGAAATCTTGCCTCTAACAAGGCATGATGCATGTTTTTAGCCTCTTCCATGGGCCTTTGAAATGGATTTGTATTTTTATGCAGGGCTTTTATTTGAGTCTTCTCATTTAACTTCACCATAGGTGTCCCATGAACTCTCTTATCAAAATTTTTCACTAATGCCTTAGTGAAACTTATGGAAGATGAAGTATTTACATTTTTGAAAGGAAGGAACTCAAATTTCCACCAAGCATTGGCCTTACCTTTCAAGTGTAGTGTTGCAATTCTGATGGCTTCTTCTTCAAGGACTTGGTGCAGCTGCAGGAAGGTGTCTAGCTCTTCCACCCATTCTTTGGCTGATCTTGTAGGTGATCCTTCAAAGGTAGATAGAGTAAATCTATCACTCTGCTTTCTTCTCTTCACCTTGGCCTTGCAATACTCTGAAAAATAGAACTTATTTCTGAGATTCAAGACTTGAGACTCATCTTCTTCCAAGAAATCACTAAGATTTTTCCTCCTAGTCATTTCTTCTTTCTCTCCCATCTTCCTCATGGCAGATCTGAGCTTTTGACTGCGCTGTACATCATAGTGTGTGGATGCATGCTCACACTCACTGTGTGAAAATCTAGAGTTTGATGCATCTTCAAACTCATTTGGAGATTCTCTATACATCTCCCTCCTGATCTTCTTGAGATCTTCACTGATGTTCTTTTCAAATATAGGAAGAAGCTTTGAGAGCCTCTCCTCCTTCTTTCCTCCAAAATATGAAGTCTTTCTCCTGCTTCTTTCTTTGTCTTCTTGATGAGAATAGGAAGTGCAGGGGCCTTCCTCTTCTATCTGCTCATCCTCCTTGGGGAGGTCCTTCATGGACCCGAAACATGATGAGGCAAAGCTCATCTTCTCCAACTTCCTAATCTCTGATTTCTAGAGCTCGGCGCATCTTTCTTCTCTTTGAAACCCTCTAGGAGTTTCCTTGCATCTTTCTTCCTCCATCTATTCAAGATCTTCTTTGATGCCTTTCATAGTTTGAAAGAGAAGTAAGGAGATCTATTCTTCCATCATTTTGGCCATCCTGATATCTACTTCTTTTCTTTATGCTACTAATATTTTGATCTCATGGGCTGAGCCAAAGATCATGCTCTGATACCACTGTAATATTCCAAATTTGGACTGCTCAGCAAGACAGGCCTAAAAAACACATTTTTCATGGATGTGTGCTTAACCATCCAAGACTAGCTCTTGCATCCCTTATACCAGAGTATCTAAGACCGAAATCCAAGAGGAGGCTTAAAAGAAATCACTCTAGGTGGGTTAAACAGGTCTCCCACACCTAGTTGGCTTCAGAAAATTGCCCAATGAAGGGATGCAGCAGTACAAAAACACAACACTGGAGTAGTAGCAAGATAATAAACCTGATATGTGTTTAGAAACACCTCAGCAAAAATTTTATGTATAGCAGCAAGAAGTAAGATTAATTCTACTAACAAAGGATGGGGAAAAGCAGTGATTTAGACCCTAAAATGAGTGTATTCAACAATATATGTAAAAATAATGGAAATGGCTATAGGTTATTTTATCTTAGACCGTGAGGGACTCGTATTCAAATTTCAGGTCAAACAAGTGATCCTATCTATATTGAACAGTTCCTCCAATCCTGACTAGGCTTAAAAACCCTAGTTCCCCATGACTTGAAGTATGCAGAATTTTACTGGAGCATGGATAGCGTGATTTATGAAGGTGAACTTATAAATAGAGTGTGAGCAACAAAAAATATATTATGTGCTATGGCCAATTCAATATACAAGAGAAATACAGACATTTACATGGATACAAGCCTCAAATAGGTGTTGCAACAATAGATTGAAACAAAGAAGTTTAACAGCGTAAATTTCAGGAGGTTGAAGCTTATTTTCATTACATTCCAGATCTAGAACAGATCTGCATACAAAATGGTAGATCTATTGCAGATCTGTATACAAAAGGGACTTTATAATACACTCCCCTTGGGGATCTCAACAAATGATCAACAACAGTGAGTAGATCTGAGATCTTAGTCACAGTTCTGCAGCAGCATTCAGAAATTTTGCAGTAAATAAATCAGATTTGAAGGTTACATGGATTTTTTGGCCAATCCATGGATCACCATACTGAAAGGAAGGATCCTTTCCACTAGAGATCTCTCCTCCAGGAGAATTCCAAAACCCCTGCAACTCTGCTCTTCAAGATTTACGCAGATCAAGGAGAGAACTGCGTTGTTGATGATAGTATACACTTTGGCCTGATGCAAGATGTAAAGCTAAAGCTCAAGCTGATACTACACTCTTCTAGGAGGATAAAAGACTCACTCACTGAGAAGAGATGATAGTATGATCTAGATATGAGTAGATCTAGATTCCACTTGCTGCAGCTCACTTATACAATGAAACCCTCACTGGATTTATCCTGCCAAAGAGAGATGGAGCTTGGCCATATGCCAAATAGTGGAAAAGAAGCACAAAACCCTCCAAGAGCTACTCAATGGAAGGATGGAGAACCCCTAAACAGTAGATCCTCACTAGTCTCTTGCTAAAAAACCTATAGAAGTCCAAAATCATAATACATTCAACAATCCCCTCTAGCTACCTTCTCCTTGCTTTTATAATATGAGGGCTTGCCCAAACCCTAAACCGCCTTGAATCACTTAACCCCTTTCACTTGAGGTCCTCCTTCTAGAACTGCGTTGTCCCTTTATGAGATACATTGAATCTAGACAGCGTTGTAGATTTGGTCAAGGTTGACCCAGTCTCACAGCTTAAACCCCTTTCACACCTGCAAGTGGATTTTATGTAAATGGCTCAGATATAGCTTTGTTTACATTGAGCATTGATTTATTCACTGATATAAGGAGTTTTAGATGTCCTCCATTAGTCATTTATTCATAAATGGAAAATAAAACAAAATGTAAATATTCCTATTAGCTTGAGCTAATTAGGAATGTTACAGTCTGTCTTGAAGACAGTACATCTTTGTGCCTCTGATCTCAAGAGGTTAAAACCACCATTGCTTAACTTTAGATTTGAAGTCCAGATGGACTAGCCAGAACTTTTCAAACTTGAAGGGTCTGTTTTTTAGAGTACCGAGGATGGCCGCATCCAGGATGATGAGCCAATGATCAGAGCCCCCACTTGGAATGATATCCGACTCCACAGTAACTCCCTCTAAGAGAATATCTTCTTTTATGAGGAAGCGGTCAAGTCTAGAGGCAATCTGCCTATCTCCTCCTCTTTTATTATTCCAAGTATATAGCCCTTTTTTGGGGAGGATGTCTATTAGTTTTGCTGATTTGATGAAATGATTGAGAGCCTCTGCATCCCTGTTCAGTTTCCTTAGCCCCCAATTCTTTTCTCCAAGTGAGGTAATAATATTGAAATCTCCCCCATATATTCCTTTTGCAGTAATGTGTCTAAGTTGCAACTTAGAGAGGCGATCTAGTAGAAGCAGCTTGTCCTCCAATCTCTCAGGGGGCTATAAACATTAGTGCATAGATAGGTTCCAGGTTCTCCTATGATTTGCATTTCCAGGGAGATGAAGGATCTTGAAGCTTCTTCATTGATGAGATGAAAGGAGTGGGGGTTCCAAAAGGTAACCAGACCTCCCTCCATTCCTTTTCCCTCCACCTCTGTGTATTCCATTCTTTTCCCAATTTTTCTGCTAATTTCTTTCATTTTTTTACCCGAGCATTTGGTTTCTTGTATAAATATCATGTCGCGGTTTTCATTTCTTACTTTCTTTTTCAGAATTTGTTGATTCCTCTGGCTATTGAGCCCTCTAGCATTCCATGAAAGGATGTTCATAATAAACAAGAGTTAAGAAGAGGTTGTGAAAGCCTCAAGGGCTTTCATCTTACCCGAATTCAGGAGCATTTGGCCTAATTCCTGGAGGGCCTTCTTATTTTTCCTTCTTCCTCTCTTACGTCTGTGTTTGGCATTGTGGTTTTTCTAGTGCAATCCCTAGGCCTTGACTCCCAGCCCTTTGGTAGCTCCAAAACCCCTTTTCTGTCCTCTTATTTCTGCATCCTGCCTTGCTAAGAACAGAAAATTAACCCTGTCCATTTCTTCTTCTGGGATGTGTTCCAATCCTTTTTTCTTCCATTGTTCCACTATTGTGTTTAGGTCCATACCTTCCCGCTCCAGGATATCCCTGCATTCTAGATCCTCGGTCCCTATCTCACTTATAGTCATTTCTGCATCTCCCTCTATGTCTTTCTCATATTCAGGTTTGTGCAGGATGTTATTCATCGTGACTGTGTTAGGATCTTGGGATGCCTGTGTAGGAGATCCCAGAACATCTGGTTCAGAGTCGGGTATTTGGGGGTTTTCTGCTAACATTGTTGTCGATCCTAAAACTTCAAATGCATTGCCAGTGCCCTTATTTGAGAGGCCTGTTTTCTGCTGGTGTATTCTATTTTCTCTTTATCTCCCGTTTGGCCAGGAAAAACCTTCCTTATCCTTGACCATACTTCCTTAGTTTTCTTTGTTTGCTTATTCAGAGGGCACTCCCTGAAGAGGTGCCCATGTTCATGACATTTATGACAGTGAAAGGGGATTTGTTCATAGTCAATGGCCTGAAAGAAAGCTTCATCCCTAAATTCTAACCACAATCCCTCATGCAAGGCACCTGAGACATCCATTTCAACACAAATATGCGCACAAGAGGTGTACCTTTTTTGCAAGGTGGCCCCTGAGGCCTAGATGAAGGTGCCCAATTTGTTGCCAATTTGTTCAAGCGCTAATGGCCTCCAGTAGTCGATGGGGAGAGAGAAGAGGCGGATCCAAATAGGGACATGCGTGAAATTCTCCTATTCTAGGGAAAATTTAGGCTTCCAGGGTCTCATGCAGAGACCTGCCGAGGCATAAAAATAGGGCCCTCCATCAAAGATCTGATCTTTGTCTTCCAGGTTGGAAAAAACCGCCGTGAAGAATCCTTTGGCTCCCAGATGCAACCGGACGTTGCCCTTGGGTTTCCATTGCTGCTTTATCCATAGACATAGAGCTTTTTCCGATGGCCAAAAGCCCATGAAATTACAGAACACTGCATGTATTGACATATGGTCCCTATACTCTTGCATTTCTGGATATGTGATGACGACTCACAGATTTTCTGAGGTTTTTGGCTTGCAGCATCCGTGGTCCTCCTGTTTTTTGCTTTCTGTAGCAGATCCTGATAGATCCAGGCCTTGCTGGGGTTGGGCCTCATATTCTACAGTTTCTTTTGTTTTTTCTCCTGCCCCCAGAGACTCCTGCTCATGATTGGGGTTTTCGTTGTCTTTTCCTTTTGATATCTTGATTACATTCGACTGTTTCTGACCTTGTGTTTCCTTGGTTTTCTCACCTGCCCTTTTCTTCTTGCCTTTCTCATCTTTTCCTGCATTTTCAGATCCAGCAATATACACCCCTTCTAGTGGGGCCTTTCCTTTGTCCATCATTGCTTGTTTATAGGAAGGGGCCCCATTGACCCCTGCTCACCTCATGTATTGGGCCAGGACTGACCCACTCTCCGGGGCTCTGCGAGAAGGGCCCTGCCCTCCGCCAGAGCTTGTTGCAGTGCTCAGACTGTACACCGAACCCTCTGTCTAGTCTTGCTTTTTGCGCCTTTGTAACCCCCATATTGTTATTATTGTGCCCTTACATTATTATTGTTAGGTTGGCTAGAATTATATTGTGACCCCATGGACTCCTATATATAGAAAGGAGGTTTTTTCATTTTTATTATCCAAAAATTGTTCATTTATGTAATGTAAAGGAGGTTTCCCCCTTGAATTGGCTTATTTCTAAGGCGTTGATCTCTCTTTTCTTCTATTTTTGGAGTTGGTTTCATAAGATTTGGTATCATAGCTTTGGATTCTAGGGCTTCGCTGCTTCAAACAGGTCATCATGGCATTGTCGCTATAATTTTTTTTCTACGAAGGTTAAGATGCTAAAAAAAACACCCATTTGTGAATTTCATGTAAAAATTTCAAATCTTGGTTCGCATTATTTTTGGAGATATGATCTGTGGAAGTTAGGGTTTTTGCAGGCTCCCAAATTTCATCTCAAACAGGTGACCTTGGGAAAATCATCATAACTATCTCTCTAAGCATCGGATTGGAATTCTGTAAAAAGTGGACGAAATTACACAGGCGATAGTATTCATTGTATCAATTTAAGAGCAGGAGGAGGAAACAGTGACACGTGGCACATCGTACACGTGCGCTCTATTGAACCAATCCATAATTAGGTCATTGTGGGAGATTGGGCATAACTTTGTCTTGAAGAATCCAAATCAGGTCATACCTGTGGAATTTGAAAGAATACTCAGAGGGATATTACAGGACCAAAGATTAGATCTTGGAGATCTGAAACTACATAGATACATCAGTTTCAATATCAAACTCCTTAAAAGCAAGAAAAAATTGTGTATGTTTTTTTCAAATTGCATAAGTCTTGTTTGAAAAATCAGTTTGAAGTGATTCCAAGGGAATATTGAAGCATATATATCAGTATTGGGTTCTAAAATCCCCCCTAAATATAATTCAACACCCATTAAGCCCTTAGAATACTCTACTATGACTCATGGAGAGGAAGAAGTGCAACATTATATATCAAAATTACAAGAGAAGTGCACCAAATTTCGCTCTCGCAAAGGGCAAAAAAAAATGAAATAGAAGTTTTGAAGAAAGGCGTAGAAGCTAAGATGGATGGTTTGAAGAATGGCATGGAAGCTAAGATGGATGAAATCGATGAAAAAATGAAATACAACATGGAAGACATGAAGAATGATCTAAAAGAAGACATGGAAGGTTTGAAGGAAGATTTGAAAATTTTGATACAAGAAATGATTCATAATGGCACAAAGATAGTAGAGGAAACTCATGATGAGAAAAAAATCAATGTTAATTAGATTTCATAAACTCTAATGTTGGATTTAAGTCCCACCATATTCCAAAGATCGATATGAGGAAGTTTGATGGCAAGGATCCTGTATCATGGATACTACAGATGGAGAAATAGTTTGATCTCAATAATGCGAAAAACACAAAAGGTACGCATTTCAACTTTACATTTAGAGAAAAATACATTTGTATGGTATCGATGGCTTTTCTCTCGTAAAAAAATTGTCACTTGGTCAATTTTTACAGAGGAAATGATAGTACATTATGAGGATACAAAGATAAACACTCTCTTTAGCCAATTGATAAATCTCAAACAAAAGGGTTCAGTGGTGGAGCACATTAAGGACTTCCAAAAATTGAATATAAGCGTAACTGATATTCCAGAGGAACACAAGATTGATTTCTTCATAGGGACTGTAAAGGATAACATCCAACATGAGGTTCGCCTTTGGGAACCTGATTCATTGGAGAAGGCATTTAGGTTGGCAAGAAAAATTGAAAGTAAATTTATGGTGACAAGGAAGCCTACCACTAAAATCTATAAAGATGGAATTGTTGCTACTCCTAGACTTCCAAAACCCACAAGGTTGACACCACAACAATTGGAAGAAAAAAGAGCAAAAGGGCTTTGCTACAGTTGTGATAGCAAATACACTAAAGGTCATAAGTGTGTTGAGAAGAAATTATTTTACATAGATTTTGAAGAGGAGGAAGAAAATGAACAAGAAACTTCAAAAGAAGAGGATATACACCAGGAACCAACCCTAGAGAAAGAAGAAATGAGTCCTACCATATCATGTAATGCATTGGCATGAATTACCACTCCTCAAACTCTCAATATAGAAGGACATATCAAGAGGAAAAAGGTAATAGTTATAGAAATTATACAAACAATATGTATATCAATGGATTCATTCCGATCATATGATCTACTAAAGTAAGATATTGAATCCTTATACAAATCAATTGTGGAAAATAAACATGATCGCCAATCACAACAAGTAAAGAAAGAAGAAAATCAAACCACAACACAGATATTTTCCCGGGGAAAGCTTGCTTCTCAAAACCCCTCTATCTTCTATTGTATATTCACCAAGGAGTCATGAAACAATTACAATGCACTCTTCTCACAAGAGTCTCTTTCACTCTCACAACTGCCGCACACTGACCCGGACAAAGTGAACCAACACTTAGCCAATTTCTTGCTTCTAATAATCTTGCCTTGCTGAAATTCATGTGGAATGCAATCCCTATTCTTTACGAAATTCAACCTTCCAAAACTGTGCAATGTTCATGGGAAATCCTATGGTTGTCTTACTACATGCAGGTATCATACTAATGATACAACTGATATTTAACATCGCTTTAACCTTTTTCTCAACTGGGTCTCCACTGGAACTGACATGCATGCAACTATTAATAGTAAATCATCAGTTGCATGGGAGATCATTGCATGTGAATTAAATATGATTTAATTCAGTTGATCTCTCACTAGTGCAACAAACAGTGTGACAACTAGTTCAACTGACTTTAACTCAATAAATTGAGTTAACTAATTTCTCATGCATTAAAATAATGCACTAACTGCAATTCAAAGTCCATAACTAATAGAATCACTCTCCATGCCTCACCAACCACCCTCAACTTGAAATTCATGAGCTAACTAAGTTTATCACACTCAGTTAGCTATTACAAGTGATTATGAGATAAGATTACAAAGTTTATTGTCCAATTTAATTAAGGGAAAATTAAATTAGACACACATTTCTTATTGACTTTTCAACACTCCCTCTCAACAATAAAGGGATTATCAGCTACCTTGATCCTACCTCTATGGTATTCGAATTTTCTCCTGGCAAGCGCCTTCGTCAGAATATCTACATTCTGATCTCCCATGGGAATGTACTGAAGTAACATAATGCGCATCTAAACACAATCTCTGAGATGGTGGTACCAAATGTCTATGTGCTTGGAACTATCATGGAATTCTGGATTAACCGAAAGCTTAATGAAACTTTGGTTATCACAATGCATCACCGTTGGATCCATCTGAGAACCAAAAAAACCAACCAAAATCTTCCTCATCCAGATGGCCTCACATGCAGCTTGACTTGCTGCCATGTACTCTACCTCGGTTGAACTGAGTGCCACAGATCGCTGCTTCCTGTTGTACCAAGAAATAGTTGTTGATCCTATGTTAAAGATCCCTCCTAATGTGCTCCTTTTGTCTGAAGTATTGCTTGCCCAATTTGCATCGGTGAAGCCTTAAAGCTTCTCAAGACATGATTCCTCGCCTTCCAAAAGAGCTTCGTCAGGTTAACCATAGCTTGACTCAGCTGGTTAACTGCGTAGAAAAATTTTTGTCTGGTGTTCACCAAGTACATCAGTGAACCCACTAGCTGCCTGTAAATAGTAGCGTCCACTACCTTGCCTGAAGTAGCATCATCCTTCCTCCAGTTTCCTGGAAGAGGAGTCTCCATGGGTTTACAGTTCTCCATGTAAAACTTACTCATAATTCCTTTGGCATACTTTCCTTGAGAAATAAATATCTCACCATCCCGCTACCATATTTCCAAACCAAGGAAATAGTGAAAGAGTCCCATGTCCTTCATTTTGGACTCCCTTGCAAGCCCCTCCTTGCAAGAAGTTATCAGTTGCTCATCACCTGTCAAAATTAAATCATCAACATAAAGTACGATAATCAAGAACTTGCCATCAACCACAATCTGGTACAGGTTTGCATCTGCTTCACTTTTGGTGAAGCCCAACTCAGTGAAATAGCTGTTAATTCTAGTCTACCAAGCACGAGGTGATTGCTTCAGCCCATACAGTGCTCTCTTGAGTCGGCACACATGTGACTCACTGTCAAAGATCTCAAAACCTTCTAGCCACTCTATGTATTCTTCTTCCTCAATAACTCCATTGAGAAACACAGTTTTCACGTCTAATTGATGTATCTGCCACCCCATCTGTGCTTAAAGTGCAAGGATATATCTAATCGATGAGTATCTCACAACCGGTGTGAAAGTATCCTCATAGTCAATCCCTTCAACTTGTGAGAATCCCCAAGGTAAAAATCTAGCCTCGTACTTCTCCACACTCCCATATGTCGCCTGCTTCACCTTATAGATCCAACCACTGATTTTCTGACCAATCTTGGGACAACTTCCCATGCACTGTTCTTGACGATGTATTCATACTCCTCAACCATGGCATCAACCCAAATTGGTTGCTGCACTGCTTCCTCAAAGGAGGAAGGTTCTTTCACAATACACTTTCTCATAAGATCCATGTATCTATTAAACCTGTCTGGAGACTATCTTTGCTACACAGTGAATTAGGTGCTCCTACATGCTCTGTTGCATCAAGTCTCAATATATCAGCTTATGTGGTGTGCCTTCTACCATTTCTGGTGGATGGCTCTACATGAGTGTTTTCTGCCACTCCATGATCCTCCGCATGTGGTTGCTCCACATCTTGAGGTTCATTCTTTGGAACCAAGAGTTCCTCATCTGCATGCAAATCTAGCTCCCTCTAGGGGAACAATCGCATGGCTTTCTCCTCATCAAATTTTATATCCAGTCTCACGACAATCATCCTGTTGTTTGGAAAATACACCCAATAGTTTTGGGGAGTATTGATGTACCCCACAAATATCCCAATCTCAGTTATTGGTTCTAGCTTCTTCCTGGAATCTTTGGTCACATGGCAATAGACAAATGAGCCAAAAATTTTAAAATATGAAACATCAGGTTTCTTACCAGAAAATGCCTCCTCTAGTGTACTCATGTCAACTATCCGATGAGGACTACGATTTTTTACAAATATCGCTACGTTGCATGCCTCTGCTCACAGATGCAACGATAGGCCTTGATCATGCAACATCGCTCATGTTGAACCCACAATTGTTCTATTCTTTCTTTCTACAACCCCATTATGTTGTGGGTTATCAGGCACAATCAACTCTCTTTGAATTCCTTATTTTCTATATAAGTTATTGAATTCATTGGAGATGTAATCAGCACCATTGTCGCTCTTAAGAGCCTTCACATGCTTCCTTGTGTCTTTCTCAACCAGTGATTTGAACTCACAAAATTTTGAGAACGTATGATCTTTCTTCTACATAAAGTAGATCCAAGACTTTCTAGAAAAATCATCAACAAATATCACATAATACATGTGCTTTTTTGTTGAAGTTGTAGAGAATGGTCCACACACGTTTGAGTGAACTCTCTCAAGGATTTCTACTACTCAGTTCTCCTTCTCATGAAAATTGGCCTTTGCATACTTCCCCATGGTACATCCCTTGCATGTGTCTATCTCCGCAAGAGTACCCTTGGGAAGTCCCGTAGAAATCTGTTGAATGACCTTCAAGGCTGTTGTGGAGGTAAATCCCCTCTGCAAACAGAGGGGATCCCTACTAGCCCAGACTGGGTCTAGCAACAATCGTCAAACACTATAGTGCAAGTTCCTAGTTACAAATAAACAGACCAACGATGAAGGCCTACCTGGAGTCCAACGCTATTGTTCGTAGAAGAGGTAGTGCTCCCATTCCTTAGCTCCAGCAGATCACGATCCTCACAATCTCCATGAATGGAGAACTGCACACACAAGAAACAATACAAACGCAAGCATAAAATCTAGTATACGCAACTATATGTCAGTCAGAAAGGACATAACTCATCATCATCATAAACAATAACAGGAGTGGAACCATAACCAATAGTCGTTCATTAATAATCAATCAAAGGAGAGTAAAACCAATGTTCTTACGCTGAGTTCTCCTTCGGAGGGTCGCCAGTAGAACACGTCTCGCAAAGCTTGCCAAGGATGGGACAAGCCTCTCTTAGGATATCTCGACGATAGTCTCCTTGCTTGGATTTGGCCTTAAGGGAAGAATGAGGGCTCTTGCAGCATAAGGCTCTGATAGCTCTTGGGATTTGGAAACTAGCTTGCAAAAGAGATGAGCAAGCTTTTATAGATGGAGGAAGGGGAGTTGGGATCCCTATAATTGTGGGATTGGCCCTATCCTCAAGGAAGCTTCCATGAGAGGTGGCAAACCACTTCCCCTACATGGAGATCCCAGAGCCAAACCACCCAACTCAAGATAGGTACCAGTTTGTGAATCTGTTGGGACGAAACTTCCGCCATTTATTTTTAAAAAACACTCCTTAAAATGGCTGGCACGACTGTGACTCTGGGACAGAGCGCCAGTTGGCACGACCTCTTTGAAGGTTTTTCCCCATTGGCGCGGGTACTGAACTGGCTTCCCGCGCCAATGCAAAAAGGGGTGTTTTTAGGGTTTTTTGCAAGGAAATGTCTTCAGGGCAATTAAAGCTCATGTTCAAAGAAATGCAATGAAAGTGGTTTCAAGGCATGATACTGCTCACAGGTCACAGAATGAGCCCTCCAATGTGCAGGACGGGGAATGGCAAGGACAGTGACAAATTACTGTGTAACAAAGGCTCTGTGGTGTAGATGGCCCGATCTCCTGTGCCATAACTCACCCTCATCTAGGCTCACTACTTTGTCTGCCTTACCCATCAATGTTGTGCATCCATCTACATCAAACTTATAGATATTCTTCACATGAATCCCAATCTTCTTGGCTTGTCCTATGGCTTTGTGTCGAAAGAAAGCTTTCCATTCACTAAAAACCACATCATAACCTCTATCCTCCAACATTGCGACTGAAACTAAATTCGTTTTCAATTCGGGTACATGCATTACATCTTTTAATAAGAAGGGTTTACCCGCCTGTCTCTGGAAAGTAACTGTACCAATCCTGGTAGAATTTTACCACCCGTCATCACCCATTTCGATATGAATCTAGAGGTCCTTCTCCTCCAAGCTACCGAAAATTTATTTGTCTCCCGTCATGTGGAAATATGCACCATTATCCAAGTACCACACTAATCCCATCGTAATTGAAACCATGCATGTGATGAGCGAGAAGTCCAACTAAAATTGTGAGGCCAAAGCCTCACCAACTGTTGATCCTGAAGCCTTCTCGTTCTTCTTATTTTGTGGAAAATTAGTGGCATAATTTCCATGCTCATGATAATGAAAACAATTTTCTCTCGACATGTCACACTTCTTGCCTTCTTTGCCAGACTTGGATTTGGAATAGGATTTCTTTCCCTTCCCCTTCTTCACCTTACCAGCCAAGGCGCAATTTTCTTCATCATCTGTCTTAGATGAAGAACCATCCCTGGTATTCCGCTCGAATTCTTCTTGCACCAAATCCGACCAAATTCGTTCCCAATCTGGTAGCTTCTCCCTCCCATTGACAGGGTCCTGATAACTATGCCAAATCTTGGGAAGGCCTAGAAGATATAGGCTCACCAAGTCATCATCCACGACAGTAATTCTGATGCTCCCAATCTCATCTCGACATTGGACAAACTTGGTTAAATATTTCGAAATAGTGTCTCCTTTCTCCATTTGATTTTCCTGATATTTTCCTTCAGTGCCAATTTTCTATGATCACTGCTGCTCCGAAAAAGATCTTTCAAAGCCTTCCACATTTCATATGGAGTCACTTTACCAGGGATACTTGAGACAATGTGGTCTCTTACTCCCTCCAGTAAGATCATCCTCGCCTTTTAAACCTTCTTTTGCCAAGCATCAAGAAGAGTGCCATCTGCTGCAATGGGTTTGGGAATGTCATTATCAATGAATTCTTTCAACCCATTGTCCTCCAAAACTGCCTCCATCCTGGCTTTCCATGCAATATAATTGGAACTTCCCTCGAGTTCATACTCCAATATCAAGCCATTGAAAGCCATCTTGATCTCGATCCATATGTTGCACCAATAATACTTTTGAAAATTCGAATGTTATTCAGTCACAAACTCAATTTCTTCTCCACTATAGTGATTTCCTATTCTCTGATACCATGTAAAAATTATACAAAAAAATATGTATATCAATGGATTCAATCTAATCATGTGATCTACTAAAGCAAGATACTGAATCCTTCTACAAATAAATTTCGGAAAATAAACATGATCGCCAATCACAACAAGTAAATAAAGAATCAAATCAAACCATAACACAGATATTTTCCTGGGGAAAGCTTGCTGCTAAAAACCCCTCTATCTTCTATTGTAAATTCACCAAGGAATCATGTAACAATTACAATGCACTCTTCTCACAAGAGTCTCCTGCACTCTCACAATTGTCTCACACTGACTCGAAAAAAATTGACCAACAATTAGCCAATTTCCTGCCTCTAATCAGCCTGCCTTCCTTGCGCAATCCATGTGAAATGAAATCCCTATTCTTTAGGAAATTCAACCTTCCAAAATTGCGCAATGCTCATAAGAAATCCTATGGTTTTCTTACTGCATGCGGGTAGCCTACTAATGATACAACTGATAGTTAACATCCATTTAACCTTTGTCTCAACTGGGTATCCACTGGAACTGACATGCATGTAACTATTAATAGTAAATCATTAGTTGCATGGCAGATCACTGCATGAGAATTAAATGTGATTTAATTCACTTGAGACTAGTGCAATAAACAGTTACAACTAGTTCAACTGACTTTAACTCAATAAATTGAGTTAATTGATTTCTCATGCATTAAACTAATGCACAAACTGCAATTCGAACTCCATAACTAATAGAATTATTATGCATGCCTCACCAACCACCCTCAACTCAAAATTCATTAGCTAACTGAGTTTATCACACTCAGTTAACTATTACAAGTGATTATGAGATAAGATTACATTTTATTGTCCAATTTAATTAAGGGAAAATTAAATTAGACACGCATTTCTTGTTGAATTTTCAACAATAATGTTGATTGATTCAGGTAGTACCCATAATTTTATTCATTGTAAGGTAGCCAAGGAATTGAATTTCTTCCTATACCTCACACTAGAGTGTCAAGTGATGGTTGCAAATGGAGGGACTATAAATTGCTCTGGAAAATGCCATAATACCAAGCTAACCATGGTGGAATATGTATTGAATAGTCCAATGCTTTCCATTCCAATGGGAGGTGTTGATGTTGTACTAGGAGTACAATGGTTACAATCTTTGGGGACGATAGCTTTTAATTTTCAAGAACTTTTCTTGAATTTTTTTTTTTAAAGAAAGGAAGTTGAATTACGGGGTATCACAAGGAAGTCAAGAAAGATAATAAGCTCTAATGTCATGACAAATCTTATGAAGAAATAAAAATGAGGCGTAATTTCACAATTATGCTCACTAGAAGTTCCAACATCAAAACCATTTATTTCTCCAGATCTCCAAAAAGACTTGGAAAATCATTCCAAGGTGTTTGAAACACCCAAAGGACTCCCACCTATTCGTGATCATGATCATGCTATTCATTTGATTCCAAGAAGTGTTCCTCCAAACATCAGGCCTTATAGATATCCTTATGTCCAAAAGAGCGAAATTGAATGTATGATTGCAGAATTGTTAGAGGTTGGTATAATCCAATCGAGTCAACTTTCTTTCTCTACTCCAGTAGTATTGGTGCACAAGAAGGATGGATCATGGCACTTGTGTCCGGATCATAGGGAGCTCAATAAGCTCACTATTAAAGATAAATTTCCCATTCCTGTGATTGATGAATTATTCGATGAATTACACGGAGTAATTTATTTCACCAAGTTGGATCTTTGTTCAGGATATCATCAAATTAGAATGAAGACTAAAGATATTCCGAAAATAGCATTTCGAACTCAAGAGGGTCTTTATGAATTTTTGGTCATGCTTTTTGGCCTTACCAATGCACCTTCTACATTTCAATGGTTGATGAATTCCATTTTCAAACCCTTCCTTAGAAAATTTGTGTTAGTGTTTTTTGATGATATACTAATCTACAAAAGCTCTTGGAAGGATCATGTTCAACATGTTGACAGGGTGCTCAAACTATTGGAGGATAAACAATTATATGTAAAAACCTCCAAATGTTTCTTTGGAGTACAAGAGGTGTAATATCTGGGTCATATTATATCTCACGAGGGTTTTAAGGTAGACCCTAACAAAATTAAAGCCATTAAGGAATGGAAAGTCCCCACAACCATAAAGCAGTTGTGAGGACTTCTTGGGTTAGCAAGGTATTATCGCAAGTTTGTTAAGAATTATGGGAGAATAGCAGCACCTCTAACAACATTATTGAAGATAGATGCATTTTTATGGACTCTTGAAGCAACTAAGGCCTTTGAACATATTAAAGAGGCAATGTGCCTAGCACCGGTCTTAGCTACACCAGACTTCACAAAAACCTTTATTGTGGAATGTGATGCCTCAAGGAATGGAATTGGTGTTGTTTTAATGCAGGAAGGAAGGCCCATTGGTTTTGAAAGTCGTCCAATCAAAGAAAGTATTTACAGAAAGCTATTTATGAGAAGGAAATGTTGGCAATACTACATGCACTAAAGAAATGACGACCTTACCTAACGGGAAGACACTACAAGGTAAAAAATGATCATGATAGTCTTAAATACTTTTTGGAACAAAGACTATCTACAGAAGAGCAGAAAAAATAGGTCACAAAGAAGTTGGGTTATGACTTTGAAATCATATACAAAAAATTGAAGCTAAATGTTGTTGTAGATGCACTCTCAAGAAAGGATGAAGAGGTGGAAGCATTGCTTTGTGCCATTTCTATTATCCAACCAGATCGGATAACCTACGCAAGGGATGAATGGAAGAAGGACGAAGAAGTGTGGACACTCATTCAAAAGTTGCAGTAAGATCCTAGTACATCTGATACATTTAGTTGGAAAAGTGATTCCTTATGGTACAAATATCGCTTATATCTTTGTAAGAATTCCCAACTAAAACAAAAGATTGTTTTGGAATTGCACACTTCTTCCTTAGGAGGACGTGCGGGATTTTTAAAAACTTACCACAAGGTGAAGAAATAATTTTTTTGGGATGGCCTTAAATCTGATATTCAAAATTTTTTGGATGATTTTTTGGTTTTCCAACAAAATAAAGTTGAGACAATTAAGACCCCGAGTCTTCTATAGCCTTTATCCATTCCAAGTCAACGCTGGGAGGAGATTTCGATGGATTTGATCACAAGTTTACTAAGTCTGAAGGAAAGAGTGTCATCATGGTGGTAGTTGATAGACTTACCAAGTATGCACATTTTGTTCATTATCTCATCCATTTAAAGCAAGTACAGTTGCTACTGAATTTATGGAAACAATTCAAAAGCTAAATGGAAACCCGAAGATTATTGTAAGCGACAGATATCCCATTTTTACTGGAAATTTTTGGACGGTATTATTTTCTTGTTTGGGTACTCAACTAGCTCATAGCTCATCTTATCATCCTCAATCCGATGGGAAAACTGAGATAGCGAACAAATGTTTGGAAGGATATCTTCGTTGTTTTGTATCTGATAAAAAAACACAATGGGTCAAGTGGTTACCTTTGGCTAAATGGTGATATAACACTTCCTTTCATACTGTAGCAAAAATGACCCCATTTATGGCACTTTATGGATATAAGCCACCGTCCATCACATCATCTTTAAGAGAAAATTCTAAGGTTCAAGCAGTGTAAGATCACATAGAGCATCAACAACAATTTCTCCAACTCTTAAAGGATAACCTAAATTTGGCACAAAATCGAATGAAGCAACAGGCATATCAACATCGCAGCGAGAGAAGTTTTGATGTAGGAGAATGGGTATTTTTATGGCTAAAACCATAAAAATAAATGTCCCTCAAGAAAGCTAAGAAGGATAATAAATTGTCACCAAATAAATATGGTCCTTACAAGGTGTTGCAAAAGGTTAGTACTATGGCATACAAATTGGAGCTTCTTTCTTCTTCTCGAGTGCATCCATTTTTCCATGTTTCATGATTAAATAAGGTTATAGGTGATGAACTTCCAATTCAAACAATATTTCCGGAACTTGATGAGGAAGGGAAAATCATATTGGATCCTAAAGTAGCCACGGAAATAAGAAATCGACAGCTACGAAATCCATCAATTTCATAGTATCTCATCAAGTGGAAGAACTTATCCACTGAAGATGCCACATGGGAGGATGAGAATTTTATACAGAAGCATCCAAAGCTACTAAAGCATTGAGGACAACACTTTTTTGAATGAGAGGGGCATGTTAGGTCCCTATATTACTAGTGTAGTCCCTTATTATTGTTAGTGTAGCCCCCTTATTGTTATTGGTGTACCCCTATAACCCCCATATTGTTATTATTGTGCCCTTACATTATTATTGTTAGGTCAACTAGGATTATATTGTGACCCCATGGACTCCTATATAGAGAAAGGAGGTTTTTTCATGTGTATCATCCAAGAATTGTTCATTTTTGTAATGTAAAGGAGGTTTCCCCCTTGAAGTGGCTTATTTCTAAGGCGTTGATCTCTTTTTTATTCTATTTTTGGAGTTGGTTTCATAACATACATATGTTGTTTTGTGCATGATTGTACATGTGGTGTTGTGTGAATTTGGTGTCGTGTACATGTTGTACATATGGTGTCGTGTACATGTCATGCATACGATGTTATGTACATGTTGTGTCATGTACATTTTGTGCATGTGGTGTTGTGTACATGTGGTATTGTGTACACATTGTACAGGTGGTGCAGTGTACCTATGGCGGCGTGTACACATTGTGCATGTCATGTCATGTACATGTAATGCGCACATGTTGTGCAAGTAGTTTTGTGTATAGGTGGTACTGTGTACATGTTGTGCATATGTTACTAGTATACATGTGGTATCGTGTGAATTTTGTACATGTTGTGTTGAGGGCATATGGTACTATGTATGTGCATGGTGTAGTTGTGGTATCGTGACATGTGCATTCGTTGTGTGGTACTCTGTATATGTATATGTATTGTGTTGTGTTGTACACCGGATGTAGGTGTATGTGTTGTATTTATTGTACACAGGGTGTAGCTATATGTGTTGTATGTCGGTGTAGGCGTATGTATTAGGTTGTATTATACACCGGGTGTAGGTGTATGTGTCGTATGTCGGTGTGGGTGTATTTACTGTGTAGTGTTGTACTTGTTGTACACTATGTGTATGTGTGTGTAGTTGAAGAGAAGGCACTGGTGTTTGTCGGGTGTGGCAACTAATCTGGTGTGTGTACAAAATAACAAAGGCAAAAGTAAGGATCGATGAAGGATAAGTATCGATATTTTATTTCAGTTATATTATGCATGTGATCTATGATTCTAACTTATGATGGTTACATGTGATTTATGATTATGGTTTATGATGATTGCATGTGATTCCTGATTTTCACCTATAACAGTTGTGTTTTGAGCTAACCAGATGTGATATATTTATATATGATGATTTGGTCAAACAACTAGTTTGACTTGTGTGACACGAAGTGAACAGGATTTCAAGTGTACCTTATTGACAAGCCCCTAATGAGGTATGATTTTAAGTTATTTCAATTTATTTTGAATCTAATGGAAATTATGTGCTTGGTACTGGAAATCATGCAATGCCCGGTTGGGTGGTCGAAATCGATTGCAAGAACTAGCAGTGCCAGCAAAAGGAACTGGAACATGCAGCAGTATACTGGTAAAGAAATTCAAGAGCATGGTCATTGTGGGACATTGGTACCCAATAATATCCATTGATTTCCATGAGCATGCTATGACTAGTATGATGGTTTTGAGGTATGGATATGCCTTTGTTTTTGTATCTTCCAATTCAAGGAAGTCTTTACAAGGGATGGACTTCCCGGGATGGGAGTTCCAGCGAAACATGGAAGGTGTGTGATTGCATGGAAGGGGGTGACTGGATTGCCCGAGGGACTATGTAGCAGAGAAAGCACAATCTGGGATGGAATTTTTTTTTGTCATTAGCATTTCCATATGGAATCAGATGCACATTTGGAGTGTTCCCTGGAACAATGAAATGGTAACAGTTCGCTGAGAGGACAAGTCACGAAATATTGTAGTGCTAGACATTGGATGCAACTTTGACTTTGATAGTGGATTTTGTACTTCCTGGGAAGGAGGTGAATCCTAGTACTACTTTGAGGGTGGAGGTGCGAGCCTTTGGATTCCCTTGTTGTTGATACAAGAATCATATCCTTTTATTTTTTGGTTTTGCAAATTTTCATATGTGTATATTATTGTAAATATAGTATCGAGCTGGATTTATAAATCTCCATAGACAGTATGGTTATTTGTTGGTTGCAGCAAATGTGTATGAGTATATATGTGGTTCTTATTGCAAATATCGTAATGAGTTGTGTTATAATTCTCTAGCGAATGATATGTTTGTCATGTTTAAGCAGTGGTCATTGTAAATACTACAATGAGTTGTGTTATAAAGCTCCATAGGCAGTATGTTTTGTTTTTAGCAGTTTTTTGGTTGTAGGTGTCATAAACACCAAGGACAGTGTTCCCCCAAGGGGGATGGTTCTGTAACAGCCCTGGTTAAAAATCCATGTAAAAAAATATAAGACCAAGGTCATGGGACACGTATTCCAAGCTAAATGGTGGGAAAAACATCCTAGTTGGTGTCTCTTCAGTTTATTATGGCTAAAGAAAATTGGAAAAAGTAATGGAAGAGGCTTTGGAAAGGCATGATGCATTAATTGGCATTTTATTTATGAAAATAAAGGAAAATAGAAGAAAAGGGAGGTGAAATGTAATAGGTTGCATGTGAGGAGGAAAATGAAAGAAAGTAATAGAAAATGAAGAAAATAGAGGCCTCATTGATAAAAAGGCTTCTGAGGATCAATAGGAAATCTTTTGCTCACACTTATGGCTCTCATTCTATACGCCCTCTCTCTCATACTCTTGGATACTTAGAGTTTTCTTGGAGCACTCTTGGAGGAGTGTGGCATAATTTGGATTTGGAGCAAGAAGGCAAAGAAAAGGTAGGAAAGAGCAAGAGGACATCAAGATCAAAAGCTATAGTTGGATTTCTTTGCAGGCATCGAGTTGCATATATTGTTTTCTTGCTAGTTTTGGCATGCTTGGTGCATGTATGTGGTTTCTTGGTTATTATATGTCAATGGCATGGAGGATTGCCTAGATTGACAATAAATTTTCCTAGCCTTGCTATTTCCTGGATAGCCATGGTGTTGTGGGTTCATTTCATTGTTTTTTTAATGGTTGGTTCTCATGTTCCTTTAGTTGTGGGTTGAGTTACGATTCCATGGAGCCTTGGTTGGACAAACGCTCTGGAAGCCCGGTATACAGTTGTGGTTTGTGTTACTAATCCTGGAAGCCTTGGTTGGACAAATGCTCTCGAAGCCCTAGGTGGGTTGAGTTACTAGTCTTGAAAGCCCTGGTTGGAAAAATGCTCTAGAAGCCCTGTAACAGGTGGGGTTGTGTTACTATTCCTAGAGCCTTGTTTGGAACAAACGATCTGAAGCTGTGGATAGCTTGGGTAGAGACCAATCTAGTGATGGTTGTGATGCTCGACTGTGAGGTGGAATCATTGGTTGAGGGTTGAGGTGGTTTGGCCTCTGGAAGTCGTGATTTGGTTTTGATGGATTTTTTTTATGAGACCACACATTCATGCTTGGAATATGGCATGGGGTTGATTGGCTGAAGAGAGATTTGGCTCAGCCATGTCTATGGTCAGGTGGAATGTGGAAGTCCCAAGCATTAATTTGTTTATGATCATTTCATCATGATTGGATTCCTTCAATTTTCTCTTAACTTCGTTGATTACTTTGGAGAAAACCCACACAGAAAGCTGCCTACATGTGGATTCCCACCACCACCCCTTACAGAAGATTGGTGTATTAAGTACCTTAGCTACCAGAGCTACAAGGATTTTAAACTGAAAATATTTTGAACAATATGTAAATCACCTATGTAATGTGTTCAAAACTATTGGTTATAAAGATAGAGACATTAGGAAAAACTTGGGACAAGCTAAAAGAAAATCTTTAAACAACACCCAAACTCTTAATAACACCAATAGGAAAGCTTATTTACCCTATATAAAAGGTGTTACTAATATGTTCTCTAGGTTTCTTAAAAAGATAAATATGTTTACCTCTTTCAAACATGTAATGAAAATAAAACAAAGAATGAGGCTCATTAAAGACAATATTGATGAGTAGCAACAAGGAGTTTACAAGATTTTCCTCTCATGCGGAAACTACTACATTGGTGAAATAGGGAGATTCTTTAAAGTCGAGATTTGGGAACATGGAGCTAATCAAACATGATTGTACCTATTCCTCTGCTTTTTTTGAACAATTTACCGAAACTAAGCATCATATTTGTTTATAGGACACTAAAGTTCTACCGAAGAAGAATCATACTACGAGCATCATGGTAGAGAGGCCCTTGAAATTGTTAGGAACCTAAATAACCTCAATAGGGATGGGGATCTTGAAATTAGTGGAATTTTCCTTCCCTTGATCAACTAGTTTAGATCTAGCTAATCCTGATCGTTTTCTCCTCCTTGTTCTCCTTTCTCCTCTTCTTCCTCCCCCCTCTTATTTCTTTTCTCATCCTATTTTATACCTCTTCTTTCTTTCCTCCTATTTTATACCTCTATTTTTATCTCTGTGTTTTCTCTTGTCTATATTTCCCTTCCCTTCTTGTTTTTTCCCCTTTGTCCCTTACACTTCAATTGATCCATCCATCCAATTTCTTCTTTCTCCCTCCCCCTCTCCTTTCTTCTCTCCTTGCTTTTTTCACTCTTCCCCTTTACTTTATTTCCTCCATTCCCCCACCTTAATTCCTCACTCCTTTATTTTTTTCTCCCTTATCCTATCCCCTTGCAAATTTCCTTTCCCTCACTATTCCTTTCTTCCCTATGTTGTTCCCTTCCATTTCCTCTTTTTCCTCTACTTTTCCTTTCTTATATTGTGTATTTCTTCCCCTCTCCCATATCTCATACCTCTCCTATCATTTCATTTTCCCTTCCTAGTCCTTCATAGTCCTTCCTTCCCCTTCCTTATCCTGCATCTCCCGTCCCTCCTCCTTTTCTTTTTTCTCCCCCTCTTCTTCACCTATGTGTTCTTGCTTCCCCTTTGAGTTCCTCATCTTACACTTCTTTTTATGCTTCCCTTTCACACTACCCATTTCCTTTTCTTTTCTTTTTCCTTATCTTACCCTCTTTTCTACACTTATAACTTATCATTTTTCATTCTTGATCTTTTCATTTGGCCTTACTCTAGCATTTAGTTAGGACCATCATTCTATTTATCTTCATAGATTGACTATCACTTCATGTCATTTTAAAAATTAAATTATTATTATTATTAATTAATTGAAAATAATATTATTACTATTAACATGATCATTATTAATGTAAATTTTTGTAGATGTTCTATGCTTGATGCAACTTTAATTTTTATCCCCAATATCAGTCAACAATCACATAAACAAGAAAGTAAAATGCAGATAGAACATACCAGTAGATCGAGTGAAGACAAGCCAAAAATATATATGTGTGTTGGTGCGTTACGACGGTCAGCGGGATGCTTCAACCAGCAAAGTATCAATATGGTCAGCGAACCAGAAGTGTCACACAACCCTCACGGACAGCGAGATCAGCAACCCAAAGTCAACTAAAGTCAACGTTATGCTAGTCAATGGTCAACAGAAACATCAAGAAAGTCAATGCATCCAAGTCAAAGTCAACATCCAACCTCGGTTTTTGTGCCAAAAAATGTGCATTGAGGAAATCAAAGTTTTGGGAGAGTTTCGGGTCAATTTGACCAAGCGTTGACCAAAGTCAACGCTGCTCAATTTCTATGCTAGAAACCCTAGACAGTCTAAAACCCTAGCTGCTTCTTTTTCCCATGTGTGAGTGAAGAATAGACTCCAATAGATGATCAAACCAATCAAATGAGGAGAGAGAATGTGATGTGATGGATGAGTGAAAATGACCTCCAATGTTGACCTATTTATATCCATCAAAGGGTGTGTGACACAATTGTTGGGGCTTCAAGCCTACATTTCATTTCAGGCCAACCTGCACATGTTTTGAATAAATTCAAAATAAATGTTCTGCTCATTGGATCAAGATGATATTTAGATCGATCTTGCACCTCTCCGAAGGAGGAATCCAATAAAAATATTTGCATGTTCATATGAGCATCACAACATGGATTTTGGACCTAGTTGTCCAAAATTAATACTCTCTCTCAACTAGGGAGAACTACATCCACCTGTGCCATCCAAACAGCGTGCATCATCCCGCCGTAACTTGCTTTTTTGGCTTCTTTATTTCAGAACAGAAGTGGGTCAGTCACAAAGACATCATTCCTAGCTGAAAAATTCATCCCAGAGGTCTAAAACCTCTATAGGACTCAAAGAAACACATACCAACCCAAAGTTTGTTTATCTACCCCAAAGTCAGTAGGAGGTCTGAAACCTCACTCTACTTGATCCCAAATCAAGTGGTTGGACTATGCTATCCTATAGATTACGGTAATCTTTGATGCATCCATCAGCCTTTGCTACTAGTCTCTAGCTTGTCCCACCTCACTGGCCAAATGAAAGGTACTTCCAATGAGTCTGGGACTCAAATGGGTAGGATGCATATGGGGCATAGATCATGAGAGGTGAACCAACTCAATCATCATAACGGTGGTCCATAAGCACGCCAACAAGGTTCGGAAAGCCTAGCCCTGTGGTTGCTTATAACTCCGAGAAGCTATCCCCAAAGCCTCCCAGAGCTCCAAGAGCTCATCATCCAACAGGACCCTTAGCATAGGGTCGTTCCACGATACCAATATTCTCATGGAAGGTTAGGAACTTGACCTTCCCCAAGGGTTTTGTGAGAATATCTGTGACCTGCTCATCAGTTCCTATATGATCGAGCCTTACGGCGCCTCGTTGTACCATATCCTAGATAAAGTGGTACCTGATATCAATATGCTTGGATCGATCAAGGAACACGGGATTCTCGGACAACCGAATCCCACTCTGGTTATCACAGATTATCACGGTGGTATCTAGCATATGCCCGAACAACTCACTGAAGAGCTTTTGCAACCAAACTGCTTCACAACAGGCCATAATCGTTGCAATGTAATCAGCCTACGCAGTGCTCAAAGCCACCGACTTCTGCTTCCTGCTCATCCATGATATTGAAGCAGAACCAAGTGTGAAGCAGCATCCCGATGTGCTCTTACGATCCACCACATTTCCAGCCCAATCGGCATCCGTATATCCATGGAGTTTCACGCTCCCAGTAGTGTATCTCATCCCATGGTTTATCGTGCCCCAAAGATATCTCAATAGATTCTTGGCACCAACCCAGTGAAAGTGATGAGGCTCAACCATATGTTGACTCAAAGTGTTCACTGCAAAACATATGTCCGAACGAGTATTCAATAAGAACATCAGGGCCCCTATGATTTGATGATACTCAGTAGGATTTTCTAGCACAGGCCCAGCAGCGCTACCACTCAACTTCTTAAAGTTGAGCTCCATCGATGTTGACACAGACTTACAGTCCACCATACCAAATATTTCCAGAAGCTTCACAATATATTTTCCTTGAGAAAGGAAAATCTCGCCAGGTCTCTTCCAGACCTCTAGGCCTAGAAATTAATGCATCAATCCTAGGTCCTTCATCTCAAACTCAACAACAAGCTCCCTCTTCGACTGATGAATGAGAGGGTCAACACCTTTCAGGAAGAGTTCGTCCACATACAGAACCAGAATGAGAGGCTTTTCTCTATCAACCTTGAAGTAAAGTTTTGGATTAGCATTACTACGAGTGAAGCCCATCTTCATCAAGTAGTTATCTATCCTCTTATACCAAGCTCTGGGTGCTTGCTTCAAGCCATAGAGGGCTTTCTTCAACCTGCAAACATGGGTGTCTCGATCCTGAACTCTGAACCCCAAAGGTTGCTCCACATACACATCTTCCTTTATCACACCATGCAGAAATGCGGTCTTCACATCCATTTTATGAAGATTCCATCCTTGCGTAGCAGCAAGGGCTATGATAGATTGGATGGTGGTATATCAGGTCATAGGTGCAAATATATCATCATAGTCTACACCTTCCTTTTGAGAGAAGCCACGGCCAACGAATCTTGCCTTGAACTTTTCAGCACTTCCATCATATCCATGCTTGATCTTATAGAGCCATTTCGAGGTGACAACTTCTTTGTCCTCCAGTCTTGGAACCACATCCTAGACATCATTCTTCATAATGGACTCATATTCTTCGTGCATAGCATCCTTCCAGACTTGATGCTTTATGATTTCCTCAAAATATCTAGGCTCAAATTGTACGATAGTACTCATGGCTGCTAGATACCCTTGGTATCTAATTTGGCTTCTTGCATGGAATGCCCCCCTTGGAGCCATATGTACCTGGGCATCCTTGAGAGTTTCCCTGAGCCATGATTTTCTCTTCCTCATTGAAGGAGGTGGATCAATAGTATCCATCGGTCCTTCAACATCGGGCATCGTCTCATCCTTCGGTTCTTCTTGATTTCCAGGCCTTGCTTCACGATCTTCCTCAGATCTCAAAAGATTGATTACTTTCCTCAGGGAAGCATCTTCGTCAAAGGTAACATCATCACATTTCTCCACTTCCCTTTGACCAGGCACATAGAATTTATAGGCCTTCAAAGTTTCGCTATAACCCACAAATATTCCCTTCTTTCTAGAAGCATCCATCTTGGTCCTCTTCTCCTTCGGTACATGAAAATAAACAGGACATCCAAAAACTCTAAAATGTGAGACGTCAAGTTTCTTACCATAGAAAACCTCTTCAGGAGTTTTGGAGTCCATAGCGGAATGCGGGCATTGGTTTTGTATGTACATGGCAGTGTTCGCATCTTCTCCTATTACACGTTATTTTGTCACCATGACATTTGACTATCCATATAGGCCCATCACTACCTATATTGTGCTCCCTTATAAGTCAAAAACCCTAATGTTCCTAAACCAAGTCTTGGAATTGGAGAAAAGCTCATTAAAACCCTTAAAAGTCTAACTCTGCACTTTTCCTAGCCTTTTCCTGTGGGTTCACAAATACTTGTTCTATAGCCTGCGGCAACTCCCACATGTTCTACTAAAAAAACCTGCGGACCCCCGTAAAAAGTAAAATAAAGGAAATAGTAAGTTCTATAATCCCATCTGGTCAAATATTCTCCCAACTGGAAGCTTCTAGAGGCGTGATCAGTTCAAGCTTTATCCCTCCACTCATGGAGCTCTATCCCTCCACTTATGGAGCTTATCCCTTGGTCTATAAAGCTCAAATCCCTTCATGAGAGGAATCCATCCCCCTCTTCATGGAACTGAAACTACCTCCATTTCCCTATAAATTGAGCTCATGTTTAAGTCTCAAGGGTAGATGGTAGCTTGTATAAGGTAATTGCTGAAGAAATTCCCAATAGAGCATACTCTCTACACTAGTTGTTGTTGGCATGAGAATGATCACATCCTTATGTCCATAACTCCATGCTGGTTCAAAGAGAGGAAGGCTTGTCAAACTGAAGGAGGAATGATTGTTCAAGACCCCGGGAAAAACTTGTACGACATCAAGGAATCAGGTTGTAAATTTATTCTTTTCATTCAAAAATAATACATATGGATCTCCTTTTCTCATTGAGTTGTTCTTGTGCTTATTTGAATAATTCAATACTTAGACTCCTTGATCACTAAGTCAGATTAGTTGTTCTTAATTATTATACGTTGCAAGTGCTTTTAATTATTTTCTATGTCTTTGATTGCAGGTTCTACTTATTGGAGAAGCCTCTTTGGAGCGACTAGATAAAAGACTACACCGATCGTTGGATTTCAAGGTAGGGGCATGTCCTCTTTATTTGTTTATAATAATTTTAAATTACAAATAATCTAGAGAAAATGATTTACAAATGGATGTTTGTTTCTAGCTATTCTTAGGATACTAGGGAGATCACTCTTGTCCACAAGAGGGATTAATCTGCATAACAAAATGGTGACTCCACTGGGGAATAGAACTTAGTTTTCCTTTTATTTTTCAATTTGAATTTTAAGAGTTTTCTGATTTTGATTTGTCTGAGATTGGTTTGGGTAGATAAATTTTTAAAATCCCTAAAAAGAAAAGCTGAATATTTATTTTTTCTGTACTTTTTCTTGCCTCCGCGGTTTTCAGTTGAAAACAGTGTGGTAGCCTCCGCAGTGTTTAGTTCAGATAAATGCGGTATCACTATGTTCTCCATTAGAACCTGCCGACCTATGGAAATTTTTTGAAAAATTTAAAATTCTCTTTTTAGGAACCAGATCACCTGATTCTTTGTGTTTGCCCCAGTCTACCTTAGCTGTCAAATCTTATGTGTGAACTTCTTTTCAGCAACTTTTTCATTTGTGTGATTTTTCATCTAATTTTCATTTTATGAGTAAGTGTTTACCCTTTACTTGTTTCTCCATATAAGATACCTTCATTTACCTCAGCTTATTGGTATGATGTTGTTCTCTTTCTGAGCCATTAAAACCATTGCAAACCTTAATTTTATGAAAAATGATCTCATTTTCATTTGCAAATTTGGAAGAGATTTTAGCTTACTAAGGCCTGATTTTCATACCAAATCATTTTTGGATGTTTTCATTTTTGCTGAGATAAGTAGAAATTCTTCTTGGTTCGATCACAAACTAGGAGAAAACATCCTCAAACTTTCTAGATAGACTTCAAAATTAGAGTTTTTCTTTTGATTTTGAAATTTATGTTTTTAGAGTTTTAGATATTGTTTTCTTTTTGGAAATATTTTGTTTAATGATTTGCAGTTTATGATCTGATTGATAAAAGAATTTCATTTTGAACGAGTAATAGATCATTTTTGCGAAATTGAGTTCTCAAAGAAATCGTCTTCTTTTCAAATATTTTGTTTATGAATGAAAGAATTGGTGCTTTGAAAATTGTTAAATCTCTTAATCTTTCCCTTAAATAAGATTCATTGAAAAGAAAAGAGTTGCACTCCTCATTTAAATGCATTTAGCGTATTTTTGGGTCGGGTCACAAACATCACTAAAATTTCACTTCCATTCCTTCTGTCTTAAGAAATTTCCAAATTAAAAACAACACTTTAATAAAATTAATCTAGATATTTTACATTTTCTAGTACTCTTTTCCACCAACATAGCTTAGGCTAGTGTCTTGGAATAGGTTGTAATTAACATTCCAAGACAATTCAAACAAACAAGTAGCAATATTGCAATAGGAAAATCCAATTGTAGCATTTGTGCTCTGGGAATCTCTTCTTAAAAGCACGAGATCACCTCGGAACCAGTGAGGTAATTGTATCTATCTCATTGGGAAAGATAGCAGATGTGCACGTATTAAAAATGGTAAGCCTCGGATAGACCATTGTTGAGGAGCCTGGGGTCACTTATTGGTAAACCTTGGATTATGTCAAGGAGCCTTCAAGGGGATTGAGCTAGTTACTCTGCCCTTGCATGTATATCAGATCGTAGACTGTTCCCTCAAGTACATTTGTTCCCATTGGTGACCTTAGTGACTATAAACTTTACGATTTTTCCCCAACGTGAAGATGGCAGGAAGGTCTCACTGTACCTGGAGCAGACGTCTACTAGACTCACTTGGACTTTATGGAGGGTACTCTTCACTTCAAGATGGCATAAGTGGAGAGACTTGCACTAGACTGTTTCATTAAGCAGGTTGTCGGGGTAACTATTCCAACTGCCATTTCCACATTAGAATTCTATGGCGTTGGATTTCATCACCAACTAGTGTTTTTAATGTGGGAATCTACTGTTTGTGTGTGGGTTTCTCTCTTAGATTTTGTAGGTGTGTGATCAATTTTATTGTTTCCTTAGATACTTTAGGATATTTTGTTGAAATATTCTTTGATTTCGTGTGTTAAATTTTTAATTGTGGTTGAATTACATAGACAATCACGTAGAATGTAGGGGAAACCCCCTGAGTACACACCAAGCCAGTTAGAAAAGATTAAATCTGATAAAGGACAACCCTCAGGGACTGGATCAACTGAACATGAGGAAACATCAGTAAATATACATCCTGATTACGAAGTAGATCAACCTCAAACAGCAGAAAGTTCTCAAAGGAAAATATCAATTTCTAAACTAGTTGAACTTGCTTCCATAACTAGTGAATTATCAGCTACTTAACCTAAAATTTCTGAAACAGAAACTAAACCTGCTACATCTAAGCTTGCTTTAGAGTTCTTCACTCCAACCCCTAGTCGTCCTCATTCACCGAGAGTGAAGTTTTGTATTACTGAGAACCTTCCTCCTGGCCTCATTAGCATTGAAGAAATTACTGACACAGAAGAAGAAGTTCTCCTTCCTTCACATCAAGAATATTTAGATCTTAGGCCAAGTGAATCGATTTGCTATTATAGCCCTTTCAAACAGGATCCTTGGTATTCTCAGTTAACCGACTTTCTACACAACTTTGGTCTAAACTATTCGCCACCCCAAATTCCTTTTTACGCCATACCAAGAGGTAATTACAGACCTTCATTCAACATGTCTGGTGAGTCATCCATGTTTTCTGCAACTCCAAAATCATATTTGTATGGTGTTCCATCTATTCCTCTGGGATATTAGTCGCTTTCTATTACTTTCTCAGGAGCAGCTCCTTCTCCCGAAAAACTTATACCATCACCTGGTCCAAATGAATCACATATCGAAAATTTGAATGCGGAACAAGTTTACATCATGTCTGGCATTAGGGGAATTTTGAGGTCTAAAATGGGCCTTCTAAGGAAATTATAAAATAATAGTGGAAAAAATCAAATAAGATTTGATGACATCATCAAATTTTAGAGGGAAAAATGAAAAAACTACTTTTTCAACTCATATTTTCAACTTATCTCCCAAAGTTTTTACTCAAATTTCGAGCAGGAGTGCTCGTTGGATGTGAAATTTAATTCTTCATCCAAGGAGTACCCATGTTGCATACTTTCGATGGGTCCTACTACACGAAAAATTAGAAATACATAAAAAATGTGATTGTAATCACGTTTTTTTATGTATTTCCCATTTTTCATGTAGCAGGGTTCATTGAAAGTATGCAACATGGGTACTCCTTGGATGAGGAATTAAATTTTTAATCCAATGAGTGCTCCCACTCGAAATTTGAGTAAAAATTGTGGGAGATAAGTTGAAAATATGAGTTGAAAAAGTAGTTTTATTATTTTATTTGTTTTTTAATATTTTTACCCTTTTATTTAAAAAATGGTAAATCATCCCCCATGGTTGACATCATCATCTTGAATCCTATTGGTTGTTATAAAGTTTATTTTTGTTGTACATTTTTCTTAGGAGGCCCATTTTAGACCTCAAAATTCCCCTAATGAAACATTCCTAACACTGACCCTCAAAGTAGTAACTTACCGCCTGGGGGGCATCCTCAAGGTAGTAATTTACCGCCTGGGGGGCAGCCTCAAGGGCAGTACACACCTCAAGGAAAGTACATACCACAAGGATAGTACACACCTAAAGGCGAATACATACCTCAAGGCCAGTACATACCTCATGGACAAATTAAACCTCAAGGGTAGTACTCTATTCAGGGTCCGCAAACTCTTCAAGGACAATACCCTATACCAGGGAAAATGTCTTTCCAAGGACAACAGCCTCATTTAGGGCCGCAGTTCTATCAGGAATAGCAATTGTTTCAGGGAGGTCAATATTTTAGTGGGAATTATCCATCCAAATATCAAACATACGTTCCAAAATTTCAACCTGGTCATGGTCCATATTACGCAGCAAAACCTTCAATGGGAGCTCCATATCCTGGAGTAAACACGGTGTGGAATCCAACACCAAATCAATAGAATTTGCAACCTAACGTACAAGTACCTTATAATCAACCTGGTCAACCAATTCGTTATAGTCAAATCTAGCAACCTATCCAACCTACGCTTCAAGTTATACCATAGGTATCTGCACCTAGTACTGTTCAGCAGCCTGGTCCGAGTACACCTAGAACTCCACCTCAAACTGTTGCACCAACTTTTGTTCAACCTACCACACCTATCCCTAAAATGTATGCAGCCCCTCAAGTATCACAACAGATCCCTCAAGTCACAGTACAACAACCTGGGCCCACAGTTCCGACCACTATTCAGATGTCTGCGGGACAACCTGGTATAAGTACAATTGTAACAAACCAACCTCAGTTTTTTTATCAACCATATCAAGGGTAGTATCAATATGGACCTGTAGCACAAAATCCAGTATACCAACATCAACCGTACCCTAGTTACACGTATTAGATACCAGCTCAACCTCAATATGGTCCGGCCAACCCTGGTTATCCGAGAGGCATTCCAATCCTGAATGCACAAGCTATTCCAAGATATCATGGATATCCTCCTCCTAGTACTGGTATAGTTCCACAAGGTTATCAATTTGCTCAACAGGACCCTAACCATCGGTTACCATTCATAGCAACTTTGTATTTACCTGATTTGTCGCGTCTAACGAACAATCTGATTTATTATCTTCCATATTGGCCACCAATGCCTAATAAGTTGCCTAGTGATATTCCTAAGTTCAAAGATAAATCAGGAGAAGACCCCTCAAACCATGTCATGACTTACCACCTTTGTTGCACATCCAACTCTTTAATCAATTATTCCATTCAATTAAGACTGTTTCAAAGAACACTGATAGGTTTAGCTGCAAAATGGTATATTGAACTAACATGTGGCTCATTCAACAATTTCAACGCATTAGCAACAAATTTCTTAACACACTTTCAGTTGCTAGTCTGATACGACAATGGCACGAAACTCTTGACTTCATTAAAACAATCTACGTCTATGTACATATTAGATCACATACATGAATGGAGACGTAGAAGACGTTTAGTGAAAGTTTTTATTCCGGATCAGATTTTGGTAGAATGGTTTATCAAATCATTGCTTCCAAAGATCACTGAAGATGTGGCTAAGGAAGGGGTTGTTACAGAATAACAGGTCATTTCTCAATCTTATTACTTAGATCTTGTATATACACAGTCTGTTACTTTATATGAAAAAAATTCCTGACTTACCACGTCCTGGTCAAATAACTGCAACTCCTTCAGGTTCCCATGCAGCAGACGGTGTAATTGGTTTAGTTAGCACTAATAAGAGTAAGAAGAAGTCTTCAAAAACTACTTCTCCTATCATAACTTTACGAGATTCACCAAAAGGAGATTCTTCCCTTGAAAATTCTACCGACATTCATGTTGTAGACTCATCTACAGCTAAATCTAAAACCGGTAAAAGAAGAAAGGAAAGAATAAAAACAAACAAACTTCCTCTCCCAAAGCGAAAGCCGAAAAGAATGAACCATCTTATTATAAGAGGAAACCTCTTTATCCTTGTCTTATCTGTGACGAGGATCACTTTACCAAAGAGTGCCCACATCAGTCCGAGGTCTCTAAATTCGTCAAAGGTTCACCCACACCCACTGTCTTGAAGGATCATTTTCCTACTCAAGATAGAAAAATGATAGGATCTTATTCAAATTCATTGGCAGATATTTTAATGATGACTAAGTTTATGGTTGCAACGCGATCGCAAGACTATGGAAGTAAAAATCATGTAATTGGTAAAGAGATAGAAAATTATAATCCAACACCAGTCGTATCTCCTTCGATTTTTGATCCACTTCACATCGAGAAACCTAATCTTGATCTAGTGATTAAACCGCCTGCTAAAGGTGTACTTTGAAAATCAGCTTTCAAACCACATGCAAGAGCTTCTCAGAATTACAACATTGTTGAAGACTTGGCAATATCCCCTTCAGCAATGTCGGCCTTAGAAGTGCTACAATCATGTCTAGCACAAAGGAAATTACTCTTATCAGCTATAGGAGCTATAGATCCTCAGGATTCTAACTTCATGGTCTTTGATCTAGAAAATTTTACACCAAGACTCCCTCATCAAATGGCTTTTCAGATTCCAGTATTAGTAAAAAAAATTGAGTTTTTCATACTGTAATTGATGAGGGGGCATCCACGTGCATAATGTCATTAAATTGTTGGAAAACTCTGGGTTCTCCAACACTCAACCAATCACCGACAATCCTTAAATCCTTTAATGGAAGAGGATTTCATCCGTATGGAATACTCCAGGATCTACCTATAGAAGTAGAAGGCAAAACTGTTAATCTAGATGTGGAAGTTGTTGATGTCCCTCTAGATTACAACCTTCTTTTGGGTCGTAGTTGGTCTTATGCCATGACTGTTTTTGTTTCATCTATCTTTTGATTAATCAAGTTTCCTCATAAAGGAAAGATTGTGAAAATTGATGAGTTGTCATATTATTCATCTGACCCTGCTTCTACAGACAGTATCCAACATGTTGGAAAATTGACTATCCCATATGAAGATGTTGGGGTAGGTTTAGTAAAGGACTCTGCTCTCATGGGAACTTTCTCTATGCCTCCGCCCAACGTACCGTGTACCATTGCCAACATCAGTATGATTTCATCAAGCAATATACCATTAGATGACACTTGGGTAGTGCCTTCAGAGTCAGAAATGGATTATTTCAATGGCGATATGCCTTTGAGTCCTTTCGAAATGGCATATGTGGCAGTACAGTCATTTTCTGACACACTTTCAACTACACCTGATCAAATGAACGTGATCACCGAAGAATCTTCTTCACCATCAAGCTCAACCTTGACATCAATTTCAGATCCTTTTCAACAAGTGTTTCACACTAATGAAAGTATTCGAGAATTTTTGTCTGTGGAAGAATTACCCTAGGATGATCTACACCATAGATATCCGTTTTTACCTGAACTTGATAGGTTTGAAAATGATTTTTCATCTATTTTTACGATTGATTATGTCAAGGAATCACATAATCCTATATCGATTACAAATTTGGATTTTGAGATTAATTTGGGAAACATTTCTACAACTGTTCCTATCGACATATCAGTTAAACCTAGAATTGTTGAAAACATTCATATAGGCACTTCTTTTACAATTGAAGAGATTAATACATATAAAGCTCTATTTCAAGAATTCTGAGACATATTTTCCTAGTCTTACGAAGAGATGCCAGGAATCGATCTAAAGATTGCCATTCATGAAATAAAGACATACCCGGATGCCAAGCCTATTAGACAAATATTACATCCAATACATCCGTGAAAAGCTGATGCTATTAAAGATGAAGTTGAAAAGCTACTACGAGAAGGATTTATTTATCCAATTCCATTGATAGATTGGGTATCTAATATAGTCCCGTTACCAAAAAACAAGGGACTATACGAGTATGCGTCGATTATAGGGATATTAATAAAGCATGTCCAAAAGACAATTATCCTACCCCCTATATCGACCAAATTATCGATGATTGTGCCAGAAATGAAATTTTCTCATTTATGGATGGATTTTCTGGGTATAATCAAATAAACATACTCCTTGCTGATCAACCAAAAACAGCGTTTATATGTCCTTGGGGGACATTTGCTTATTGTAAACTACCTTTCAGATTAAAGAATGCTGGTGCAACTTTTCAAATGGCAATGTCTTACGCTTTTCATGACATCAAACATATTGTAAAGCCTTATCTGGATGACTTACCTACTCACTCATTACACAGGGATGATCATCCTACACACTTACGAGCTATTTTCATGAGATGTAGGCATTACAAGATTCGTTTGAACCCGCAAAAATGTGTTTTTTGTGTGCAGTCAGGACGATTACTGGGATTCATGGTTTCAAAATATGGCATTTGTGTCGACCCCTTGAAGGTTGAGGCCATCATAAATTTACCTACTCCTTACACACTTTGCTAACTTCAAATTTTGCAAGGGAAAGAAAACTTTCTACGTAGGTTTATCCCGAACTATGCTAAGTTAACAAAAGGTTTTATCCGATTGTTGAAATAGAATTTTCCTTTTATTTGGGATGAGATTGTTGATCGATATTTTGATGCTCTAAAACACGCATTAACCCATGCACCGTTATTGCATCCACCCAATTACCACTAGGACTACTTTTTATACTTAGCAGCCTCTGATTCCACCATTGGAATGGTTCTATTTCAAGAAGATGAATCTCACAATGAGCATGTGATATATTATCTAATTTGAAATCTGAACCTGACAAAAATTAAATATTCGCATGAGGAGAAATTGGCCTTGGTAGCAGTTCAAGCTGTCTAACGTTTCCGTCACTACATTCTGTTACGTAAGACAACTATGATATCTAATTGCAACCCGATGATGTATATTTTGACAAAAAAATTACTCGTGGGAAAATACGCTAAATGGATTGTCATCCTACAAGAGTTTGATTTGGAATTCGAGAAATCTAAATCAAAGAAATCACTGGTGTTTGCAGAACTCATGTGTGACTTTCCCAATACTAAGATGGAAACTGTGGTAGAGAATCCCATCGCCGATGAATCTTTGTTTCTTTTCAGTACGTTAGATCCATGGTATGGAGATATCATCATATATCTTCAAACCCAAACCTTTCGCCCACAGCTTTCACGTTCAAATCGATGGAGACTCCAGTATCAATCCTAGTAATACAATATTGTTAGGGACACACTTTATCGTTGTGTTGCGGATTCTGTTTTTCAACGTTGTATAACTCACAAAGAGGCTGAAAGGGTTTTGAATGACTGCCACTCTAGAGCTTGTGGTGGTCATATGTTTGGGTTTGTCACAGCCCAAAAGATATTGCGCATTGGTTATTTTTTGTCGTCGTTGTTCAAAGATTATATTATTGCGGTCTGAAAATGCCACAACTGTCAATTTTTTTATCGAAAGATGTGTGCGCCTCCTGCTCTTCTTCACCCAATCATTGTTGTCGACCCTTTTGCGAAATGGGGTATTTATTTGATTACATGTAACCCTCACTCGGCCGAGGGGCATGGTTATATTATTCTCGCTATATATTACTTTACCAAATGGGCCGAGGCAATGCCTACATTCGTAGAAGATGGAAAAAATGCAGCTACGTTCGTATTCAATCATGTGATTGCTCGTTTCGGTGTACCCCAAGCTATTATCACAGACCATGGGAGTCATTTTTGAAATATAATGATGACCAAAATTTCCAATCAACTTGGCCTGCGCCATGATAACTCTACTCCTTATTACCCGTAGGCTAATGTTCAAGTTGAATTTGTCAACAAGGTTTTAACTACCATGATTAAATGGATTATCGGAACTCACAAATCGAATTGACATACCATGCTTTTTTCGGCGCTGTGGGCATACCGAACCTCAGTAAAAACTGCTACAGGGTTCACTTCTTTTCAACTGATATACAGTTTAGAAGCTGTGTTACCCATTGAATGTGAAATACCGTCACTTCAATTAGGCATTGAGTTACTACCAGCTACCTCTGAGGAGGAAAAACACTTTTTGTACTTAGCACAATTAGATGAGACTCGGCGCACCACTGCATTAGCTACCGAAGCTCATACGAAACGTGTGAAAGCTCAGTATGATCAATGTTTAGATTCAACAAGATGATGAGCTTAGTGAAAAGAGTCGCCTTCACTAAGTGGACCCGCAGGCTATTTTGGCGCAAGTCTATTTTTAGACATGTCGATCATATTTCAGAAGTTGCAAGATGCTATTTGTGGATGGTTGATCAAGTTGGAAAAATAGATGAAATTCTATTTTTAGAATATTGGGCGAAGTCTATTTATAGATCGTCAATCTAAAAATAGATGCATGTCGATTATTATTAGCTCTTAATAATAATCAAACTCTAAACAACAACTTATTCTCTTGGAGCACTTCAGTTCAGTGCATAGATGTGGCACAGCAGCTGACAGAAGGAATTACGCTATTCCTGAGGGTTTACTAGAGCTATTGCATGGAGGACTCAGTTAGAACTCAAGTGGCAGAGTTATGACACAGTTGGAAGAAGTAGTTATGGAGTTGTATTTAGTTTAACTCAGTTAGACTCAGTTGAGCTAGTTGTATCTAGTCTAACTGATTGATACACTAGTGAGAGTGGAGTGAATTAATTAGTTAATTAATTCACAAATAATAACTCATTAATCAACTGAAAAATACATTAGTTAACTACAGTGCATGGAAGTTTCAGTGGAGACCAGTGGAGAGATAGGTGAAAGGGAAAGATAGACATTTGTTGTGACTACTAGTGATGCATTGATTGCATCAACACACGGTGGAATGCCAATGAGGTTAACGCAGGTCAATTCCCAAGAGTAATTCGGAATTCATTTATGAAACTGTTCTTGATGGGCATTAACGCATGATAGGCGAGCTAGCTAGCGGTGGCAAAGATGGGTGCCATGGATTTAGGGTGCTTTGTATAGTGTATGAAAGGTATATCTTGAGAGCTTGTGATAAAATTTGTATGTATGTAAATTGTCCATATGATCTCCATGTTACATAATATATAATTAGGGTTTCGACTTGAGCTTTCTGTTTAAAAAGCTGTGTTCATATTATGTGCGATTGATTATTTTTGTTTATGCTTCACATGTGAGTGCAATTAATTTTTCCGCAAAAGATTAACAAGTGGAATAGATTCAGTATCTTGAATAAAGTTAAATAGTATGAGATCGGGTGGATCTAGGACATATGCATGCTTAGTGCATATAATTTCTACATAATGTAATATTTTGTGAAAGCTGAGGACCTAATTGTAAATTGAGTTTTGTGCTAGTGGACAATTCGAATTGCTATGTACATAAAGTGCAGCTGGTGCCATGTAAATGCTTTCAACAGGGTTGGTATTGGTGATGTGCCTGCCCTTGCCTGATACCTCTGAATTACATAGCCTGGAAGGACAGGATGGAGGTGGTGCTGGAGGATAATGGGCTGAAGGAGTTCATCGATAGCGATGTTCCTAAGCCGGGATCTAGCGATGCTACATTACTTGATGCATGGCAAAAGAAGACTGCAAAGATGAGGAGGATTATGTTGGAAGGTGTGAAGGACCACATTGTGTCTAGCCTTCACGGGAAAGTCACTCCATTCTTAATGTGGAAGGCTTTGACAGACTTGTTCCAAAGCAGAAGTGACTAGAGGAAGTTGGCACTTAAAGACAAGCTCAGAAAAATAAAAATAGAGAAAGGCAACAGTATCCCAAAATACCTCATGAAGTTTGTCCACTGCAAGGATGAGCTGGGAAGTGTGGGGGTTACTGTTGATGAAGAATACTTGGTGAGCTTGGTTCTCCTTGGGCTTCCAAAGAGTTGGCATAGCTATGAAGACTCTGTCAATGGACAGGAGAAACTGCCAGGATGGGAGCGACTTTGGTCGGATCTTGTGCAGGAGGAGATAAGGCGGGGTACCAGGGATGGATCTTCATCGAAGAATGAAGATGAAGAGAATTTCACTTTGGCTGCCAAAGAAAGGAAAGGGAAAGGGAAGAAAAATGCTTCTAAATCCGGTGCAAAAGGCAAGAAGCAGGACTTGTCCAAAGTGAAGTGTTTTCACTGTCACGAGCATGGACATTTCACCACTAACTGTCCACAGAAGAAGAAGAATAAGGAAGCTGCTGGATCTGCAGCTGGAGAGGCCTTAGCCTCGCAATTTGAGCTGGATTTTTCCTTGATCGCATGCTTGGTTTCAAGCCGCATGGGATCAGTGTGGTATCTTGACAGTGGTGCATCTTTCCATATGACGGGAGACAAAGAGTTGTTTAGTGACTTGGAGGAGAAGAACCTCCAGATGCATATAGAGATGGGCGATGATGGTCGGTACAGTGCAACAGGCATTGGAACCATTACCTTTGAGAGGGAGTCTGGTAATCCATTCTTGTTGAAGAATGTCATGCATGTTCCAGGTCTGAAGAAGAACTTGGTCTCAATCACAATGCTGGAAGACAGGGGTTATGATGTTGTTTTCAGTGGGGGAAAAGCTTTCCTTCGACATAAAACAACGAGTCAAACCAAGAAGATAGGGGTTCGAATTAATAATCTCTACAAGATGGAGGTAGATGGATGCGCTGCAATGGTGGGAAAAGCAGAAGAAGTGGTGAGTCGGGATGAGGGCGAGTTATGGCACAGGAGATTGGGCCATCTTCACCATGGCACTTTGAAAATTTTGCAGCAAATTTCTACTGGACTTCCCAAGGGTACTCTTGCGCAGTCAAATCAGTGCAAAGGATGTACAATGGGTAAGTTTGTGAAGACCACCTTTCATGAGAAGGAGAACCGTGCTTTGGTGATCCTAGAGAGAATTCACACAGACGTGTGTGGACCATTCTCAGTTGCTTCAATAGCGAAACACATGTATTATGTGATATTTGTTGATGACTTTTCTCGTAGATGTTGGATCTTCTTCATGCAGAAGAAGAGTGAAATGTTCTCAAAGTTCTGTGAGTTCAAAGCATTGGTGGAGAAGGAGTCGGGGAAGCAAGTGAAAGCTCTACGGAGCCATAATGGTTGTGAATACATCTCAAGCGAATTCAAAGACTTTTGTAGCAAAGAAGGAATTCAAAGAGAACTCATAGCGCCTCATAACCCACAGTAGAATGGGGTCACGGATAGAAAGAATGGAACAATCGTGGGTGTTGCACGAGCAATGCTGCATGACCTGGGCCTACCGATGCACTTGTGGACGGAAGCACGCAACACTGTTATTTATGTGAAAAACCATTGTCTTCATAGAGTACTTGACATGAGTACACCCGAGGAAGATTTTACTAGTAAGAAGCCTGATATTTCTCATTTGAAGATTTTTGGCTCACCTGTTTACATTCATGTGACGAAGGATGCCAGGAAGAAGTTGGAGCCGACTGCAGAAGTTGGGATATTTGTGGGGTACACAAGCACCCTGGCTATCGTGTGTATTTGCCCAGCTTAACGGTCGGATAGTGTTATGCAACGAGATAAAATTCAGCTGGCAATGTGAGCTCCGTACCAGTGTTTTAGCAGAGAGGGAGCTACACTTGCATGCAGATGAGGAGCTGTTAGTTCCTAAGGAGGAGCTTCCGGATGTGGACCAGCCACAAGAGGAGGTTCAGGAGGTGGAAAGAGTCCACTCATACGAGGCCAACGCAGACAAGAGCAAGAAGCATACCACGGAAAATTTGAGATGCGAAGAAGGTGGATGCGGACACTGGTGTGGGGTCCTACATCACAACACGGACGGGGAATGGTCACGGCCAGGTATCTTGGATACATCGCTCTTATGAGCAAGTGTATTGTGACAGAGTCATCTTCTTTTGAAGAAGCAGCACAGGAGCCCACATGGGTAGATGCCATGGTGGAGGAGTATGACTCCATTGTCAGAAACAGTGCTTGGGAGATTGTTCCAAGGCTGGTGGGAAAATCAGTGGTAGGATCAAGATGGATCTACAAGGTAAAGCAAGCCGCTGATGGGAGCGTCGATAATTTTAAGGCAAGATTTGTTGCCCAGGGCTTCTCACAGATTGAGGGGATTGCCTATGAAGAAACTTTTGTACCTGTCGCACGGTATTCTTCCATACGGACCATCTTTGCTCTCTCAATGCAGATGGGTTGGCACATTTATCAGATGGATGTGAAGACTGCGTTCCTTAATGGGATCATTGAGGAAGAGGTGTACATTGAGCAACCTGAAGGATTTGAGATCTTCAGCAGTGAGTCGCATGTGTGCAGAGTCAAAAGAGTGTTGTATGGGCTGAAACAAGCACCCCGTGCTTGGTACACTCGGATCGACAGCTATTTCACTGGACTTGGCTTCACCAAGAGTGAGGCGGATGCAAACCTGTACCAGATTGTGGTTGAGGGTAAGCTTTTGATCATTGTACTTTATGTTGATGATTTGATACTAATAGGTGATGAGCAGTTGATACACTCATGCAAGGCTGATCTTGCAAAGGAGTTTGAGATGAAGGATTTAGGCCTCCTTCATTATTTCCTTGGATTGGAAATATGGCAGTGGGAAGGTGAACTGTTTGTGTCTCAAGGCAAGTATTCCTGGGAGATACTGGAGAAGTTTCACATGCAAATATGCAAGCCTATCGACACTCCTCTTCCAAGAAATTGGAAGAAAGAGGATGCTACATCGGCAGAGGTAGTGGATGCCACTGTTTATTGACAATTGGTGGGTTCGCTCATGTATTTAGTCAATACAAGACCGGACATATGCTATGCAATGAACCAGCTTTCACAAGTGATGGTTAAGCCTACCAAGCTCTTTTGGAAGGCAGGCAAGCATGTCCTAAGATATCTCAGGCGCAGATTTAAGTATGGTTTATGGTACAGACAGACGGATGAGGTGAAGTTGCATGGCTTCACAGATGCGGATTAGGCAGGAAGCCCAACAGACAGAAAGAGAACATCAGGATGGATTTTCAGTATCGGATCTACGGCAGTTTCTTGGTACAGCAGGAAACAAAGATCTGTGGCACTCAGTTCAGTGGAAGCAGAATACATGGCAGCAAGTTTAGCGGCATGTGAGGCTATCTCGATGAGAAAGATTCTGGTTGGTTTGTTCAGTTCACATTTAGATCCCATGGTGATTCATTGTGATAATCAGAGTTGCATTAAAATCTCGGTTAATCCTGTGTTTCATGATAGATCTAAACATATTAATATCTGGTATCATCATATCAGAGATTGTGTACAGTGGAAGATCATGTTGCTTCAGTATATTCCCACGGAGGATCAAGATGCAGATATTCTAACGAAGGCACTCACCAGAAGCAAATTCGAATACCATAGATGCAGGGAGTGTTGAGATTCAACAAGATGATGAGCTTAGTGAAAAGAGTCGCCTTGACTAAGTGGGCCCACAGGCTATTTTTGGTGCAAGTCTATTTTTAGACTATGTCTATTTTTAGACATGTCGATCATATTTCAAAAGTTGCAGGATGCTATTTGTGGAGGTTTGAGCAAGTTGGAAAAATAGATGAAATTCTATTTTTAGAATATTGGGCGAAGTCTATTTATAGATCATCAATCTAAAAATAGATGCATGTCGATTATTATTAGCTCTTAATAAATTTCGAGACTCTACTTATTATTATTCTCTTGGAGCACTTGATTCGATGCACGGATGTGGCCTGACTTACAAAGAAGAATTCGCTGTTCTGAGGTTTACTTGAGCTATTGCATGGAGGACTCAGTTAGAACTCAAGTGGCAGAGTTATGACACAGTTGGAAGAAGTAGTTATGGAGTTGTATTTAGTTTAACTCAGTTAGACTCATTTGAGCTAGTTGTATCTAGTCTAACTAATTGATACACTAGTGAGAGTGGAGTGAATTAATTAGTTAATTAATTCACAAATAATAACTCATTAATCAACTAAAAAATACATCAGTTAACTACAGTGCATGGCAGTTTCAGTGGAGACCAGTAGAGAGATAGGTGAAAGGGCAAGATAGATTATCTGTTGTGACTATTAGTGATGCATTGATTGCATCCAACACACAGTGGAGATTCCAATGAGGATTGCGCAGTCAATCCAAGAGTAATTCGAATTCATTCAGAGCTATTCTTCAGTAAGGATTGCGCAGTGGAGGCAGGCTAGCAGGTGGCAAAGATCGATGCATGGATTTGCAAGATTAGGCCTGTATAGTGTATGACAATTGTACTGTACCAAGAGCTTGTGATAAACTTTGTATGTTTGTATGAGATTGTCATATGATCTCCATGTTACATAATATATATTTGGGGTTTTCAACTTCAGGCTTTCCTGGTTAAAAACTGTGTTATGTGCGATTGATAATTTTTGTTTATGCTTCACATGAGTGTGCAATTAATTTTTCCGCAAAAGATTAACAAGTGGAATAGATTCAGTATCTTGCATAAAGTTAAATAGTGTGAGATCAGGTGGATCTTGGACATATGCATGTTTAGTGCATATAATTTCTACAATCAAAGTGTTACCCCTTGTGTTTTTTTCATAAGGTGACCTAGTCTTAGTATATGATCAAGCTAACGATAAGCTAGGTGTTGGGAAATTCGAACCGATGTGGCATGGTCCCTACATTTTCAAGCATGTGCTTGCAAAAGGGGCCTATGAATTGACTGATTATGATGAGGTCCCTTTAGATAAGCTCAGAAATGGTCTTTATCTTAAGAGATATTATGCTTGACTCTCGTGTGAAGATCTCACTTTTATATTAGTTATTTTTTTAGATAGAGTGCCTTAGATTAGATAAGTGTTCCTAGATTAAGTTTGTTGTTACTACTATCACTGCTTATCTTTATTAATCTTGATATTGCAGATGTCGACATCCCTTCAAACATACATTGGTTTTGCTGATGGTGCCTGTCGTAGTACACGGAATATCTCTTCCACGGCTTGGGTTATCTATTCACCCATTGATGAGTTAGTTTTTATGCATGGGGTAAACCTTAGTCAAACAACGAACTATATTGCAGAATATAGCGCAGTCATTGACTTATTATCTGATGCCATTTCATTTGGTATTCGATGTTTGATCATTAGGTTGGATTCAGAACTCATTGTATTATATTTAAATAGAGTATACGCAATTAAAAATCCAGTGTTATTGAGATTATTTTTGAAGGTTCGTCTCTTGGAACAACAGTTTGATTACATCGAATATCAACACATTTCAAGAAATTTAAACACATTGGCCGATGCATTAGCTAATTTTGTTCTAAATAGACATTCGCAACATTAAAATAGTAAACCAAAACAACATTCGATACATGTTGAACAAGATACTCAGAAAAAGTAATAATTTGTTTTCAAAAAATATTACATCATCTATGATCATAGGTTCAAACACCTTATGATCTAATAGATACTTATACAAAAAATAAAACATGTCAATCCACAATGATCATCCACTATCTGTGATGATGATCATGGTAATATACTATGGCATGCGCCACCTTGCGCAGGAATCTCCTAAACTATCCTGAAACACATGTAACATGTCTCTGAAGCCGGAGAGAAATGTCATATGTCCCTGTCTCGGAAATATCTATGGTTAACCTCTCCAAGTTGTGTTCCATATCAGTGAGGATCTCTGCTGCCTGCTCCTGTGGTGGTGTTATAGGCTCTGCTTTCCGCCTATCAAAGCGGCAGAGTGTAGTTGGTTGTCGTGGACCAACATCTACATTTAAATATTGTTATCAGTATTGGACGATAAAAAACAAATAAAAATTAGATTAACAATATCAAAATAGTTCACTTACCTGATTCGTCCCACTGTGCCCATGGAGAAAAGGACATCTCAGGATCACCTTTGAAATATATACCTACATAAGGGAAGTCTTCAATTGTGAAGACTTGGTTCCTTAGCCACATAAAGTACGCTGGAGTGAACCAAACCACTAAATTGTCATCGCCACCATGGCGAGCCATTAATGCAACCCAACATACTGTCTGAGGTTCCCGAGGTTCCCCACGATCTACTAGAATAAGCTGAGGGGCGAGAAGCGGGATTCTCTCCAAAGAAAAAGAAATCAAAATGGCGCCATAACCAAATTTTTTTAATTTTTCATTCTTTGCTTTGGTTAATTGGCCTTTCATGTTAGCCAATACCCCTTCGCACCAGTTGAATATGGTGTCTCTGAAACACTCTACTGTGGTCTGCATTTGAGATTTAGTGGCTACATGTGGAGCCGCACTTCCACACAACCTGGTTACTGTAAATGCAATCACTTTGAGATCTAATCGCAAGATAGTTTTTGTCTATGCGATTATCCTTTGGATCTGCCTCATCACTGCAAAATTGTTCTTTGTAGCTAGTAATGGGTAGGCCACTCTATGTAGCCCCAAACAAGGATATGTTTTCTCCTCTTTGGGACAATCTAGTGAGGAAATAGATATCCTCGAGCTCGATTTCAAGTGAATGGTCGCCAATGATAAAGCATTGATCTTGAACTTCCCATGTGTTTACAAACCATGTCATCAACTCTACTTGTGCTTTCATACCTTGGATCGCCCAGAACTTATATAACCCACAAGTTTGCAATGCACGTATTGTGGTAGCATCATTCATGGCTTCATTTTCTATAGCCTCATGCTCATGTTCTATCCACTCTAGCATGGTGGAATAGCCTACAAATAAACACATTTGAAAATTAGAAACCATTGATGTGTAAAACTTTAATCATTTTTAAGAGAATTTATAAATTTTAAAATGCTCACGGCGCCTCTGCAGTTTTTGTGCGGAGACAGTGACGTCCGCACGAGCTCCACATAAAAACCATGGTAGCCCGATAATTTTCCTTTTGAAAAATTATCGAGGTCCACAAGTAGCACGTGCATGACCTGTGGACCCCCGAGAGCGCATTTTTGAACATAAATTCCTCCCAAAAAATGAAATTAAAGCTAAAAAGGAGAATTGAAATGGATAGAAATGAAGAGTAAGATGATGTGGATTACCTGGTTCTGACAAATCACGGAATGAACGGTTAGTTATCCCGATATTAGCTCCGGAACATTTTTTCCAAAAGCTCTCAATTCACTGCTCTGAAGACAAAAGGTGAAAATGATTTTGTTAAACCCCTTTTTATAGTTTTTGAATGAATAAAATATTATATTTTATTTATTTTTCACTTTAAAAGGCTATTTTTTGATATTTTTACTTCTTGGAAACAGGTATGTATAATCTTTTGAGTTTCCATGCAGGATACAGGATTTTTCGGTGAAAAGAATTATTTTGACGCTGAGTATACTTTTATCACTTTTTCGGGCTCTTGAAAATTACGAAAAAGCGAAACCCTGGAGTTCTCTTTTAAGCCTTTTTCAGACTCTCTAAATATTAAAGATTTCCGAGTACTTGACTATTCGAACTTGTTAAAGGAAATGAACAACTATCCTTTCAGTATAAGTTTACCCCTTTTCTGCACTGAAATGGACTATTTACAAAAAAGGTATGCATTGACTAATCATGGTCAATAGAGTTCTCTCCTGTATTATTTTATCCTTTTTCGGGCTTGAGAGACTAAATTTACGAAAACGTATAACCACGGAGTTTACTTATGTTTTTATTTTGACTCCCTAAAACTGAAAAACGTCGAGTTTCTCCTATACTGGACTCGTTAGAATTTAACAGTAAAGGACCTGTCGATTACAAACAGGACCGAACCACTCCTTTTTAAGGTTCAATTTTAATACTAATATGGACTCATCCGAAGGATGAGCTTACACAAACAAAAAAATGTTATCCTCCTCAAGCTTGTCAAAAATAAAGAAGCACTTGTCAGTAATGGTGAGAGGAAAAGAGAGAAAAAGAATCAAGTTGTCACTCTTGTTTGAAAAGCAGTATACCACTCTTGAACATGACACTTTGTCACACTTGTACCTAGGTTGGGAACTCCTTTGTGTAACAGTTAATCAAACCACATTGAAAGTCTTCATCCAATTTCTGGGTATTAGCTTTAGGTCAATTGTTAGCAAACCATCTATAGTGTTGTTATGTGTTCAAGAGACAATTCAAATAAACCATTCATTGCAAACATTTGTCTCCATTCGCGTTGACCATCCCTGAGTCAGTGCTTGCAAATATTTCTTCAAAACTTGATATAATGGTTTCGTGTCGTAGGCTTTCATGTGACAAGTCACTTTCTATCGACGACAGCTCATCATCTAAAAAGTTGATCTAGAATCCTATCAGTACCTTGGGATTTGCATGCCCTAATGGCAGGTTTCTCACCTTCGATGACATGTTGCATCATTGACCTTCAATCAAATGATTCTGTGAAGTGTTCGACTGCAAATCATTCATTCACACTTCATAGATTGTATTGACTAATTTGAGAGCCATTGTCATTATTGGAGGTTTCTCTCACACTTCGTCAACAGTTCACATCATTGGCTAGTAATCAAGTGGTTTCTACCATATTCGACTTCGACACAATCAATCGCATGGATAGAATCATACTAGTTTGGAAAGTGGAAATCAAGACCTTGGATCTAGTTTCCACCATCCAAGCTGTGAGTTTTATTATTCATGATACAATAGACTACTTATGACAGATAGTTGTGCCCATGTTGTGTCTACTATTGATGTAATATTAAAATCATATATGTACCAGAACATTTAGTTCGTTTTGATCTAAGTATGGGAATGCCTACCTCAGCGATGATATATATATATATATATATATATATATATATATATATATATGCTTGCATTGAATGTTTTTACAGGTTTTCGACTGGTGTGTCCGCAATCCAATCCTCGGAATGATAATGCACTTCACTCTTCAGAAAAACCTCAGGCTTCGCACTTTAGGAGTCAATCTGTTACACATTATTTTGTCACCATGACATTTGATTATACATATAGGTCCATCACTACCTAGATTGTGCTCCCTTAGAAGTTAAAAACCCTAATGTTTCTAAACTAAGTCTTGGAATTGGAGAAAAGCTCATTGAATTCCTTAAAATTCTAACTCCGCACTTTTCCTAGCATTTTCCTGCAGGTTCGCGGATACTTGTTCTATAGCCTATGACAGCTCCCACACATTCTGCTAATAAAACCTGCGGACCCTCGTAAAAAGTCAAATAAAGGGAAAAGTAAGTTCTAGAAGCCCAGCTGATCGAATATTCTCCCAACTGGAAGCTTCTAGAGGCGCGATCAATTCGAGCTTTATCCCTCCACTCATGGAACTCTATCCCTTGGTCTATGGAGCTCAAATCCCTTCATGAGAGGAATCCATCCCCCTCTTCATGGAACTGAAACTACCTCCATTTCCCTATAAATTGAGCTCATGTTTCAGTCTCAAGTGTAGATGGTAGCTTGTATAAGGTAATCGCTGAAGAAATTCCTAATAGAGCATACTCTCTACACTAGTTGTTGTTGGCATGAGAATGATCACATCCTTATGTCCATAACTCCATGTTGGTTCAAAGAGAGGAAGGCTTGTGAAACTGAAGGAGAAACGATTGTTCAGGACCCTGGGAGAAACTTGTACGACATCAAGGCATCAGGTTGTAAAGTTACTCTTTTCATTCAAAGATAATATATATCGATCTCCTTTTCTCATTGAGTTTTTCTTGTGCTTATTTGAATAATTCAATACTTAGACTCCTTGATCACTAAGTTAGATTGGTTGTTCTTAATTATTATATGTTGCAGGTGCTTTTAATTCTTTTGTCTGTCTTTGATTGCAGGTTCTACTTACTAGAGAAGCCTCTTTGGAGCAACTAGATAAAAGACTATACCGAACGTTGGATTTCAAGGTAGGGGCGTGTCCTCTTTCTTTGTTTATAATAATTCTGAATTGCAAATAATCTAAAGAAAATGATTTACAAATGGATGTTTGTTTCTCGCTATTCGTGGAATACTAGGGAGATCGCTCTTGTCCGCAAGAGGGATTAATCCGCATAACATCTCCCCACAGAAACTTCGGTAAACCTTGGTCACATAGCATGGCACATGCAGCTTCCACAATGGTCCTGTTATTTCTTTCGGCAACGCCATTCTGCTCAAGAGTATAGACAGTTGTGGTCTCCCTCTTGATGCCAGCTTCTCTGCAAAAGTTCTTGAACTCGTTCGTCTCATATTCAATGTCATTATCAGTCCTCAATACCTTGATCTTCTTCTCTATTGAATTTTCCACCAAGGCTTTGAAGGTACGGAACCACATGAAAGCCTCATCCTTCTTTTTAAGAAGTATATCCAGGTTTTGTGAGAGAAGTCATTTATGAACATTATATAATAAGAGCATCCTCCCAAGGATGTCACGGGCAGCATACCAGACAGATAAAAATGTATTAATTGCAAGACATCGGATGTCTTTGTGACACTTGAGGGGAAAGGTCCCCTTCTATGCTTTCCTTCGGCACAACCCTTACATACACCTTCATGATCATTTGTGAACTCAGGCATCCCCGTCACCACCTTCCTTTCTTTGGGTAGGGCTTTGTAGTGAAGGTGTCCAAACCTCTGGTGCCATAGTTCAGTTTGTCAGATAGTATCACATGTCATCGCTCCCAGTGGACTTCCTCCAACCTGGTAGAGTGTATCAAGTCTAAACCCTATCGTGATAGCTTCCTTGAAACTCTTCTTCCAGATACGCACCTTCCCATCAATGAATGCCACATTGAAACCTTTGTGATACATGGCTTAAATAGTCACAAGGTTCTTTTTCAAATCAGGTATATAGAGTACATCCTGTAGGCGGAGGACTTGACCTTGAGACAAGTGGAGGGTCACAGTCCTTGTCCCTTTCACAGGATATGTGGCATTATCTCCAGAGATAATATTCATATTAACATCCTTCTCAACCATGTCGGAAAGTGCTTCCTTGAACCTAGTGATGTGCCTTGAGGCACCACTATCTATCAACTAGACATCCATAGTGTCGGGTGGAGATGCAGCCAAGAGGACAAATATAAGAATGAATTCATTTCTTTTATCATCAACAACATTTGATTCCTCATACCTGAAATTTCTCGACCTTTTGTAAGGTTTCCCATTTCCACCAAAGGAAGCCTTCCTCTTTCCTTTGAACGTGTTGTTCCTTTGATTTCCATTCCTCCTGCTGTTGTTGTTGTTATCATCATCATCAGGAGAATCCTTCTTGTAAGGACATTCTCTAGCATAGTGACTAGGCTTCTGACAAGTGTAATATTTACCTTTCTTCCCTTGGGCCCCTGCGCTTCCTTTGTTCCTCGGACCACCAAATTTCTTCTTCTTAGCATGAGCAGTGAAGGTAACATTTCTTTCATTTTGATATTCCTTCATCCTTGTCTCTTCTTGTACACATCTTGATAGTACTTCGTCAAAGTCAAGCATGACATTGTTATTGAGAATGGTAGTGTTGAATACATGTCATTCGGATGAGAGACCTCCAAGTGCAATGAGAACCATCTCTCGATCAGATATTGTCTCCCCAATAGCCAAAAGATTATTCTTGATCTCGGTCATCTTCAGAAAATATGATTGAATGGATTCATCCCTGCCTTTCTTCAGATTCTTTAATTGGTTCTTGAAGAATAGGACTTGATTTGCATTGTTGGCCTTGAACATGTTGACCAATTTATCATACATCTCCTTAGATGTGCACAGCTCAGAGATGTAGGCTACCAAACTCTTATGAATTGAGTCCCTGATCATCAGCTTTGCTTTGACTTCCCCCTTCTTATACTTTGACTTGGTGACAGCAGGTGCAGTGGATGGAGGCTCTTGGATTTTACCCTGCACATAGTCCATGACATCTTGGTCTTCCAACATAAGATCCAATGTCATCATCCAGGCATGGAAGTCTTCCTTCCTAGTCAATTTGCCATTAGCTTTAAAGCCATTATAGTTTGAGGTACCCATGCTCTTATTCGGTGATTGCTACAAACTTGGGCTTTGTCTTCACCTCAGCTCTGATACCATGTAAATTTTTGTAGATGTTCTATGCTTGATGCAACTTTATTTTTTATCCCCAATATCAGTCAGCAATCACATAAACAAGAAAGTAAAATGCAGATAGAACATACCAGTAGATCGACAGAAGACAAGCCAAAAATATGTATGTGTTGGTGTGTTACGGCGGTCAGCAAGATGCTTCAACCAACAAAGTCTCAATATGGTCAGCCAACCAGAAGTGTTACACAACCCTCATGGACAGCCAGATCAGTCATCCCAAAGTCAACAAAAGTCAATGTTGTCCTAGTCAACGGTCAGCACAAACAGCAAGAAAGTCAATGCAGTCAAGTCAAAGTCAACATCTAGCCTCAGTTTTTTTGCCAAAAAATGCGGATTGAGGAAATCAAAGTTTTGGGAGAGTTTCAGGTCAATTTGACCAAGCGTTGACCAAAGTCAACACTGGTCAATTTCTGCATTGGAAACCCTAGACAGTCCAAAACCCTAGCTGCTGCTTTTTCCCACGTGTGAGTGAAGAAGAGACTCCAGTAGATGACTGAACCAATCAGATGAGGAGAGAGAATGTGATGTGATGGATGAGTGAAAATGACCTCCAACGTTGACCTATTTATATCCATTAGTGAGGGTGTGTGACACAACTGTTGGGGCTTCAAGCCTACATTTCATTTCAGGCCGACCTGCACATATTTTGAATAAATTCAAAATAAATGTTCTACTCATCGGATTAAGATGATCTTTTGATCGATCTTTCACCTCTCTGAAAGAGGAATCCAATAAAAATATTAGCATCTTCATCTGAGCATCACAACATGGAGTTTGGACCTAGTTGTCCAAAATTAACAATTAATAATATTACTACTGACATCAGTGGTCATATGACTGTTAGTTATTAATATTAGCATTATTAATGATTAAATATTGGATATTAACCTATTATAATATTAACATTATTGTTTTTTTTGTTGGTTTGACCCGTGGGGGATTTGAACTTTGAATCTCATGGTTTGCATAGTACTTCATAACAAGGTGATCACCAATTCAGTTGTCCCCATGGGCTAATATTAACATAATTGTTATTATATTACCATTTACTGGTTTTAGGGGTTTTGTTGTTTTTAGGGGTTTTCAACCTAGTTTTTAGCTTTTTAGATTCTAGGTTGACCTTACATCCTTCTCCCACCTTTATGGCATCTTGTATCTATCGGTTGGTCTGGTCTTTTCTTTCTCCTTGACTTTTATGTCCTGATGTTGAATCTCGCTGCTAGTTTCAAAACATTGGTTTCCAAAATTCTATTGTGGAGAAAACTTCAAAATTCTCATTACTCAACCACATATTCTTAACTATTAGACCCACTCAAATTAGAAAAATATATATTGATAAATGTTATTACAATTTTAAAAATAAATCTAATTTATTATCAACAATATTAATGTTTTATTTAATTAATTAAATATGTTTTAAAAATTTTAATTAAAATTGAAGTTCTACCTATAAAGTTAATTTTGCATAAATAATAAAAAGTATTAAATATTTGAAAATTATCCATTCGAAAGCTAACCACTTCCTTAAATCATGCTTCTTTGATCATAACATATCCTCTAATTAGTTCCTTGGAACAGGACACCTTTGAAAGATGTGCAAGTTGTTAATTATGGTCCATTAATTCCTCTTAGAGAACAACCTTTTCCTAGAATAGTGGAACACACGTTCCTTGACTCTTAACCATGAAGTGTGGTTTCATGGAATATGAGCAAATAGTGGTCAAATTGGTTCTTGTATCAAGCTTGGCATTGCTCATTTTGAACTCTTTTGACCACATCAATAAGAGCATCCCTTTCTTTTTTGGCATTGGATCTTGCTTTGTATGATGGATAATTCCACAAATATATTAAATACCAACTCACACCCCTTTAAGCTAGGAGCAATCCTCTTAAAATAGCATTTTTTTACCTTGTCCAAGGGTCAGATGTCGTATGAAGGCAATATATAGTCAATGAACCTTTAATGAATAGACTAGCTTGAGATATCCATTCTTCTCTCTTGTGATAGTGGTAAGTCATCATCCATAATGCATTGTGATCCATTCATGCCCTTGGTCACCAGTGCCATGCATGCCATGGCATGGAGATACTAGATATAATTAAGGGACCATCACACTATCAAAGTCTTTAAGGCCCGACAACTCAATGGACATTTCTCGCCATTCATGTGAATCTTTGTTGATGTGTTATATCCTTTGCAAGCACATTATGCACCATGTACAACATGTTTGTTGCAGTAGGAAGGTTATGCACCATGTGCGAGGCATTAGCTACATGTTGACCATGTAACCATACAAATGGCATTTGCTACACTAGGACCAAGGCATTTGGGTCCATTTTGGCCTATTTTGTGCTTATTTGGCCAATGGTGTCCAACCCATCATAATCTAATCTCGATTAAAGGATTTGGGTTTTAATCTAATCTGGGTTAATGTAATAAGGTTTTGGATGTTGTGGAATATATAAATATTATATTGTGAATAGTTACCGCAAGGAGAAGACAAAGGTGCAACATGAAGCTATGTTGGTTTTCACATTTAAACGTTTCAATGGAAAATCTCTTTGTATTGTGTGTTTGTCATTGTTCACGTTTTATTTTACTTAAGAATCCATATGCATTGTTTTACCTGCAAAATTTAAAACTTACACTCTTTAGTACTAATTACACTTATTATATAATATGACTCACTTATATCACATTTCACTTTATAATAATAAAGGGACTTTGATATTGATATTTAACTGGATTCATTGCAGTTATCATTGCATCATTATGCATCACAGATAAAAGCACTTCTTGTGCACATGATACACATTACAAACACCCTCTCCTCTATAAACCAAAACCTCCTCATGAATTGGGTGGTATGCTAGATCCAATCACGGGTTTGGATTGCACACGCTCAAAGAACTGAAGAGAAAAAAGACTATCTAAAACTAAAACCAATCTAATGTAACCAACTTTTATCAACTTATCTCTCTTCATAATGCTTACATGAAAAAATACAACCATCTTTTGATATTCTAAGCCCTTCTTATTATGGGTTGCTTAGAAAAGACACATTTAATGCAAAAATGGCTTCAGATCATTTCAATACACTATATTAGCCATAATAAGCAATAAAAGCTATGCTCACAAATAATACTTCACTTAAACTTGTGTGCATAAGCATCGTTTTCAGGCATAGATTTGCAGAGAAAGGCATTCTCTACCATATGATGAGAAATCACTTATCTCAAGTACACCTCTCCTCCAGTTCAAACAAAATTTCATTGTTTTCGCAGTAATTATCTTCATACATTGCACCACATTACATGAGAATATGTTACTGTTGATAAAGCCTCATCGAATATTGTAACAATAGTTGATAAATTTAAAAAGTGGATACTAAATTGCATATGTCTTTAAAAGAATAATCATCATAGTTTTGGTTACAGGAAATTGTGATTTGATGATAGATATGGTCTTTCAATCACAGCCAAACATACATAAATTCATTGAGCAAAGTTTACCTTCCTCACCCGCATGACTATTACTTTGTACAAGTAATAACATTAAATACATAGATTCAAGTGAGAGATCTACACCCATTGTACTTAATTTCCTGCTCACAAATATAAAATCTATATGAGAATAGCCAAAGGTAAAAACATATTTGTATTTGTTTGCAACTTGATTCTAGCATTGCCTATCACTGGACATGCAGTAACAAAATGGATTTGTCAAATTGATTTCATGATCATTTACAATCAAGAATCCTTTCTGGACAGGAAGCAGATACTTTGAAACTATTTTACAAAATCAGTGGGTCAAATACTACAACAGAACTTTCACATTATATTTCAGCGGGGGTGACAGTATCCCTTTTGTCAGAACGGACACCAGAGGAAGACTTGGAGAAATTTTGGCCGGATGAAACTTTAGGAGAGGCTTTTCTTTCTCTTTGAGTAGTTCGCTGGAAAATCCGTAGAGGTATACCACCTAGGTTGAAATCTTCCTTCAAACCATTGGACAAAAACCGCAAATCAGTCTCGGAGAGCTCAACTGAACCCCTTACAAATGCGACAAAAGTCGGTGGTCGAGCCTTCACTTGAGTCATATACTTCACCCTTGTTCCTTGACCTTGATCTTTCCATGAATGCCTGGCCATCACCTGTTTGAGGCAAAAATTTATACAATCAAATCTCCAATTGTGGAAACCTCAACAATTATTTGACAAGTAAATATTAACAATTCACTAATAGGAATCCATCCATCACACGATAAATACAAGAATTTAATGGTCAGAATTCGGTCCAACAATGGAAACCTTTAACATAGATAATTCAATCTAATACTCCTGAGAAAATTGTAGAATAAAGAAAGATATTGCAATCGATTACCTTTCTAAGCCAACGATTCAGCCGTGCAGTGGGTATTTTTGAACACCACTTATCATAAGATTCTATGATTTTCTTCATGACTGCTGCTCGGCCTTTTCCCTCCAATGCTGATATAAACACAATAGGTATTCCTGTGACCTGCAATCCAAAAATTTCTCCACATAAAGAAACACTCTAAAAATCACTACTCATAGACTGTTATTCAATATCCACTAAAATCAATTACATAGCATGGATGTTGATAAGTTCTTGGATCTGCATGAAAAGTCAAAAAATACAATGATATCACTTCTGTTTTAATTTTAAGGTCAGTCAAAAGGTCATGTAATGGTTGAAAGGCATGTTAGTCCTCATATTGCTTAGGGTTAAGTGTGATTTTCATCAATCATGTGATGCATGGTATACTCCTAGGTGTGGGTTGTTGAAAAGAGTAACTAGGTTCGGTCTTCATAATGACATGTAATCGTGATTTTATGTGAGAGGTGTAAAGAAGAAAAATAAAATTATTGTAATGCTTGCATCAAGGGTTTCATGAGCAAGAGATTTTATTTTTAGTGAAGGCTCCCATTGAGATCCCTTAGGGATATTGTCATCTAGTCATAAAAGTCTAAAGAGTCATTGTCATGTAATGAAGGCATGTTACACATTGTAAAGAGTCATATTTGTCTTTATAAGTAACCCTCCAAGACCTTGTCACTAGCCCTCACTCAAGTCGGCATACAATGGAAGGATTATTCTAGAAAGGTGAAGTCGGCCTACTCCAAGAGATCATGTTGGCCTAACTGTCATGGACAAACGACTATATATATACCAATGCTCGGCCTCATTTGAAGGAAATCAATTCGGTGAAGTAAGTCTCTCATAACAAGTGTGAAATTCATCTTAAAAGGAGCCTTAAGGCCAGCGAAGAAAGAAGGAAGGTAGCAAAGGAGAGTGTGATCATTGAGGACTGTTTTGGGCCAGTCTACCCTCACATGTGCGAGAATTGCAGGTCCGAAGTTGGCTAGGGAAGATCGAAGATTAGAGTCACATAAAGGTGACCTTGTTTGGGTGAAGAACTTCCCTGAAGGAAGCTGAGTAGGACAGAGAAATGTCTCTCTCAAGGAGGAGTCTATTCAAGAGGCAAAACTGATATAGGGTTTCTGTTGTGAAGCAAAAGGATTACAGACCTACAAGAAGAGGCCTAAATTCTGAAGGAAGCCGAGAACAAGAAGAGGAAGAGCAGCATTGAAGAGGAGGCTAGTGACTTGGTCTTGGGAGGGCTCTAGTGTCAAAGGTCTGTGTCATGGTCTTGGTATTCGTCAATTGAATGTTCTATAAGGAGAATTTCGTTTCGGTTTTCCTCTCAAAGAGTGAGAGGTTTAGGCCATGGCTGACAACCCTATATACTATCTCTTGTCTCCTTATTGTTCATAATTTGATAATTGCCTTGATGAAAAGAACACAATAATAACTCAAGAAGAGAAGATTGTAATCAAGAAGTAATAACACTATCACAAGCAATTATCGTAAGTAGAGAAATCACCTAACTATTGATACCCTAGATTTGTCAACATGGTGTCAGAGCCAAGGTGCTAAAGTCAAGGAAGGGCATCTAATCAAGGAGACACACAAGGATCGAGTTTCAAGAAAGGGATCAAAGCGAGACAAAGTATACCAAAGCGAAAGTTCAGTATCTACATCATACTGAAACCAAAAGAAATCTACTTCAGCAAAAGTCTTGGAATCACCATCAAGGAGGAGCAAGTGGAGAGAGCAGCATCTACTCAAGTAAGTATACGACTTCATCTGAATCTATCAGAATGTCTTTTTGCAAGGAAAGCAAAAAATAAGTTGGGCCTTCAAATTTTCTTGCATGGAAGAAAAGAACAGATCTAAACCTTATTGAGAATGAAGTCATGGATCACATGAAGGGGTCAATAACCCAACCTCCCAAGAAGATACTCAAGCACTTGCTAAATACATGAAAGGGGAAGTGAGGGCCCAAAGGATTCTCATAGAATCCATCAAAGACTCTCTCGTCTCATATGTATCAAAATTAGACACTTCAAAAGATATATATGACAAATTGGTAGAGTTCCTTTTTCTTAAGTACTATAGGAGAAGTTATCTCTCTAAGGCACGAACTCTACAAAATGAAGATTTCCAAGGAAGAAGGAATAACCTCATATTTCATGAGGATTTCAGAAATACGAGATCAACTTCAAGATCTGGGTGAAATAATGTCTGACAAAGAAATGACCGTTGTAGTATTAAATGCACTACTAGAGGAATGGGGCAACTTCACTTCAAGTATTTATGGGAAGAAAGAAGCCACTCCTTTCCTGGATCTACGGTCATTGTGCAAGATCGAAGAAACCAAACTAAAGGAAAAAACTGATGTAGAATCAAATGAGAAAAATCAAGCATATGCTACTATGACAAAAGGAAAAGGGAAGTTTGGTAAATTTGGTCCTTATAAGAAAAGGAAGAACATGTCTAAGGTTCAGTGCTATGGATGTCAAGAATAAGGGAACTATAGAAGAGATTGTCCTAAAATTAAAAGGGACAATAACAAGAGAAATAAGGAAGAAGCCCATATTACCGAAGAAGTGGAAGAACCTGATACAAAGAAGCCTAAGAAGGAAGAAGTGAAAGATCTCTACTATGACTGAGATAATCTCCTTCAAGTACTATTCAGTTGTGTAAATTATAGCTATCTAGATAGGATGCATTGTAAATAAGTTAGGATGCATCATATTAGAAAATGACATCATGATAGAAGCATTAGAAGTAAGATCTCATGACACAGGATGTTTGGAACAAAATCTATGACACAGGATGTCTGAAACGAAATCTATGACAGTCAACTATGTAAACCTCATCGAAAGCTCAAGTGATACTTATGGAAAAAGAAAGAAGTCATCTAGAACAAGGCTCATCATACATCAGTCAAAAGGTAACAACTGCATGATAGGATATGCAAGATCCTCAAGATTCTTTGATGAAATCTTCAATGTACGGTTCATCGATCATGAGGGGAAACAAGTGTTTCATCAAGGATTCCAAACTTGTGGAATTCATGGGATAATGGTATGATAACATAACAGAGAAGCAGATGAAGGGAATGAAGTTCATTCATTCAAAGGAAGATGTTGCAGGAAGTATGGATGACCCAAAGGAAAGATGAGGTAGGTATGCTTACATTTGATATTGTGGAAGCCATGTCATATGGTTGCAAGTAACATGGATCAATGCTCTATCTTGAATAGCATGATCAAAAGTAAGGATCTCCTCCCTCAAAGGAATGTATGAATGCATGGGTCACATATTCACTAGATTAAATCAACATAAAATGTCTTCATATGACGTATGAGGTGGTTGACTACAATTGAGGAACTCTGATTGGAAGCTCCTGGGAATGTAATGTGCGAAGAAAGGAAGGAACAGATCATGGAATATGCGACCATGGTAAAGGCAATAAACACTTGAAAGACCAAGAAGATTTGACTAGGATATCTCCGTGGAAGATATGAAGACTCTGATAAACTCTGAAAAAGAAAGAGACCGTTGACAATATATATCTTTGGGAGTTGTGTCGATATGTATGCAGGATGTTGATGCAAACTAGAAGATGTCATGACTCGTGATGAAAGACCATCACAAAGGCAATGTTGATTTTAATGTTCATTCCTTTATTTTTATATCTGGATGGGTTTATGCAGAGCTGCCAAGGGAAGATCTATGGATTTCTTCCACCACTAATGCACATGTAGTAGGATGAAATATCCTTAAGTAAACATTACATGAAGAAAGCAGCATGGCATGAAGCAAGGTCAGATATAGACTGATGGATCGCTTTCTGATGAAAGGAATGATGACATGACTAACTCATGGATGAAAGTGATGGATGGTTTGTGCCCTATGAAGATGTCCCAAGAAATGAAGACTCTGTGACAAAGAAATTCATGACATCGAAGGAAGGAGCTCTTCAAGCAGCTGGTTGTCCCATCATCTCCACTTGAGGAGCTGTTGTAGGTCCCTAATTAAGAGGGAGCCTGGAAACAAGTTTCTTACTTGGAAGAAACTTGGAAATTCCTAAGCCAAGAAGGAGCTTAGGTACATTCCTTACGTAGTAATGAGTACATTCCTTTATAGGAATAAATATGTCCTCCCTAATTGAGAGGGAGAGATAGACACATCATTCTGGTCTTCACTTGGGAAGACAGAATGGAGGATTGGGTAATCATTTGGCATCCGATGCTCTTTGAGGATGAGATAGGGCATCCAAGATAAGAGTAGTCATAAAGGATCGATATTCTTTGCGGACTGGGAATCCAAGATAAGAATAGTCCTGATGGAACACACCCTGAGAACCTGTGTGGGGTATGTTCCGAGAGAGACAATGATGAGTGTCTATAAATCATTGGTCTTGCCAGCATTGAGCTCAGATCTTGTGGAGAGATAGAGTTGTTAGTCAAGACCTTGCTATGTGACAATGTTGGTTGATATGATGTTATACAAATGGATTACCAATCTGATTCTTGTTATGAGAGATTCTTCAAATTGAGAATGACCAAGTACGATTATGAATTCCTCCCTAGTTAAGAGGGAGTGTTGAAGAGTGTAACTAGGTTCGGTCTTCATAATGGCATGTAATTGTGATTTTATTCGATAGGTGTAAAGAAGAAAAATAAAATTATTGTAATGCTTGCATCATGGGTTTCATGACCAAGAAATTTTATTTTTAGTTAAGGCTCCCATTGAGAGCCCTTAGGGATACTGTCGTCTAGTCATAAAAGTATAAAGAGTCATTGTCATGTAATGAAGGTGCGTTACACATTGTAAGGAGTCATATTTGCCTTTATAAATAATCCTCCAAGACCTTGTCACTAGCCCTCACTCAAGTCGACCTACAATGGAAGGATTATTCTAGAAAGGTGAAGCCGGCCTACTCCAAGAGATCATGGCAGCCTAACTGTCATTGACAAAAGACTATATATATACCAATGCTCGGCCTCATTTTAAGGAAATCAATTCGGTGAAGTAAGTCTCCCATAACAAGTGTGAAATTCATCTTAAACGAAGCCTTAAGGACAACGAAGAAAGAAGGAAGGATAGTGAAGCAGAGTGTGATCATTGAGGATTGTTTTGGGCTAGTCTACCCTCACATGTGCGAGAATCGCAGGTCCGAAATTGGCTAGGGAAGATCGAAGATTACAATCACATAAATGTGACCTTGTTTGGGTGAAGAACTTTGCTAAAGGAAGACGAGTAGGAGAGAGAAGATTCTCTCTCAAGGAGGAGTCTATTCAAGAGGAAAATTTGATCTAGGGTTTCCATTGTGAAGCAAAAGGATTACAGACCTACAAGAAGAGGCCGAAATTTTGAAGAAAGTCGAGACCAAGAAGAGGAAGAGCAACGTTGAAGAGGAGGCTAGTGACTTGGTCTTGGGAGGGCTCTAGTGTCAAGGGTCTTTGTCATGGTCTTGGTATTCGTCAATTGAAGGTTCTATAAGAAGAATTTCGTTTGGGTTTTCCTCTCAAAGAGTGAGAGGTTTTGGCCCTAGCTGACAAGCCTATATACTGTGTCTCTTGTCTCCTTATTGTTCATAATTTGATAATTCTCTTGATGAAAAGAATACAATAATAACTCAAGAAGAGAAGATTGTAATCAAGAAGTAAAAAGACTATCACAAGCAATTATCATAAGTAGAGAAATCACGTAACTATTGATGCCCTAGATTTCTCAACATGGGTGATGACATGCTTAGTGTTGGTGATTGCCTATGTTGACTATACTCGATGTTTGGATGGATGATGGTCACATGCTTGCTTATAAGTGTTAAGAAATTCAGTGTCTTAGTGAAAGAAAGTTAGTTTCAGATCGTTCATCTAAGCAGTTGCAAAATTTTCATGGAAAACTAACATGGTATCAGAGCAGAGATTAGTATAAAGACCAGCACCAAGTTGATCAATAACGCTAGAGTTGAGAGTAGTTAGGAAAGACAGCACAAGAGTTTGAAGCGTAGAGTATAGAAATTCCTTGGATTGCAGTGTGTCATTCATAGGGCTAAGGTTAGATCACAGTCTCGAATTTATGTTCATGGAAGGAGCGAATCATAATAGTGTTGGAAGATAATGGGGTGGGAGAGTTTATCAAGCAGGAAATGGTGCCACGTCAAGATCCCCAACAATTGGCCCAACATACTAAGAATGACACCAAGGCGACAAGGATCATTCTAGAGGTGGTCAGAGACCATATTATTCCTCATCTCCATGAGAAGAAGACAACACATGTGATGGTCAAAGTTCAAAGCTATCTTAGATATGCATTAGGGTTCCAGTGATGTCGGGAAGCTAGCTCTCAAAGAGAAGCTAAGAAGTATCTAGATGAGCAAAGATGAGCCCATCATCTCATATCTTTCAAAGTTCACTTAGGTTCGGGATGAGCTAGGTGGTGTGTGCGAGATAGTAGCAGAAAAGACCTTCTGAGTCTTGCACTTTAGGGACTCCATAAGTCTTTCTATGCCTTCCAAGATTCAGTGAGAGACAGAAAAAAATTTCCCAGATGGGAAAGGTCTTTGAGTGATTGTATTCAAGAGGAAATTCAGAGATGGCTGAGAGATGGTAGATCGATGAAGACAGAGGACAAGGAGAACTTTTCCCTAGCAGGCAAAGGCAAGACAAACATATCCAAGTGGACGAGGTTCCTCCAGAAGGGCCAAGGAGAGGTTGAGTCCAGTCAAAAAGGTGAGAAGAAAAAGAAGGATCTAAGCAAGATCAAGTGCTTCCATTGTCATGAGTTTGGGCACTATGCCACCAAATGTCCTAATCAGAAGAAGGAATCCAAGAAGGATCATGTAGCTGCATCAGAGGTAGATGTGTTTTCTTCCTAGTTCGAGAAATATTTTTCATTGATAGCTTGTATGGCAAGTTCAGCAGACGACAGTGCTTGGTATATTGATTCAGGAGCATGCTTCCACACGACTAGGAACAAGAAGTATTTCAGCCACCTTAAGGAGAAGGACATGCAGTTTCAAATCAAGCTAGGAGATGAAGGCATGCATGCAACTAGAGGAGGTGGTACTTTCAATTTTCAGAGGGATTCAGGTGATCCTCTTCATCTCAGAGATGTCCTCTATGTTCTAGGCTTTAAGCAGAATCTTGTTTCAGTGGCTACCCTTGAGGACAAGGGTTATGATGTCATATTCAATAGAGGTAAGGCTTACCTCAAGCATTTATCTTTTGGATGTAAGAAGCAGATAGATGTGAGGGTGAGGAATATGTACAAGTTGAAGGTTGAGATGGGTGCAACCTTGAGCAGCAACACAGGAAGTGCGCAGAGTAGAGAAGTGATGGTTGAGGAGAGTCCTTAGAGCAAGCACGGGTTAGAGTACCTGAGAAGAAGCTACTCAAGATGGAGCCTCAACCAGTATCTCATTTTGAGTCTCAGCTAGTTGGCAGTTGGGTTGACTAGTAGGATGATGAGTAACAGAGCCCAAGGCGAGTGGAGGCAGCCACTCAGTCAATGACTCCCAGTATAGGGAGAGTTCGAGCCAAGTGGGAAAAAGAGTTGTTTAAGGGAGATCAAGAAAGAGTTGGATCTTCCAATACCACCTTCAGCCAGAGTAAGCAACCACAGAGGTACACATGGTACCTGGCACTTATGACTGAGGTGATAGAATCGCATAACATGGTTGGAGAGAACAAGTCTTCAAATCAAATTCCACAGCAGGAAGCAGGGAAATATTCTAGTTCAGAGGGAGCAACTGCAGCAGCAGAGAATGTGGTAGTATTGAAGACAGATCCAAGTGGACAAGGTTCCTCTAGAAGAACCTTCCTCGCTAATGTTGCTTTTCCACGGTACTAGAATCTAGGTTAGGGTCTTAGAATCATTGACACTACGAATCCAAATACCACAACAAACTTCTTTGCACACTGAAACAAAATACAACAGTAAATCTACTAGTGCACAAAATATAGACAACTTTTTACAATTTTCAGCAACCCAACTTCGTTATATTAACAAATTGTAATACAACTATCTAGGGCTCCCGTACCAGGGATAATGGCCCTCATAAATCCATTGATACAAGAATACAAAACAAGATACATTGATCGTCTAGCTAATATATAGCTTCTCACAACTACCTTGATTGTACCCTGAACACAACTGTTGGTCCGTCTACTCCCAATTTGTAGCTTTGCCTCTATCAATGGTCTTGCTCCTTTAGGTCACTAAACTCAGCTTATGAATCTTCCCTCTAGTTGATCATTCGTTCATCAATGCATCAACACTTAAGGTCTTCTTTCAAGTTGTTCACAACTCCATTTGTGAAGTAATCTTAACTACCCATTGTTGGTCCTCAACTCTATTAGGAATTCTTCCCTCTAATGCCTTCTTGCGCTGCTCCAATGTAGACAAACTTCGGGTCGGAGGATTGCCACCTATCAGTGCAAGATGTCCTTCTCCAACAATGAACTTGGGCTAACTCTCTTAGTTATCCTTTGTCCTTCAAGTCCTCCATCCTTCACCCTCTTTATAGTTGTCAATGTCCTTCTTGGAAACTAATCTAGGGCTACTTTGAGCACCGACTAGTTGCCCCCCAACAACCTTAAGTTGCCCAATACAAATCTATCCAACCTGGACAACATTCTGTAATTCTGAGCACCGGTTAGGGCATACGTGAGCCCTACCTCTTGCTGCAAACTCTGCATTTCTTCCTCCTTTTAGGCCTTCAAACCTTCGTTGCTCCTTGAAGTTGCGGCCTTGTTTCGGCCTGTTTCCAAGCCTCTCATCCCTCCTAAGAGATGGGTCATCTAACTACAAACTTCCCTGAAGTTCCTGCAACCCCAAACAGAGATAAAGACACCAACAAAAACTAGCATAAACAACCCAGATCTCCTCTCTAAAGCCTAGGCCTGTTGCCCATATAACTCGGCCCTCCGAACAGTCTTGAAAACTTGGAAAACAATCCTCCTTTCTCCTTCATTGGGGATCCTTCTATCTGAGGCCAAATTAGAGATCAAACTATTGATAGATCTATAGGGCAGCAATTAGGATGATTTCTCTTAAACTTGATAATTTCTTGTGATGTATTTTTACTTAACTTGATTATTAGCTTCTTCTCTTATTATTATGTAGTTCTTATCATCAAATACCTACCAAAACAAGAAGAACAACAGTACACAAGAACACAAGATGTAGGCTGCAAGCCAGGGCCGAAACCTCTCCACTTGAGAGGAAAACCTGCAAATCTGTTATCTTCTTATAGTTTCTTCAAATGATGAATTCCAAGACCTCTAGACCAAGACCAATACCCTTCTAAGACCAAGCCAGACCTTCTTGATGATGTGCTCCTTCTATCCAATTCAAACCCAATCAAATCTCTTCCAGCGGCACAACTTCGACCCCTAGCTATAGAATTTCGGCCTCCACTGCAAGTCTAAAATTTTCGGCCCCCACAACAGTTATTGCTTCCATGTGTGTTAGCAATTCTAGGGCTTCCAAAGTTTCCTTTAACTTTCGCTTGGGTTGCTTCTCCTTCTAGGGCTTGTAGGTGACCTAATAATCCTTTCTTCAACCTAACTTCGACCTTGCAACATCAAAACCCTAGCCTTCCTTCTTCGCACGAGTGAGAGAGAGAGAAATAACCCAAACCTTTGTCCTTCATCCTTCTTCCTTCTTCGCTAGCCTTCTTCTGCTTCTCCTTCGATTGTATGATGAGAAGAGGAGTGAGTGTCAATAGGAGGTCGAGTTCCCTTCTATATATAGGCTTCCAAGGAGGACAACATGCCCTAATGAGTCCGACTTGGTCTTGGAGGGTATTCTGACACTTTTAAATACAAAAATAATTCTTTTGACATGTTACAATGTGCCCAATGGGGTCTTCTTCATATGATAATGACTCTATTGACTTCTTGACCTTAGGACAAACCCTAGAAGCACTCAATGGGTGCTTGACCTCTAAATAAAATGACCTTGAGCATGAAACCCATGCTACAAATGGCAGGTTAATGGGTATCAAGATCACTGACAATTGTATTCTCACCCATCTCCTATTTGTGGACGATGTACTTATCTTTTTGAACGGATCCATCAATGACTCATCGGTCTTCAATGTTGCCATCAAACTGTTCTGCAAAGCCATAGGTATGACATGCAATAACTCAAAATCCACTCTATCATCTCAAGGTTGCTCCCCTCATGAAATATAGTTTGCACTACAGAGGTTTCCATTTCTCCCCCTCAGGTTTAATGAGGGTCTTAAGTGCCTTGGGTTCAGGCTCAAACCCTCCAATTATAGACTTGCTGATTGGACTTGGTTGATTGCCAAGATTGAAAGGAGACTCAATATTTGGTACCACAGATGGCTCTCTCATGTTGGATGCCTTGTTCTTATCAAATCGGTATTAGAAGTGATCCCTGTTTATTGGATGTCTTTGGCCTGGATTCCCAAAGGCATTCTCTCCATAATTCAACAAATTTGCTACAGATTTCTTTGGAAAGGTTCAAAGGAGGGTCATACTTTTGCTTCGGCCAAATGGGACCTTATTGCTCTTTCTAAAAAATGGAGAGGATGGGGCATAAAGGATCTAACCTCCTTCTCCAAGGCATTAGCTACTAAATTAGGGTGGCAGATTCTTACTGTTGATAATCTATGGACCAAGGTTGTTATTCTAAAATATATCAATCCATCTCAACCGATTGATTGGATCAGACGTGGGCAATGGAACAAGCTCAATATATCCATTATTTGGAGAGCCATATTAAACTCAATATACCACATCAGAGTGGGCTTGGCATGGAAGATTGGATCGAGCAAACAAGTGCGGATCGACTGTGATCCCTCGTCAGGTAGTGGTAATTCCCATCTCCTGTCCCCTGAACTTATTCAATTTTTGAATGGCGCAAGTATCTCTTCTCTCAACCAGGTGGCGGATTCTGACAACACTTCCATTTTCTCTTAGGCCTGGAAAACAGTTCGTGATCTACACATTCCCCCTCCTTGCCAATTGGAGTGGACTCATTATGTTGTTGCACTGACAGAAACACATGTTCGAATTATGGACAGAAATGATAAGCTCATTTGGGCTATCTCAAAACATGGTCAGTACCCACCAAAGGACGGTTATCCTATCATTTATGCTAAGCATCATCCACAAGAGTTGTTATGGTGGTGGCGCCCTATTTGGAAATTGAAATGCCCCCCAAAAGCCAGATTGCTAATGTGGTGCATTATTTCATATAAGATCCCTACTGGTGTCTATCTACAGAAATGTTCCTTTATTGGTCCCTCATGGTGTTCTCTTTGCAAAAGTGAGGTTGAGGACATAGACCACCTATTCCTCCACTGCCCAACATCTTCAATGCTTTGGACCCATCCGAAATCCATTCTTAACCACCACTTAATCTGGTTCAGCCCCTCTGTATCACATGCCTAGGAATCCTGGTGGCTTTCTACACAACCTCTCAAGCTCTGTAACCTCCCCTTTCTTATTTGTTGGGGCATCTGGATTGCCCGTAACAGAGTCATCTTCAATGATTATGCACCTAATTGGCACATCATCTCCACTCATATATCCTCCTTATATCATGTGATTCTGGAAGACACTGATCCACCACCTCCCAGAATTATTATACCATAAGCAATTGACAAATCTATCCCTTGGGCATACTTTGTTGGATCTGCACAACAAATTCGTTGTGGTGGGGATGCGGTCTTGTATTTGACGGAGAACCATTCTTACAAGTTAAAAATTGGATTGGGCAGGGGCACTAATAATTTCACAGAACTTGCTTGCCTTAGATCCCTCCTATCCTTTGCATTATCTAAAGAACGCAGTCACATTCAGATTTTCGGAGATTCAAATATTATCATTGATTGGTTCAACCAGCAATCTATATTTCACATGCACACACATCAGAATCTTCTGGAGGAGGTCTATCTACTGAAATCTCATTTTGATTATGTATCTTGTCATCATATTTACAGGGAGAGGAATCATCTTTCCGATACACTTTCCAAGGAGGCAGCGCACCAACCAAGGGATCATTGGGTGATCCAGGAACAAAATGATCACCAATTTTATCAGTATTTTCACAGGCCATATGATGATGCACCAGCATAGGGGGCTAAAGGGCCCTGAATTTTGAAGATAATTGCTTTTTGATATAGCTATTATATTTATCAAACCATATGACTAGCTATATTTTACATGTATATATTTCCAGAACAGATAATTTGTAACAGACTGATATATATTTTCACTGTGGCTTGGGCCACCTTATTTTCATATGCTTTTCGAAGCATCTACAGCATGTAACTTTCATCTTATTAATGAAAGTTACGATTTTTCCTTGGGAAAAAAGAAACCCATGCTACAAAAATAGCAATAATAATTTTTCTTTCATTTTACAATATACAAGAATCAATAATACATTTCATATCTATGAAGACCGAACCTAGTTACACATTTCAACACAAACTTGTGATGTGTTGCTCTTGGATGTGCTCCTTTGAGGCCTACAAACTTTATATCTATATGTTCTTGTCGGTGCATTGAACATCCCTTGAAGGGGCACCTCTAATCACAAGGTTGACTCGTAATTTTGGTAGCAAACCCACTCTTAACACATAAAAATTCATATCTCATTTTGTAGACCTTCAATCTTGGTGCTTGACGTTGCCCCTTGCTCCTCTAAGTGTCCTCTTCCATCTCCAAGAGTCAAACCAACAAAAGTCAACATGGTTTTGTCCCAACTCCTTTGGGTACAAAACCCCAACCTTGGGTTCCAAGCCCACAAACCACTTTTGTGGAGCCCATTCCTCCAAAACCCCGAACCCTAGGGCTTGGAGTACCTCCAAGGCTACAAATCTCAACAGCTAAGAGAGGGTGTTGAAAAGTGTGGCAAGAGAAGGTATTCTCTAGCTCATGCCTTAGCCAGAAAACCACAATTTGTCTTCCTTTGACCATTGACAAGTTTTTGGAGATGGTGAATTCATGCGTAGTGTTGGAGGAACAGTTACGTGAACCTTCTTCAATTTGACTACAAATCGATTGGCAGTTACAAGTTTAGAATAAGGAAGAGTGGAGCTTTAGTCCTTGATTGAAGGAAACATCAACTGTGACTCCAAGTTATCATTGGAGAGAAAAGAACTAGTTCAACTCAGTTAACTTGTTAACCACGAATTCTTAGTGAAAGAAAGAAAGTTTCAAATCGTTCATCCAAGCAATTGCAAAATTTTCGTGGAAAATTAACACTATCCTAGTTGAACAAAAGGATTTCACCCAAGCAAAGATCCACATTGGATAAAGGAAATGGAAGAAGAGATGAACCAAATTGAAAAGAATGGAACATGGGAACTAGTGCCTTGTCCAAAGGATAAGAATGTCATAGGAACCAAGTGGGTTTATAAGAACAAAATGAATGAAGATGGAAAAATCATAAAAAATGAGGCAAGATTGGTGTGCAAGGGATACACTCAAATCGAAGGAATTGAGTTTGAAGAGACATTCGCTCTTTTTGCCAGATTAGAGGCTATAAGGATGTTTCTAGCATTTGCTTGCTCTAAAGGATTCAAAGTCTATCAGATGGATGTGAAATCGGCCTTTATAAATGGAGATATGAAAGAAGAAATATACATGTAACAACTAGAAGGTTTTGACTTGTCGAAAAGTAAAGACTTCATTTGCGAATTGAAGAAGGCCTTGTATGGATTAAAACAAGCTACAAGGGCCAAGGGCTTGGTATGCTAGATTGGTTCGGTATCTTCAACAATAGGGATTCAAAAGAGGAGTTGCAGGAAGCACTGTTTACATGAAGATGGACAAAGACAGGCCGTTGATTACACTGGTATACAAATATGTTCTGATTTCTAGCAGCAACAATGATGAGATGAGTCACAAATTTGCCCAGCAAATGTCAAAAGACTTCAAAATTCCAATGATTGGAGAGTTGTCTTTCTTTCTTGGACTTCAAGTAACTCAAACCGATGCTAGAATGTTCATAACACAAACAAAGTAACTCAAGGAGATGCTTAAGCGATTTAGGATGGAAGAATGTATTTTTGTAAGCACATGTGATTATAGGTTTCAAGTTGAGTAAGGATGATGAATCTCCTACAATAGATGCAACTCTCTATAGATCAATAATTGGAGGGCTTTTATATCTAACAGCTTCATGACCAAACATCATGCAGGTAGTAGGAATGGTGGCAAGATTCCAGTCGGCCCATAAGGAATCACGCATGCAAGAAGTTAAAAGAATATTCAGATATCTAAAGGGGACCCCTAATTTTGGGCTATGGTATCCCAAGAGTACAAATTTTACCTTGGCAACATATATCGATGCAGATTGGGCAAGAAGCATTGATGACAGAAAGAGCACAAGCAGAAATGCATTCTTCGTAGGACATTGTCTTATATCTTGGCTAAGCAAGAAACAATCATCTATATCTCTCTCCACAACTTAAGAATAGCATATAGCAACAACAAATTGTTGTACACAAATCCTATGTTTGAAGGAAGCATTGAAGGATGTCAAAATAGAAACAAATCAGCCTATCACCATCTATTGTGACAATATCAGTACAATCAGTCTCTAAAAAAATCTAGTCATGCATTCAAAGACAAAACACATTCCAATCAAATATCACTTTCTTCGAGAACAGGTTATAGAGAAAAACATCAAAATGGAGTATGTCAACACTAAGGATCAAATTGCAAACATCTTCACAAAATTTCTACCTTGAAAAGCATTTGAATATCTTCGTCAAAAGATGGGAGTCATCTCTCTTGCATCCCATTAGAGCATCCCTTTGCTATTGATGTCTAAGGGGGGGAACATGATAGGGGGAGCAACATCATGACAAGGGAAGTGACATCACGACAGGGGGAGTAGCACGATGACAGGGAAGCAACACCATGACAAGGGGAGCAGCGAGATGTCAGGGGGAGTAGCATATGAGCAATGTTTCCATTAATAACAAAGGGGGGGATTGTTGGAGAAATTAATTGTTATTGATGTCAAAAGTTGTCCAAATGAAGAAGAAAATTGCATAGGCTTAAAGAGGACTTTAAGCCTTTTCCAACGAGTACTTGCATGCCTCCTAACTCCTCCTCGTTGATGACAAATTGAATTTAAAAGGTGAAAAATACCTATTTTTTAATCTCTGTCAAGTCAACTTGTTACCACTCAAATTAGCAGGGGTTGTAGGAGGGGATCAAACTACTAGGTCAAGGGCAACAATGGAGCAATATGTTAAATTTTGCAATTAATTGACATATATCTTCAACCTTTAAGTGCAGACAATAACCATATAGAAGATAGTCAAGGAACATTAAGGCAACAAATTTGGTCCAAGACCAAGGAAAAACCCCATAGTGGGGAAAACCCCTTAAGAATATTCTTCTATTAGATCTTCATCAAATGTTCAACAAAGATACATAAGCAAAGTACAAAACCCTTTTCTCAATGACAAAAACATTACCCCTTTTTAAACTAGGACAGATCTTCTGAAGTGTGAGATCTGATACAAGGGAGATCTACCACCGATGATAATACAAGATAGAGATCTTGCCAATAATACGAAATCTGCCAAACAATAATGCAAGGAAGAAATATCCAGAAATGAAAGAGAGAAATATCCACTAGATTTGCTAATAATGAAACGAAATAACAGGCTTCCAATAAATCTGCTAACAGCAAGAGAGATAAAATACCGATGCAAGAACTTTATCACCAATGTGAAAGAGATCACCAGTGATGATAAGAGATCTGCCACTGATAATAGCTTCCACAAGTTTTAAGATCTTCTTCACAATGTATTCCAGCTAGATCTGAAACAATAACTTGATCCTCTCACCATACCACAAAGATAAATCTCAGATCTTCTTCCCTTCTGAGGCTCAAACTTGAGATAGAATACAGACCTGTGAAGGCATACGCTCGGACCAGAACACAATTCTGAAAATGGCATCTTGAGGTGGTTCAGATCTAGATTTGTGTGAGGAAAATCTAAAATATATCAGATCTAGATCTGTGGAGGCAGATCTGAAGTAAATCTCAGCCTAGTTACAGGCCTGAAGCAGTTATAATCTTTGACCAATCAATGAGCTCAGATCACAGAAGAATGAACAACCAAATCAGTCTTCAATAAAAGATAGAAGAGAAATTTCTTCACTTAATCTGACCCTTAAACATCTCTTTGAATACCTTTGCATACGAGAGCAGATGAGCAACGTGTGCATGATCGAATTACATATCAAGGAAAGCAAATTAAGCTCTTTATATATGTTAGAAAATCAGAAAGGCAGAAAGATTTTCTTATTCTTGATAATTACTTGTGATGTTTCTTGCTATTACGATTCTTTATAGCTTCTTTCTTTTAGTTCATCAAGCAATTACCAAAGTAGCAACACATAAAACAATGGACACCAGATGTAGGCACATGCCAAGGCAAAAGCCCCCTTGAGGGGAAAACCCAGTCAAAAAATTCTCCCTTTCAATAGTATTATTTGAGACTCTTCACCCTAGACCAAAATCAGACCTTCCCTCCACACCAAGTCAGCGTCCAGAATTTCGACCCCTTTCCAGCAACTTACAGCAACATACGACTTCCGGCAGTAGTGAAACTTGGAAGACTTCAACCTCCCAATCCAAAGCACTTAGCAGAGAGAGAAAGGCATCAAAATTTCTTTTTTCTTCTCCTCCTTAGACTTCCCAAAACTTGCACTTCTTTCGGCTTCCCTGCAACAAACTTCGAACTTCTTCACAGCTGCAAGAGATATCGAACTGCTTGTGGGAGAGTGTGCTCCAAATGAATTCGATTTGCTTCCTTTTATAGGCTCCAGGTGAGGTCGAATAGGTGTCTCTTGGGCCTACATGATCCCCTTTAGGCCAACTTGATCTCTTCTAGGCCGACTTGGTGTGGAGGTCACATAATTCATATTTGACTCAATATTAAAACATTTTACATGATTCAAAAGCCCAAGAAGGGTCTCCTTAAATGCACAATGACTACATTAACTCATAATATATCTTAGAAGTCCTCAATGGGGACTTTGACCTAAAACATGGTGACCCAAGCATGAAACCCATGCTTTAATAAGTCACAATAATAATAATAATAATTTTTTTTTATTCTTTTGACAAGTACATTATGTTGAGAATTTGGAGGGCTGGAGGTTAAAACAAATTTTCTTCTTGATAATTACTTGTGAACTTATTTGTGTTACTTGTGTCTTCTCTTCTTTCAGTTTAGCTATTCTTTCATCAAGTCAATTATCAAAATGTACAAGACAAAAGTTAGGCTCCTAGAACCAGGGCAAAACCTCTCCCTCTTGGAGAGGAAAACTCGCAAAGAATTCTTCTTATAGATCTTCAAATGACAAGTACCATGACCCAGACTTAGACCCTTGACCTAGATGTACTTCCAAGACCTTGACTTAGCTTCTTCAATCTTGAATCTTCTCTTCACCAAATTGCTTAGTTTTGCATCAACACTAGAGACCTTGATCTTTACCTTGCATATGCTTGTAGTTGAATTTCTTGAACAGTAGGAAGGTAAATCACAAATTCACAGATTTGCCTTCCTTACTATTACTGCCTCTTCACCTTATGATCACTGTCTCAACCTCTGCTAATTCAATCTTGTTATCACAACCCTTAACAATGTATATCAGCTACTTATCCTTGCAATAGTCTTCTGAAGTCTGCTTTGCACTTACCCGCATTCATATGCTGCTCTTATATGTTGCACATATACTGCTCTTATTTACTGTCATATCCGCACTTATATACTTCAATTTTATCTGCAATTATCACTCAGATTTGATCCGCAAATTGATTGTTCCTTATCCGCACTTATGCTTCCTATATTCGCACTGTAGTTTGGTATATGTCCGCACTGCAATCTAGTATATGTCTGCACTGTAATCTAGAGTATGTCAGCAATGCCTCCTCGTAGATGTTTGTTGTATTGTTCCTTATCCGCACTTATGCTTCCTATATCCGCACTGTAGTCTGGTATATGTCCGCACTGCAATCTAGTATATGTTCGCACTGTAATCTAGTGTATGTCAGCAATGCCTCCTCGTAGATGTATATATATATATATATATATATATATATATATATATATATATATATTCGCACATATATAATTAGATTGATCCACATTAAGTTGAGTGCTATCCGCAAACCTTCCTGAAGTTAATTTCGCAATTGCTTCTGAGACTATTCGTATTCACTGCAGTGTTATCCGCAATTTTTCATTGTCTCAAATGATCCACAGACTAGGCATATATATAGTGAGATGTTCTCACCTTTTAGGCCAAACATCCAAATATGATTTAGGCCGACTTGACTTGTAATTTTTTCCACTTTCCAAGAGGTGTTTCTTTTACAACGTTGAAGGTTGTCTTCACTATATTATGGAGCTTGACTTCAACATTATATGAGGGTTGTTGGGAGCTTCTTCACAAGGTCTTTGGAGCACTAAATCCTTCATGAATATGACACGTAATTATATTTATTCCTAGAAGACATAAAACTAATAGACATCAAGAAGAACTCTATCTACATAATAAAATATTGCTCATGAAACCCATGAAGCAAGTACACCAAAAATACATTTTATTATCTTTGACATCTTCTTTACATAATTACATAGTCAACATGAAGACCGACCTAGTTACACTTTTCAATACTCCCTCTTAACTAGGTAGGTATTCATACAAGTACGTGGTTACTTTCAAACTGAAGAGTCTCATAAGAAGAATCGGATTGGTAATCGCATCTGTATAGCATCATATCAACCAGCATTGTCCTAGTGCAAGGCCTTGACTAACATGACTAATAGACACCATAGTCATTGTCTCTCCAAGGTACATACCCTACCTAGGTGTTCCCAGAGTATGACCTTCTTGGACTATTCTTCTCTTGGATAGCCAGCCCTCAAAGAATATCGGTCCACGACTACTCTTATCTTGCATGCCCTATCTCATTCTCAAAGAGTATCGAATGCCAGATGATTACCCAATCCTCCATTCTGTCTTCTAGGTGAAGACCAGAATGATGTGTCTATCCATTCTCTTCACATGGCCTTCACTAAGACTTATGGTTGTTAGTCCTGGTCTAGTGCATGACACATGTAATAGAGAATCACATACGTCACTCCCTCTTAACACAGAAATGACATACTTCAAGTTTCTTCCAAGCAAGAAACTTACCACCAGACTCCTTATCAACCAAGGTCCTGCAGCAGCAATCCAGCTACTCATGAAGAATCCCTCCCCTCGATATCATGGTTTTCGATATTGAGGAATCTTCAACTTTTGGTTTCATAGGGCATAGATCATCCATCACTTTCAATCACGAGTCATGTCCACTATCAAAAAGTGATTCATCAAACTTTCTGATCTGGTCCACTGTTATCTCATGCTGCTTTCCTTTGAATCATCTCCAAGGATCATACCTCCTTTCTCATGATTAGAAGACCTACACAAATTCATCCAAATAAACATATACATATGAGCTTTTAGAACAAAATTTACCTTAGTGATGATCTTTCACCATGACATCTTCTTGTAGGCATCGGTATCCTTCATACAAATTGACACATCTCCTAATGATATGTTTTTGCCAAGGGTCTTCTTCTTTACCAGACTTATGTCAGAGTCTACATATCTTCCCAGGAGATCTCCTAGTCACATCTTCTTGGTCTCCGGATGATAACTGCCTCTTCACATGGTTGCATTTCATGATCTCTTCCTCTCTGCACATGCTTCATTCCCAAGATCTTACAACTTTTTCAATTTCTTGTTTATGTACAGCCACTTCATATTCTATGAGGACTTATTATGTTGATTTCATTTGTCAGTGCACGAAGAGATCCTCCTTCATACTTCTAAATATGGAAGTTTATTACCTGCAAGCATATGACATGTCATCACAACATCCAATATCAGCATATATGTCTGCATACCTCGTATCTATTTCCCTGAGTCATCCTGTAGCAATTTCTCTAGAATGAAGAGCTTCATTCTTTTGGCCTGCTCCATCAATATTTCATCACATCCAGAATTTTGTATCCATGATGACCCTTGATCTTTATGACTGTTTTACTTAAGTAATGTTATTAGAGAGGCTTTCCAGAAGTTGTTTCACCGAGGGTTCCTTCCATGCTTCTATCGTGATGCTTATTAATGTACATTGCTTCCTAACATAATATTTTACAATCAACAGAAATCACAGGAGAAGAAGATCCTAATCGTAGTTGAGATCCCTCGCTTCTTCTTTCTTAGATTTCTTTTCTTTAAGTTCTTCTCTTATATGGGCTTCTTCCTTTTTCCTCTTGTCCTTTCTCAATCTAGGACAATCTCATTTATAATGCCCAAGATCATTACACCCAAAGCATCATACTTTGTCCACATTTCTCTTCTTATTTTGAGGACCAAATTGACCGAATCTTTCTTTCTTCTCAGACATGGTGGCAAAGGATTGATTCTATTCTCTTGATCCTTCTTTCAATCTTGATTCTTCTATCTTACCCAGACTTTGGAATATCATGGCTTCTTCTCTCCCATATATACTGGAAGAGTAATCTCTCCATTCTTTTGGTAAGACATTTTGTACCATAGTGAGTATTTCTCTATCAAACATTACTTCTCCCAACTTCAGTAGTTGTTCTCGTATTGCGAAAATCTCCATCAGATATGGAATTATTCCTTCCTTTGACATTCCTAATTTGTACAGTTTTTGTCTCAGGGATATTATTTCCTTCGTAGAACCTTTTGAGAACAGTTCCACCAATTTATCATATATTTCTTTGGAGGATTCTGGCTTTGATACATAGGGAATGAGAAAGTCTTTTATGGATTCTATAAGAATCCTTCGGGCTCTTATGTCTCCTTGCATGTATTTGATATATGCTAGAATGACTTCTTTTGGAGGTTGAATTGCAGATCCTTCTATGAAGCGCATAACTTCATTTTCAATTAGCTTCAGATTTGTCCTTTTCTTCCATGCAATGAAGTTTGATAACCCAACCAATTTGTTGCTTTCTTTACAATAAGGCATCTCGAGAGATAGGGTCATGAATAATTACTTGAGTGGATTGGCTTGCAACTTCCTTGATGATGATTGAGAATGAAGTCAAGGGTTTCCTTTCTTCGATGTTGATCTACTTGAACCCTTGATTATAAAGACTATCTTCAGAGGTTGAGGTTTTCTTCAAACAATGTCTTGAGTGCAAATATTTGATGGCAAAGATTATTTTCTTGAATGAGTTGATCTCACTAGAAGTAGCTAGATAGTCTTCCTTGCAAACTAATTAGACTTTCCAACCCAAACTTTGATCTTCGCTTTTATGAGTGTCTTTGTTGAAAAACAACCCTTGTGTTCAGCATCTTAGCTCTGATACCATGTTGAGAATTTGGAGGGATGGAGGTTAAAACAAATTCTGTTCTTGATAATTACTTGTGAACTTATTTGTGTTACATGTGTCTTCTCTTCTTTTAGTTTAGTCATTCTTTCATCAAGTCAATTATCAAAATGTACAAGACACAAAAGTTAAGCTCCTAGAGCCAGGGCAAAACCTCTCCCTTTTGGAGAGGAAAACCCACAAAGAATTCTTCTTATAGATCTTCAAATGACAAGTACCATGACCTAGACTTAGACCCTTGACCTAGATGTACTTCCAAGACATTGATTCAGCTTCTTCAATCTTGAATCTTCTCTTTACCAAATTGCTCAGTTTTGCATCTGCACTAGAGACCTTGATCTTTACCTTGCATATGCTTGTAGTTGAATTGCTTGAACAATAGGAAGGTAAATCACAGATTTACCTTCCTTACTATTACTACCTCTTCACCTTATGATCATTGTATCAACCTCTGCTAATTTAATTTTGTTATCACAACCCTTAACAATGTATATCAGCTACTTATCCTTGCAATAGTCTTCTGAAGTCTGCTCTGCACTTATCCGCATTCATGTGCTGCACATATACTACTCTTATTTATTGTCCTATCCGCACTTATATACTTCCCTTTTATCCGCAATTATCCCTAAGATTTGATCCACAAATTGACTGCTCCTTATCCACACTTATGCTTCCTATATCCGCACTGTAGTCCGGTATATGTCTGCACTGCAATCTGGTATATGTCTGCACTATAATCTAGTGTATGTCTGCAATGTCTCCTCGTATATGTCTGTTGTAGCTTCATATATATATATATATATATATATATATATATATATCCGCACTTAGATTGATCCGCATTAAGTTGAGTGCTATCTGCAAACCTTCCTGAAGTTAATTTCGCAATTCCTTTTGAGATTGTTTTGTATTCACTGTAGTGTTATCCGCAATTCTTCATTGTCTCAAATGATCTGCAGACTAGGCATATATATAGTGAGTTGTTCTCACCTTTTAGGCCGACCATCCAAATATGATTTAGGCCGACTTGACTTGTAATTTCTTCCACTTTCCAAGAGGTGTTTCTTCAGCAACGTTGAAGGTTGTCTTCACTATATTATGGAACTTGACTTCAACATTATATGAGGGTTGTTGAGAGCTTCTTCACAACGTCTTTGGAGCACTAAATCCTTCATGAATATGACACATAATTATATTTATTCCTAGAAGACATAAACCTAATATGTAATATTCCTAATTAGCACCGCTAATTGGAATATTTCATTTTTGTATAGTTTTGCCGCCTATAGTTAAATTAATAAATAAAGTGAGAAAGAGGGGGTCACCTCACTTTAATAAAATAAAGTGCTTCCTAGTAGATGAACGTTGTCACTTAAAGGGAAAGCCTTGGGGGTCCACACATTACATGAGAGAGGCCTCACGTAGGGACTAAAGGCAACTGCGCAGGCATAGGAGGAGCTCAAGGACGCAGTTAGGGTTTTGAGGGAGCTAGCACTATAAAAGGTGGGGGTTTCACTCCATTTGGCATTATTGATATGTTGATGATATTGTGAGCTAGAATTCTGTCTACTTGAGCACGCCGGTTGTTTAGTCGGTCTGCAGCACTGTTTAGTGCGACTGAGTGTCTCCTGTCGGAGATCTTGCCCTTGGCCCCGGGGGACTTCGAGTGCCTGCTCGGGCAAGGTATTCCTTCAGTTTCAGCAGTTGATTTGCAGGGGATTTTGGTGGAACGTTTTACGAGAGGCGGGTCTCATAGAAGTGGCTTCTTTGCGATCCGGGGGAGGAGGGCACGGTTGGAGTTAGTCTTGACTCTTGTTGTGGGGATTTCCCGTGGAATCCTCGGCGTGTTGCATTTGGTGGGAGGGATTGTCCCATTCCGTTGGAGAGTTTTGTGAAAGGTTTGGCCCTTTCTGACATTCTTCTTGAGCCTCTGTTTGTGTGGAGGGCATTTTCCTTGAGGAGGGCTCCATTGGTGGATTTTCGAAGGTGGTGCATTTGCTTCATGGTTTCTGGGTTTTGTCCGGAGCAGTGAGTACAGGCAGTCTACCGATTTTCAGCTCATTCCAGTTAGGGGATCAGCCCCTAGTTCCAGTGCATTGTAGCAGCAGCTTTCTATGGCAGATTTCTCCAGCAGCTAGGACGCAGTCTCTTTTGCAGCCATTTCTTATTCTGAGAGGGTCTTCACTTGCCTTGTGCAAGTATAGGTGCACTCCTTCTGATTATCTATTGTACCCATACATGTATTCTCAGATTAATAAAATGGCTTAGCATTCCTGGTATTTTATGAGTATATGCTTCATGGTATATTTCTAGCATTTTCTATATTGCCGTATGATATTGTTCGTTCCAGTTTATACCACGTGGTGTGTCCTCTATCACTCTTAGACAGAGTCTGGAAAGGGCCAGATAGCCTCCGGATCTCGTCCTCTTCTAGAGGCGACATATCCGGTAAATGCCCTCCCAATCAATCTCTGGTTGGAGTTTGGTGTGTTTTTGAGATATCCTGGAAACGGGATATTACAGTGGTATCGGAGCATAGATCTGGCTCAGCCTGTGGGGCTACCAGTCTATGAGGCAGAAGGGTAAATCCCATATCAGCCACCGGGGTAAGAAACACAGAGACGTTGAGCGTAGGGTGGAGAACACCTACGGAGAGGGGGATTGTGTTCTAGTGGCAGACACAGATCAGGAGCAGCCTGAGACAGATTCAGAGCAGGAGCAGCCTGTAAGGGACGCAGAGCAGCAGGACCCTATGGCAGACGAGGAGGGTTCGAGGAGATGGGAGACACTCCTCCAACACATGCAGGATATGTCACAGAGACTCGCTGCGCTGGAGGTTAGGCAGCGGGAAACCCCGAGGGGTTTTCAGGTTGGAGAGGGATCAGGCACGTCACACCATATGCCGATACGTGATGTTATCCCCATCGTGGCATCGCATGCACCCACGTGATCCACTATGCCCACTTTCCTAGCGGAGGACACAGGGGCAGGAGCGCCGCAGGAGCCAGAGCCTAAGCCTGCCTAGATGGGTGCCTATTTTGCAGAGTACAGGGCATATGGGCAGGAGTTCCGAGATTCTATCACTTTCAGAGACTTTGTCCAGCTCCAGCGTGACATTAGACCCCGTGATCATCACAGAGGGCACAGGCATCATCATGATGACCACCGCGCAGCTAGCAGATTTCATTTTCCCACGTTTGATGGCTCATCAAACAGTTCGGCAAAGTCTTGGGTAGAGAAGTTGGATATCTATTTCCAGCTTAACCAGATGTCGCAGTCGGAGGCCATTAAGGTGGCAACATTACATCTGGAGGGTGAGGCCCAGGACTGGTGGTTTCATGGGATGGCTACACTCGGGCATTCTACAGTGGGGACATATGCCGAGTTTACTCAGAGGGTGATAGAGCGTTTTGACAGGAGGGGCCCGGAGCAGCACTTCGTTGAGCTGACAAAGCTCAAGCAGACAGGGAGCCCAGAGACATATATCTCAGATTTCTTGAGGATTTCAGTGATGGTGCCAGATCTATCCGCAGCCCGGATGGTCTACATGTTTGTGGAGGGGTTAGCAGAGCCACTTCGTGGCCTAGTCAGGTCGACTAGACCAGCTACACTTCAGGATGCCATCAGCTGGACTCGGGATTTACAGGATGTCTTACCCAGGACTCAGACACCTTACCCCCAGAGACAGGCCTTCCAGCCTAAGGGGAAGGACACGAGGGTTCCGCCTCCCAAGGCGAATCCTGAGCAAGCCGATTGAGAGATGAGGCCGGGAGAGAGGCGAGAGGAAGCGGTTGTGCTTCACTTGCAGGGAGCATGGTCCACGGGACACGGGTGTCTTTGCGGGCATTCGGCCAGGGTCTTCTCCCAGGAAGTAGCGGGGAAGAAGAGGATGAGGGGGACGACGTAGAGGCAGGAGATTGTTATGCAGCGCAGAGTACCTTACCACCTCCACCACCCGCAGCAGGTGGGGCATCATTTGCACCTGCGGGGAGCTCTAGCACGTGAGGAGTTCCCAATGCCCGACGGCTGGCGTACGGGGGACGGTGCGGACGGGCGGGTCTCGATCTTCAGACGATAGTGGGGCCACCCACAACTTCATTGATGCCCAGATGGTTGAGCGAAGAGGCATACAGACAGAGGGTTTCGATGGATTTTCCGTCTTGGTCCCAGGAGATCAGACCATGGCGTGTGCTCGGTATGTTCCGGAGCTATCAGTGACGATGGGCACGTATACATTGACAGATCACTTCTTTGTGGTGGACATACCGGACACCAACCTGATATTGGGTGTTCAGTGGCTCATTACTCTGGGGAAGGTCACGACAAATTGGAAGGCCCTAGAGATGGAGTGGGATGATCCCAAGACAGGGAGGCATGAGAAGATACGAGGGCAGCACACATACCCGCCTCAGACAGTGTCGGCACACAGGATGGAGGCGACCTTCCGCAAGGGAGACATAGAGTGGGCTGTAGAGTTGCGAGCTTCAGAGGCGGTGGATACAGGTCAGATAGTGCATCCTGAGCTGCAGTCTATTCTCGACAGGTATGCAGCGGTATTTGGGGATATTCCACCAGGGCAGCCACCGGATCGGGGGTTTGAGCATACAATCGAGCTTGGCTTCGAGATACGGGCGACGATACCACACCGTCTCTGAGCATCCCAAGGCCTATCGGGATGGGATAGAGCGTGCTAGCTGAGATTCTGTAGCCTTGATCACATTCGGTAGAGAGCACGGTCCTTTACAGCTGTCGTATGAGTCGTGGTGAAGAAGAAGGACGGCACGTGCAGAATGTCGTGACTCAGACTCTAGACAGAGCCACTGAAAAGCAGTGCCCCATACCGCGGATAGATGAGCTAATGGATGAGTTGAGAGGAGCACAGTTCTTCTCAAAGATTGATTTGAGATCCGAGTACCACCAGATTCGCGTGAGGTAATAGGACATTCCCAAGACCGATTTCAGGTGCCATTATGGCCACTTTGAGTTCTTGGTTATGCCTTTCGGGCTAACCAATGCCCCAACTACTTTCCAGTCATGCATGAACCATATCTTCCGCAGTCATTTAAGGAAGTTTGTATTGGTCTTCTTCAATGATATACTGATATATAGCAGGACTTTGGAGGAGCATCTCCAGCCTATAGAGGCAGTGCTACATATCTTGGAGGAGCAACAGTTCTATGCTAAGCTCTCCAAGTGTGAGTTAACAAACGGAATGCGCCAGGCCTGTTATAGGAGTGGGCCAGGTGAGGTCACCGAGGAAGATCAGAGACAACGAGGAGATTAGCCGAGCCGGAGATAATGAGACAGGGGATTTATTGGCATTTGCACATACTACAGGAAGTTCGTCAAGGGCTTCTCACAGCTTGCTGCACCCCTCACAGACTTGACGAGGAAGGGGGCATTCAGTTGGTCGGAGACGGCACAGCGAGCTTTTGATAAGCTCAAGGAGGTGATGAGCAGCTGCCCCGTGCTTGCATTGCCGGATTTCACACAACCATTTGTCCTCGAGTGTGATGCATCGGGAGAGGGGATTGGTGCGGTATTGATGCAGGGCGGTCACCCTATAGCTTTTGAGAGTCGGAAGCTCCTTCCGCATGAGAGATTGTATTCCATATATGACAAGGAGATGTTGGCCATCATGCATGCATTGGCCAAGTACCGGCAGTATTTAGTGGGCAGCCGATTCAGGGTAAGATCAGATCACAACAGTCTCAGGTACTTTCTGGAGTAGAAGCAGTTGCAGGAGAGGCAGCAGAAGTGGATCAATAAGATCCAAGCCTATGACTTTGACATAGAGTACGTCAAAGGCAAGAATAACGTGGTAGCTGATGCCCTTTCCCGTAGACCGGCCACGTTATCTCTTATGAGCTTGGACGCTGATTGGAGGGCTCGACTGCTGGTAGAGTACTCCAAGGACAGGTTTGCGTGTGAGGTGTTGGATGGGCAGGTCGCAGATGACAGGTACAGGGTGGTTGACGAGATCATCTATTACAGGGACAGGATCTTCTTGACTGAGGGATCTCAGCTCAAGAAGAAGATACTCCAGGCTTCACACGATTCACCATTGGCGGGCCATCAGGGGTTCACCAAGACATACAGGGCTATTCGGGAGAGGTTCTCATGGAAGGGCCTCAAGGAGGACGTACTCCAGCATGTCAGGGAGTGCGATGTTTGCCAGCGAAACAAGGGAGAGATGAGCCATCCTGCAGGGTTGTTGCAGCCTCTTCCCATCCCGGAGGGGAAATGGGAGAGCATATCGATGGACTTCATCATAGGGTTGCCCATGGTGCAGGGCAAGGACTGCATCTTTGTCGTCGTGGACCGGCTGACGAAGTATGCCCATTTTTTTGCCATATCCGCACATCACACAGCAGCGCAGGTGGCTGAGCTGTTCTTCAGGGAGATTTTCAGATTACATGGTCTACCCAAGACCATCGTCAGTGATAGGGACAGCCGCTTCATGGGCGGATTCTGGCAGGAGCTCTTCCGACTAGTGGGGACCGAGTTGACACCGAGCACTAGTTATCACCCCCAGACGGACGGGCAGACAGAGATAGTTAACAAGTGGCTGGAGGGCTACTTGCGTAACTACGTCAGTGGGCAGCAGAGGGCATGGCTGAAGTGGCTGCATCTGGGCGAGTACTGCTACAACACGATGCATCATATGTCCATTGGTATGTCACCTTTCTATGCTTTGTATGGATATCATCCCTTATCTTTTGTGGACATGATGTTTGGTGCTAGCAGGGCTCCGAGAGCCAAGATATGGATCCAAGAGAGCCAAGATATCCTCCGAGCTCTCAAGGACAACATAGCCATAGCACAGAATCAGCAGAAGTTGTATGCTGATAAGGGTCGGGTGGAGAGACACTTTGAGGTAGGGGACTTGGTCTACCTGTGACTACAGCCATACCGACAGTCTTCGCTTAAGCAGAAGGGGGCGGAGAAGCTTAAGCCCGCTTTTATGGGCCATACAGGGTGATACGTAGGATCGGGCAGGTTGCATATGAGTTGGAGCTGCCCCAAGGCAGCAAGATTCATAATATCTTTCATGTATCATGCCTGAAAAAGGCACTGGGCCAGCAGGTGACAGTCACAGAGGAGCTACCACCCACGGATGATGAGGGGCATCTGGTGTTGCAGCCGGAGGCTATTATTGATACTAGGGAGAGGCAGCTACGGAGCAGGACGATCCGGGAGTTCTTGGTGAGGTGGAAGAACTTGCCGGATGAGGATGCCACTTGGGAGGATGAGAAGATATTGCAACATCCATCACTTCAGTTGCTTGAGGACAAGCAACGTTCTGCCGGGGGAGACTGTAATATTCCTAATTAGCACCGCTAATTGGAATATTTCATTTTTGTATAGTTTTGACGCCTATAGTTAATTAATAAATAAAAGTGAGAAAGAGGGGTCAACCCACTTTAATAAAATAAAGTGCTTCCTAGTAGGAGAAACGTTGTGACTTAAAGGAGAGCCTTGGGAGTCCACAATTTGCATGAGAGAGGCCTCACGTAGGCTCTAGAAGCAACTGCGCAGGCATAGGAGGAGCTCATGGAGAGAGGGGACGCAGTTAGGGTTTTGAGGGGAGCTAGCACTATAAAAGGTGGGAGAGTCACTCCATTTGGCATTATTGATATGTTGATGATATGGTGAGCTAGACTTCTGTCTACTTGAGCACGCCGGTTGTTTAGTCAGTCTGCAGCACTGTTTAGTGCGACTGAGTGTCTCCGGTCGGAGATCTCGCCCTTGGCCCCGGGGGACTTCGAGTCCCTGCTCGGGCAAGGTATTCCTTTAGTTTTAGCAGTTGATTTGTAGGAGATTTGGGTGGACATTTTGCAGAGGAGCTGGGCCTCATTGGGTGACTGCGCAGTCTTGGAGGGAGGACGCAGTTGAAGTTAGAGCAGCTCAGTTGTGGGGATTTTCGTGGAGTTTTCAGCGTGTTTCAGCTTGGAGGGTTAGTCTTTTCAGTTGGAGAGTTTGCAGAGGGATTTGTGGCCCTTTTCCAGCATTCTTCCTTTGGCATCTGCGCTGTGCTTGGGAGAGAGCGTTTTCCTTGAGGAGGGTTTCTGGGGTGTTTTTCGGGGGTGGTCCATTTGCTTCATGGTTTCTGGGTTTGGTCCACGAATAATTAGTACGGGCGATCTCTGGAATTCCGGCCCTCGTCGGCGAGGGGATCAGCCCCTAGTTCCAGTTCATTCACAACAACGGCATTCTACAGCGATTCTCCAAGCGGTGAGACGCGGTCTCTCTAACGATCATTTCCATTTCACAGAGGGTCTTCACTTGCCTTGTCTGAGATGGTGCACTCGATACACAGTTATCTATTGTACCCACTGTGCTATATTCCTACAGATTAATAGATGGCTTAGCATTCACCATTATTTTATAGTGTTGCTTCTTGTTATTTCTAGCATTTTCTATATTCACTGTGGTGATGATATTATAAAATTTCTGATTCTTTCCACGTGGTGTGTCCTCTATCACTCTTAGACAGAGTCTGGAAAGGGCCAGATAGCCTCCGGATCTCGTCCTCTTCTGGAGGCGACATATCCGGTAAATGCCCTCCTAGTCAATCTCTGGTTGGAGTTTGGTGTGTTTTTGAGATATCCTGAAACGGGATATTACATAATAGACATCAAGAAGAAGTCTATCTACATAATAAAATCTTGCTCATGAAACCCATGAAGCAAGTACACCAAAAATACATTTTATTATCTTTGACATCTTCTTTACATAATTACATAGTCAACATGAAGACCGACCTAGTTACACTTTTCAACACATTACAAGATGACTCAAGTACATTAAATGAAGACCAAACCTAGTTACATTTTCCAACAATATAGCCATCATGTGATCTGAATGAGTGTTTCAAGGCAAGCCAACTAGCCATCATGTAAGTTTCTAGGCAAGTCGAATTGACCATCTAGAAGAGCCAGGCTACCACTTGTGGAGCCACTTGAAAATAATTCACTTCATAAAGTGGTTTTTTTTTTGAAGGAAATTTCTCCCTTGGTTGCACAAAACTCAACATGATAGACCACTGTCACCTTAGCTAACACTCCCTGCTCTTTACGGACTTTCACCAATGGGAGGATTCCCGATATGAGAGGAACCACAAGAAATAAATAGACCAATGATAGGATATGAAGTGATTCCTAAAGCCTATTCGCAAGAGAGGCTCAAATAATTCCCTTGCTTGCTATGAAAGCAAGCTGATTGGCTCTCTAAGAATGGCTATGGGGATACTTAGACCTAGGGTTGGTGAATAGTCTTTAACAAGATGTATCCTAGACCTAAGAATCCTAAAGAAGAAATGGCTTCTATGTGATCCTTGTGGAATGTGAGTTACAAAGTTGTGGGACAATAAAGAACCCAAGTGGACCCGAGCTAGGTCAAGGGTGTGGGGTCATTAGAGAACTTTCGAGGTCCAAAATAGGCCTCTTAAGAAAAATGTACAACCAAAATAAACTTTATAAGAACCAATAGATTCAAGATGATGATGTCAACCATGGAGGATGATTCACCATTTTTGGGGTAAAAAAGTAAAAAGATTAACAAATAATAAAATAATAAAATTGTTTTTTCAACTTATATCCCTAAGGTTTTACTCAAATTTCGAGCGAGAGTACCCGTTGGATGCAAAATTTAATTTCTCATCCAAGGAGTACCCATGTTGCACACTTTCGATGCTACACGAAAAATGAGAAATACATGTAAAACGTGATTGCATTCATGTTTTTAATGTATTTATCATTTTTCAGGGTTCATCGAAAGTATGCAACATGGGTACTCCTTGGATGAGGAATCAAATCCTGCATCCAACAAGTGTTCGAGCTCGAAAGTTGAGTAAACCCATAGGTAGATAAGTTGAAAATACAAGTTGGAAAAGTAGTTTTTTCTTTTTTCCCTCTAAAATTTGAAGATGTAATCTAATCTTATTTTATTATTTCCACTATCATTTTATAATTTCCTTAGGAGGCCCATTTTACACCTCAAAATTCCCCTAATGTGATCAACAAAAGATGGGTTTGACCTAGTTAGGTAAGAGAATAGGATCAAAGGACTAATTTTCTTTTGAAATTTGAATGCAATGATCCAAATGAGGAGTGTAACCGAAATCAATCTAGGGAGAGAAATGATCTTAGGGCTTGCGATAACTCAGGATTCTACCATCGGATTGAGCTCAAAATTGGAGGACCCCTTGACAAAAATCCAACGCAGTTGTGGACCAATTTTCAAGGTGTTTGGATGGCTACAAAAATATTTTACTTAATGCCCAAGGTGACCTTTAGGGTTAGGCCTAGAAAGAGAAGAAAAAGTGAAGAATAATGTTCTTTTATGATCACCTTTGGACTAGATCAATGCCTAGCCTATTGGGAGAATAGAGTCTAATGGAAACAATATTTAGAGTGTTCGAAATATTTTCATTGATGGCAAAGGAGCATAAAGGAGTAGCACCTAAACTATCATTAAAGCAAAGGCAGAGAAGCAGCAAAAGCAGAGAGGTAGCGAATGCAGCAAAGGCAGAGAAGCAACAAAAGCAGAGAGGCAACTAATGTAGAGAGGCAGCGAATGTAGCAGAGGCAGCGAATGCAGCTAAGAAGGCACCAAAGGCAGTAGAGGCAGCAAGGAAGCAGAGACAACAGAGGCAGTGAATGCAGCAGAGGCAGCGAATGAAGCAGCGAATTGCTTTAGCGCATAGCAGAAGGCAATCGGATTTGCAAGACACGGCGAGGACCAGAGATCTTACACAGAGCAGAAGTAGGAAGAGGCGAGCGCCGAGAGGAAGAGCCGAATTAAAGAAAGATGATTAAGCCAAGAGAGAGAGGCGAGAACCGAGAGACAGAGAAGGCTTTAATTAGTATGAAAAGGGTAGATGTCAAGTGTGATAACTTGAGATAACATTCAATAACAAAGACAAGCTCAAGAACAAGCTCGAGAGGAACAGCGTGGAGAAACCGGAGTTACAGAGCGCAACAGTATAAAGAACAGAAAATCGACTAAGGCAAAGAATTCTTTGAAGAATTCCAAGGGAGGCAAACGGACGGTCAAGATTAGATCGCAAAAGTGAAGGCGAGAGATGGAAGATGGAGATCGAATCGCTTCAAGAGCGATTTCGCAAATCGCAACATTTAAGAGTTTAGCGTTAAGGTTGTCACAAGGAAAGTTAAGTTGTGTGCGATGCGAAGCAGAGAAGGGACACGTGTTGGCACAGCGCAATATTGCAGATTGCATGAAATAGAGGTAATCACTAAGTTAAACTATTGTAATTTGTGAACTACGAAGTGCAGGCGATGACGTAAAGATGACGTGGCGATGACGTAAAGATGATGTAAAGATGACATAAAGATGACATGGCAGTGACGTAAAGATGACGTGACAGTGACGTAAAGGTGACGTGGCAAGCTGATGTGGCAGATGACGTGGCCCTGACCCCACAGATCGCAGGAATTTATGATGGCGTGGCAAAGTGACATGGCGGTGACATGGCATGATGATGTGGACCTCACCTGCATACTGCACATCGCAACA